>JBBBDQ010001533.1:3985000-4477500 GCA_037127315.1 Ascarosepion bandense | reverse complement strand
GTTTCTGTCGTTAAATTCTAAACTAAAACAGTGAATGTAACATGTAAATTTGCTCTCATTAATAAATGAATGCAAAGATCTAAACTCACTTATTGAAAGATTATTTTATTTAAAGAATCAAATATTATAAAGTTATCAATACTCGTTACCGTGATTATATTTACTTCCATGAAATTAAATTTAATTTAAACACTATTTTTAATAATAATAATTGAAGTCATACACATACCTTTGGAAAGAGCTCTATTAATATATATTATCAAAATCAAATGCTCCACAAATACAAAAAAGTTGCAACATAAATAAAAATCATCATATATAGATGTATAAACCAGTCGATAAAAACAAGTTCATTAACTATTTATTACAAAAAATTAAAACCTAGCAACTTAATTCTTTAAAATAATGTATCCCAAAATTCTCATCCCTTGTATTACATCAATGTCTTAAGTGAATATATATACCCACTGGGATAATAATTTTTCTGCAAATACAAATCACAGAATATATATATATATATATATATATATATATATATATATATATATTCTGTAACTCTCTATATATATATATGCTTCATTTTATAATTGTTTTCTCCAGTTCCTACACATTTCCTTTTATAGAATTAATGTGTACAAAACCGCTGTATTGATTATTTTCACAGGCATTTTGGATAATATATTAGCCATTTTGCTGAGAATCGTTCCTAATATATTTTTATATTTAAGTATATAGTAAATATTCTACTCTGTACTTATGCTTTTATAAATATTAATAGATCCCACCTTACTTGATGGGTATACAAGAAAATCTATGTAGTGTGTGTCTTTAAAAAATGTCCTTCAGCAATTTATTCAAATAGGTTAAGATTCAGACTTGTCTTAAATCTGTTCATTGAACTCAAACGCTTATCTGGCAGTGTTAAGATGGACAAATGTCTAATCATTAATCAATGATAAATAAATATTTATAAACATTTTTGAACAGCATGAACCATAATTCTAAAAGGTGTAATACGAAATATATTGCCAATGAACTATTTCTCTATCAAAATTCCACACCTTGCTAAACTGTAATCAGTAATCCACAAAATTTAATAAAACTTGATAGCATTTAATTAAACAAATAAATGCCATGTTTAATTATATTTACTCAGCTTAATTTAATCGAACTCATAAATTTAGCACTGACGTATTCAGTGAGCTTGAAATCACGATAGTTCGAAATCGGTGTACGAAATTATTTTGCTGGCAATACATGGTAGACATTGGAAATGATACATGATAGAAACATCGTAAATAAAAATACACATAGTTTTGCGAATTAAATACATGTGTTTGCAGATTTAACAGCAGCCACAGTTTTTCAGCTCAGTATGCGTGCACTTGTAGAATGTCAATTTCACTATCATATCATTTTACTATTATCTAAATTTCTACTGATATCGTTTTATCCTGGTCATTGTTACTCATTTGTTTGCTGTGATTATTTTCTCTTTTACAAACTTTGACTGCATCCAATTTTATCATTACTTGGAAAAATGAGTTCTTTATCTAAACAATAATAATACTAAAAAAACGCTTCTGGTTGTTTACGAGATATTTGCAGTTTTAATAATTTTATTGTTGAATTTTCTCTTTTCTTCTTGATTAATCAACAAAATTTAATTTTCTCCGTAAAATCTGAATCCTTTATGTTAGCGTCCTTGTCGATTCGTTTACTTTTTCTGCTGTCAGTTTCTGAGAGATTCAGCGCCAATCAATCATGGCGGGTAAAACGACAAGACGAAAGTCAATCAGGTGCGCCTGCGCCGTGATGAGTCACTGTCAAAGCATCAACGATACTCATTGATCGATCTGAATATTCACTTTACAAAGATTTTCTCAGAGCTATTCAACACTATCATACAAAACGAATAAGTCATTCATAATTTCGTTTGTGATTTCTTCTTTTTTCTTGATATTTAGATTAAGTCCGTATTGTATACATTTTTGGAGAGATGATGATTGGGAAAATGCTAATTTTTTATTACTTCTGCGCTGAAATTTCATCATATTGCAACTTCAACTTGTGTTTCTCTTTGTTTTCTTTCAAAATGTGTACGCGGTTATTCTGAGTTTCAAAACATTATTATCGTCATCATTAGCACAGCGAATTATAACCATTTAACAGTATGTTGCATGCTGATGCTCGTGTTTCTGACAGTGCATACGTGTCGCTTCGAATGCAAATTACGTAACATATCTGAACCTAACAGTTTTTACCAATGTTCACCCAACAGAAAGCACAAACATCTCTCATGATAGAGGGGTCATGTGTGATGTTAAGTGAGTGTAAGTAAAGGCAAGAAATAGAGTCTCTGGGATATGCAAGAAAAGCATCAATTAACTCCCCCTCCCCCGAAAAGAAAAATCTCTTTGGAATATTTTTTTCCAATTAGAACTTACTACTTGCTAATGAAATACGAAGGGAATGTTTATGATTCACTCTTTTATACGTCACATGACGAGTCTCAGTTGTAAATAGTATCTTAAGGAAGAGATCAATCTGACGACTGTGTTGAGGATTTAGAAAGTTAGATGATTCTAATGTTGTTTACAGTGGTACGGCAACTCGAAAAACTCACTCATTTCGTTCTAAGAACTCCAGAATTTGTTGAAACTCAACAAGAAGCACTACTGGATGAGGTAGTGCTGTCATGATTCTACCTATGTCTGACAACAGGACACTTCATCATGTCACACAAACAGGACAAATTCTGCGATCACATCTCTGCTTACAGCAGGTTACCTAATTTTCCAAACCGCAATCCTCTTTATGATTTGTTTAACTCAGCTAGGCGAAAGACCAAAAATACTTTTAACGCCACAGATGTATTAAAGACAAGGATTATGGCAGCATTCCCGAAGTTAAACTAGGAGAGATGCAAGAAATTTCAAACTTGCCTGTAAACATTTGTTGATGTTAATGGAGTATTTATTGAATAAATATATTCTTTAATACTTCAAGATTTTTGTGCAGTTTTGCTAAATATATCTGTTAAAATTAAATGTCTGTGATATTTCCATTTTGGCGTAATTTAAACGACAATTTATACATCCTGTAATTACCTTCTGATGACTAAATTAATATTGCTTGTGTATATCTACTTACAGAAGATGTATTAAGCAGTATTAAGCAGTCTAATTTTCACCAGTGTTTCTTCTTTTCTGTTACATCCCTTATTACTGTTTTTTCCTGGGTATGACGATAAACTACATCCGGCAATAAATCATTTACTCGGTTTATATCAAAGAGCATGGAACCAACTCTTAATTGTTATTCTTCCCATGTTAACCCTGACCCGTGATGGTAGCTCCTGTTACATTTCCATCTATGGGGAAATAGTGAATAAGCAATGTATGCTCAAAAAATGAAAATATAAAGACATATTAGAAAAAATCTCGAGTAAATCTCAAAGTAAAAAAAAATTATTAGTAGGACATTTTTGAGTAAAAAAACTATAGTTCAGAAGAAAGTAAAATATCGGCATTAAATTACCCATAAAGTGTTGAAATGCCATTAAACAAATCACACTAAAATTTCATCTTTACAGCTTCTGCTGGTTTTACAAATACTACGATTTAATAGGCTCGCATGAATACTACATAACACGTCCTGTGTTTCCTATTATTAATATCCTTTCTGCTACAACTACTATTCTTGCTGGTAATATTAGCACTACCACTATTACAACTGCTACTACTACTGGTATTTAATACGTTATCATGAATTTATGTAGTTTCAAGAGATAGTATGTATCAAGAAATACCCAACAAATTCTACCAGATTCATAGAGAGTTTCTGTGTTCTGAACAGTCCGACACGTTTCTCACCTCCTCTAATCTGACTTTAGATGCTTTTGTAAAATTTTCCGACTAAAAAGGATATCATCTGGAACGCTCTTTCTTTAATACCACTCTTGTTGCTAATTAATTATATTAATCGCAGTCCACGGAAAACAATATTTGGTTTTATTTTGGAATTCATTTTCAGAGGTATTTTCCCCTGTTATCATAATGTCATATCCAATTCACACCAGAAAACAATGAATGTCTTATTCGAATTAAATGTCTTGCAGGAATCTTTGATCAAATAAGAATTGATCTATGATTATCGCAATATATAAAAGTAAACTAAGGGATACCTACGTAAAATATATATTCTGTATCAAGGACAGACTGGTTGCTTTTCTCAAATACAAAAGAAATAATGGTATTGATCTACTAAGAAAGCATCAAAATATCTTGTGATCATGAAATAGTATTAGTTTCTGACAAAATTAGCAATGAGAAAGACCATATATTTTTTGCTACTTCATGGGATTTTCCACTGTCTTCAATCATCTTCATTGTATATTAGTGGCAGTAGAATGCAAAAAGAAATGGATTCATTCCTTGAACTATTAACTGCTTCCTGTGAAATTTGAACTTTACTAACTTTTTTATTTTTTAACTAAATTTGACCCAATATTAGGCTCAAGATCACCTTAAGGTAGAGAGGATTGAATAAAATACATAATATGAAAGTAAGAAAAGTAATTAGGAAATGAAGTTTATTGGGATGAATAATGATTGCCCATAAACTTGAAGAGGTTAATATTATAATGTTTGGAGATACATTCACAGGGGTCTGTTCCACAAAACAATGGTTCTTGGGAACGCTCTTCTTACCAAAACATTATCTAGAGAATTGGACTGTTTCAAACCTGTAGATATACTGAGGTAGGTCTTGGTTGTAAAAGTCTGAGAAGGTGGCAGTATAGTATGATGCATTCGCCATGGAAGTAATGATAGTCGTGAAAAGCTTGCAATGTTGTGACTGGGGTGGGAAAGGTGGCTGGATGATGGTGGGGGAAATATCTCTCACAAGACTAAATGTTTTTGAATGCAGACTGAAACGTGTGGTAGCTTCGATTCAGTAAAAGATATTAAGCAGGCCACAAGGATCTGTTTAAAACATGAATGTGACCACAAAATAACAAATACCAAGTGACAAATCGAGACTGAAGTTTTCCGGTTGTCGTACCGAAATAATCCGAAGAATAGCCCCAAAAAAATATACGCACATCACATGAGCGGCAGAAAGAAAGTTATATAAAACCCTAAAATATCAAGGGAAGGGCAGGAATATTTAGATTTTATGTACGTTTTTAATATAAAAAAATAAGAAAGAATTTCAACTTTCAAATTTGAAAATATAGGTTGTATGTTTGGAAATAGATGGTTCCTTCTTTCAATCGTAACGGGAGTGTGTCAGCTTATTGAGTTACAGTCTAGACTACGCTTTTACGGTGAGACGTATCCATTATTGTTACAAGCTTATTATATTAGTTTTCTTTATATCCCAGCACTTTTAAAAACAAAAAAGAATTAAAGCAACCATTTTCTTTTATGTCTGTTCGGATTTAAGGGACCTTTCTTATGATTAAACTATTTTTATTTCGGTTTAGATTGCATTTCATTCTCAGTTTCGTATATTCTTACCTTGTATAAATTTTAATATCTATTTAAATAATTGTTGTGGGTAATTACCTCCACACTAATATGAACACTACTAGACTCCATAAATACCGAGAGTTATCTACTCTCGGGGGTTGTAGTAAGTAGCTGCAGCTACGATACTCATTTGTTAGTGCGCCGTTCTAGCGCTAAGTACTATTATACTCTACTCCCTCTGTACACTGTTCTCTGTTGTAATATAATATTGATTCCAAACGTATACCCTGTCCGAGTCTTTCTTGCAAACTTTTTCTCGGGGCCACATCAATAGGCGACGAAGAAATTCGAACAACCTAGAACCCTGAACAAATCATCGTCCACATCAATTAACGACGAAGAATTCGAACTTACCTAGGACACGCGACAATTCTTCACCACAAAAGTTGTCAACAAGAATTTCAAAGCCACAAAGCTTAACAATTGCCTATAAAGAACTCGTAAATAAGCGACTGGCAATTTGTTCAAGCCTATGTAGAACCTTAACTGCGGCAGTAAGAAACCGTTCCATAACTCAAAGGAAACAAACATTTTTTACCACGAAAATATCGACGGCAAATCCTACAAGGATTTTCAAGGTGAAAATTATTATCGGAAACCGGTAAATAATTAACAAACTGTCTGTAACTGTGCCACAAAACATACTGTAAGTAGATTTTCTTCTAGCTAATAATATTTTCTTTCCTTCTCCCAGAGAAAAAAAGAGTAAATTGTTGTTCTCGTTCTGTTACGTACAGTTTAAAACTGTAAATATTTTAACAGTTTTAACCTGCGGGAAAATAAGGAAGGTTTGCCCCACGCACGAAAAAAAAAAATTCCTTTATTTTTTCTCGTTGAGAAGAGAATTTACAAGTAAGAAGAAATCTTAGTTTCTCGTTCTAGTTAAAAGTACATAATGAAAGATTTTGAAACCATTATCGTCCAGATGATGAAAGCTCAACTTGAACAACAACAACAACAACACCAACAACAACAAAATGAACATCAGCAACTATTATTAGAGATATTAAAAAAACTGAAGACAGATATGTTGAAACATTAGAGTAAAATGAAGACAGACTCAGGGAAACACCGCAAAAAAGTGAAAACTGATATTAAGAAACAATTCAAGCAAAACAAAAAGACAGACAAAAACGAGTCAAGGAATTGCTTCTCGACGTTTTGAATAACAAGCCTTACCCTGCCGGAAACAACAAGTTGTTCTCACAAAGTGCTATCTGGAGTACAATGGAAATTTTCACATATGTGCCGGAAGAAGATAAGACATTCGACGCATACTTTAGAAGATACGAAGATCTCTTCAAGGTCGACTGAGAAAGCTGGACTGATTCAAAAAAGGTCATATTACTTCTGCAAAAGCTTGGTACTACCGAAGACGATAAATTTGTGGATTACATTCTACCTAAGAAAACCACGGAACTAGAATTTACAAAAGCCAAAAGATTGTTATCAGAAAATTTTAGCCCTAACACGTCTCTTTTTCATATGAGATGGAAATGCTTTAATTTGACAAAGAAAGACGACCAGTACTACGTAAATTTTGCGACAATCGTAAACAAACACTGCAATGATTGCAGGCTGGCGGATCTGACGGCAGACGATTTCAAATGCCTCATTTTAGCCCAGGGATTAGTATCAGCAAAAAACGCAGAAATCAAGCGTAGAGTATTCGCGAAGTTAGAGTGTGAACCAAATTTAAGAATTCATAAATTGGCAGAAGACTGTCAAAAAGTGATGAACGTAAAGAAATATTTTAGAAATATAGAGGAATCAGGTATAGCTCGCATCAGCAAAGTAAAACATAACCCAAGATATTAGGCCTCGAATAAAAAGAACGGAGACAAAGCACAAAACGGAAATATCACACGAAAATTAAGAAAATCACCCCCCCAGTCCGTGCTATCGCTGCACTTTCCTAAATAAAATTGCAAAAAAGTGCAGCAAAGTTGGCTATAAAGACTCCCATTGTAGAAGTACAAAAACTGTCAAATATCGAGTCAGACACGCTAGGTCAAGCGAAAGACCAGATGGAAGCTTGCGAAAATACATCACCGTCAAGATATTGAATAAGTTCCAGTTAGATTCTGCATCAGACCTCTCTATTATAAACCTACAGACTTCGAGGAAGTTAAACAAGCCAACGTTACAAAAAAGTAGTAAATGAGCCCCGCACGGCGACTGAAAGAATGATTAATTTCATTGGTGATTTGTACCTGTCAGTTACATTAAACGGTAAGACCAAAAAAGTAATGGCGTTCGTCCTAAAAAAACTCTGAAAATTTATTTGGCACTGACTGGTTGGACCACTTTAATTTGTGGGGCAGCCCTATCAACACATTTTGCCAAATAATTGAGAATATAACATCAAAAACCGAGGAACTTAAAGCGGAACTCAAACAGACTTTTCCGGAAGTATTCACGGCTGGCTTAGGCAAGTGTACAAGCAAAATTCGAAGTAAAGAGTATATACAACCTATTTTTAAGAAAAAAAGAAGTGCACCATTTGCTGCACTGAACAAGATCAATGAGGAACTGGATAGACTAGTTAACACTGGTATTCTGTCTAAAATCGAGTCCAGTATATGGGCTGCTGCTACCGTATATGCTAAGAATAAGTCGAATGAAATAGTGGTTTGCGCAGATTTTTTTACTGGGTTGAACGCAGCACTAAAAGACACACCCCGGGAACAACATTCAACTTTTTGCACGAACTGTTTGCGCAGTTCGGCGTTATGGACTCCATCGTGAGCGACAATGTGACGCAATTTACATCAATCGAGTTTCAAATAAAACACATCACCACTCTCCAGTACCACCCCAGGTCCAATGGGCAGGCGGAGCATTTTGTGGACGCCTTAAAAAGAGCTTTGAAAAAGGCCCAAGGAACACCTACAGACGATGTACTTCAACGATTCTTACATGTTTATAGAATTACACCAAAACCTAACATTCCGGCAGCTGTCTCTTCAGCTAAAACCATGATCGCGCGAAAGATCAGATCGGCATGTGATAAACTACTGCCAAACAAACTAAACTACGAAAACCTGTGTGCGCGCCCATGTGAGGTTTCAGTCCCGGAGAAAAAATTATCTTCAAAAACTACAAAAATAATATGTCGTTCTGTGAGATGGGCACTACTGAAAAGCGAATAGACGGCATGGTGTACATCGTTAAGGTCC
This sequence comes from Ascarosepion bandense, assembly GCA_037127315.1. Lineage (NCBI taxonomy): Eukaryota > Metazoa > Mollusca > Cephalopoda > Sepiida > Sepiidae > Ascarosepion > Ascarosepion bandense. The sequence continues at coordinate 4,468,784 of JBBBDQ010001533.1, read as the reverse complement.
CACAACACAAACACAATCGCCACCAGAACCAACTAAAGAGGCGCCGCCCAGTTGATTCACGTGACACGCCGCCAGTAGAAGAACTAACTGATGTTTTCTTTGAGTCTTTTGACTTGGATCCACCCAAACCAGCACCCGAACAACGTCGGTCGGGCAGAAAGCGAAAGTTTACCGACCCGCTTATTATTAACACAAAACGTAACAGGTACTAACAGCTTTTTACGGACAAAAAAGCTGGGGAAGGGGTTTTGTCGGGAATTGCCTGCACACTAATATGAACACTACCGGACTCCATAAATATCGAGAGTTATCTACTCTCGGGGGTAGTAGTAAGTAGCAGCAGTTACGATACTCATTTGTTAGTACGCCGTTCCGGCGCTTATTCCTATTATACACTATTTCTCAGTAAAGTGATCTTTAATATAGATTCCAACCGTATACCGTATCCGAGTCTTTCTTGTAACCTTTTTCCCAGGGCGATATCATTAATATTATATCATAATACAACATAAATTACCGGATATATGTAAGTTAATCGATATTCTTTTATGAAGAATCTTTAACCATGTTCTAAAGTGATCATTTTGTAATGTTTATATGTGACATTTATTTAATTAAGTTTATATAAAAGACTCTTGTCTTAAGATATTTAATAATATATAGTCTTTTATATAGACACAATGGCACGGTTTACTTACATATATTAGTAGTTTTTTTATAATTTTATTGTGAGAGTTTCATTGGTTTATTTTAGATACTAACATTATTTTGATAGGAATTTTCTATTTCGGTACTTATTATTATTATTAAATGAAGAAGTGTGTTTCTAAAATATTTTTTCAGAGAATTCTTAGTGCTATCAATATATATATATATATATATATATATATATATATATATATATATATATATATATATTACTAGTGTTTTCAGTCGAAGAAATAGTACATTGAAAAACAATAGATTCTGTATGGCACCCGTTTTCCAAATGACACTATATAAGGTTTCTGCAATTACATTTATCATTGTCTAAATTATTGATTTCAGTTTTTGGTTGATTCTTATCTTCCATTACGTTTAAATACAAAGTCGTGTAAAACAATAAATCGTACATTGCCTTGATAAAGTCTATCAGAAGACGAAACGTATCGGCTAAGTAGTGTTTTTTTCTTACCTATATATATATATATATATATATATATATATATATTGAACCGTATATATTATGTATCGGCATACTATCCGTTTGTTCACATAATACTAGAGACTTATGTATAACCCATGTAATTTGCATATTTCTCTGCGTATAACTTTTCTTGCTCTTACATATATCTTCTGCTATTCAAACAATTTGCCGAATATTCTAATGCTTCTCATGCTTTTTCATCTTAATAGTTTTCCTCTCTATCTCAAAATTATAATCAGGTGAAAAATGTTTCGTTGAAGTCCTAAAGATCTTTTTTATTATTCTCGCTAACTTCCTCATTTCCTTTAAGAATGATTTCACTTCTTAAAAAATCTAATGAATCCATTTTTCATATGCTCTGAAATGGATTTCGGTGATCCAATTATCTTTGCTCTGATCGTTCCATTGTTATACAATTTTCTAAGCTTTCTGAATTCCCAGCTTTTTTATTCACATTTTAATATTTTCTTTCAATAGTTCATCCAGAAATGTGATAATGATGTTGACGTTTTATGCTGTCGTTATAGATTGTTGTATTATCGTGTTAACAAGAACCGGCCTAATCTAAACTGATTTATAAATGGAAATTTGTCTGTGTGTGTGTATGTGTGTGTGTTTCTGGGTATGTGTGTCTGTCCGTTACCTATAGATTCCTAAACGGCTGAACCAATTTTCTAGAAAATTTACACAGTTGTACTATAAGCGTCTGCGAGTGTTCTTAGCTAGGATTTGTGTCGAGGTACCCACGATAAATATCAAAAATTGATAATCGAAAAAATCGGGTTAGAGAAGAAATGGTTCGATTTGGATCAAATTTGATACACTCATAGGCAAAGACATAAGAAAAATATTCAGAAGTTTCAGAAGTTTCAAGGTTGCAGCTCTTACAATAGTGCAGAAATTCGATAATATATATATGTATATATATATATATATATATATATATATATATATATATATATATATAAGGCAAGATGTTTGTGCGTTTATCTGCCTGTATGTCTGTATTTTAGTTTTTGCTTCGGGTTTGTCTCTAAGTAGGTATAATTGTAGTTCTTAATCTCAGCCATGAGACCATTTACTCAGAGGACTTATTTAGCCTTCAAAATTCACTTTACGACGAAAAACGTTTTGATATCGGTACCAGGAAATCAAAATTTGACTTGCATCGATTCATTCTTTTTTCAGTCTACGGTCTCGCGTTAACTGGAAACAACTATTGCTTTTTAGTCTTTCGTGACAACGTCCAAAGTGTATGAACTCCAGGAGCATGGAATATTTCTAAAGCTTTCATTACACCCGCGCAACGCCGCGCAATATTGCTGGTCATTATCATAAGTAAATATTGATCTAATATACAGTTATGGTAAAATTTGAGAAAGTTCGATTTTATTCATCAGTATTGTCTTCTTCTAGTGTGATACACTGATTTCAACGCTTTTCTAACAATTCGACGTCTTTTTGGAGAACGATAATTCTTTGACCTCAAAATACTCATCAGTTTCCGAAATCACTTCTTCATTGGAGCCAAATCATTTTCCCTTGAGCATTCTTGTGGGGTATGTAAACAGCCAGTATTAACTGAAGGACAGATCTGGATAACGGTATGGATGCAGAAACAATTCGAAATGCAGTTCATGTAGATTTACCATTGCTGCGATCGACTTGTGATACGGTGTCTTGTCATGGTGAAAGATCTCGTTTTTTCTTTGTTTTGTTTTTTACGGTTTCTTCATTCAAGCTTTCTTATTGACAATTTTTTATGCAAAATAGTGAATACACTGCCATCTGATATGTTCAAATCCTCTGCTATCTCCGGCAACTTCAATTTATGATCGGCCAAAATGAAGTTGTGGATTAGTTTTGGTGTCTTCCAGGACAACTGTCGATACTGGGCGACCTGAGCGCTCATCATCATTTGTGTCTGTTTGACCGCGTATAAAGTCAACATGCCACCTCGTAACCGTTTTTTCCGACGTAGTAGAGTCGGAATAACAGTGCTTTGCTTAAACAGTATATTTCACATCAGAAAGCAATGCTTAATCAACACACGAAATTCAGATTTTTCATTCTTTTAAAATTTGCAACAGTAGCTGCACTTAAATAACTGTAATTTGTAAACAAATCATCCGACTGGTCTCAAATTTTTCAGGTGCCATTTGATTAATACTTCAGAAAAATCATATGCATGATTTAATAATGGCGCCATCTATATGAGAGGCCCAAGATTTATTGAGTGATATATAACAAGATATTTCTTGATATTGTTTTTCGAACAGAATTTTTCTTAAGAAAATTATAGGTAAATAATTATATTTTTATATCACTTATTTAAAACGTTGTGTACGTTTATTTCAGTGGAATAAATCATATTTTAAGGCCGTGATAGAGAAGCTCGACAACCTTGATGTTTTCCGAAAAGACGTTAGAAAAAACAAACATTTATATTGAGAGCAAGCAGCTTGTGTACAGATACGAAGTAAACACAGCGTCTATACAAAAGTAGAAAGGCATGTAAGACAAGTATGTGTTTTCTCACCCGATCTATTCAACCTGTACTGCGAAGAAATTATGAGAAAATACATGCCTTGCCGGGATTCGTAATTGGCGGTCACGATCTCAAGAATATAGGATATGCGGATGACATGGTGTTGATAGCAGACACGGAAAGAAAAAGCAGGATTTTCTACAGAACGCAGCAAAAGAAAGTGAGAAGGAAGGACTGGATGTATGGTAATCAGCAAAATGAAGCCCAGTATGATAACTACAGGTAGAAGAAATTAAGAAAAACAAGTAAAGAAATTCAATATATATAGATATATATATATATATAAGAAAATAAATTCTGATGTTCAAATCATTTGTATGGCCATTTCTCCGAGAAATTCCTAAAAGAAATCTCACGTATCATCAGCAACTCTTTGTTACAAAAGCCAATTACAAAGTAAACCAAGATATTTTACCGGCTGAAGTTCAAAGAAAATATTCATCACGCAAAAATTAAAGGGGTGGGATTAATAAGTTCATCAGCAACTCTTTTTTGGATTAAAGTTATATATTTAAAATATATATATATATATATATATATATATATATATATAAATTCAATATAGATATATATATATATATATATATATTAATTGCTGAGAAAGAAAGAAAGAAAGTGGAAAATTAAGGGAGTGAGAAAGAAAGCGACAAAGGTATAGAGGATTCTGTATGAATCAATATCTAAGAATTGAATAAAGTGTTTTTCTTACGGTAGCATGTGGTCATTAATTCACATTAGATTTGGGTTATTTATACAATTTAAGATGACAAGCTTTTTCTTAAAGGCATGTCAGATTTTTTTCTGTTTCCACTTTTAAATTTGGTTTTAGCAAAATAATTCCATTTAATAATTAGGTTCTTGTTTCTAACTTTAATTTCCAATAATACATAGATAAAACAGTGCCTTTGATGTTTTTACTGTTAATTAAAAACAACATATGGTTATGAAATCGATATTTTTACATGTTTCTCAAAAATAGAATTTAACATCATCATCATCCGAATGGATGCGATCTCTATAAACATTACTTTTGAAAATACCTTTTTTCTTATTTTTCGGCAGTTGCATTTATTAATGGTCGTTATTATTAGTAGTAAGGTAACGGATATTATACTGATGAGCCAAGTATTTATTTAATATCATATTATTACATTGAGAAATTATAAGTATTTGTGAACTTAACCCAACTGCAACATTGTAACTTAAACATTGATTTTGTTGAAAATCGTTTTTACGTGAATGTTAGAAATATTTGTAAATAAAATATAGAAGGAATTTACCAATGTTTGTTTGAATATTACGGTTGGAGTAAACCAAATAATATTAAGTTTACGTAGTTTCTGCTTATTTCAGTTTAGTCTATTTTAACAAAGTATTCCAATTTAGTGTTTAGTTTACTCTTTGCTAAAGAATGAATATATTTTATTTTAGAGTTGTCAAAATATTCCTTTTGTTAGATTAAGTACTTAAAAGAAATTGGATTGTTTTATGTCAGTAATTAACTATTCTATAGGGATGATATGATTCCTTATTGAGGTTTTTATGACTGTGTGAATCTCTAGCTTAGGTTTATACAGATCATTGTGAGGCCGAATGTTATAAGTTAGAAGTTTAAGACTGTAGCGGTAGTGGTTGTAATTTTGTTAAGATTGTCGGGTTTGAAAAAACGTAATTGAACCTTTTCTAAATCTGCCTGTTTATTGCGGATATGATTTACGGAGGATGATTATACCGTTGTCTCGTTAAAATCTGATGTAATTTAAATCGAAGATATGCCTAAGATTTCATAGCAAAAACTGAATCATACATTCCCATAGAAATTAATTTGAATATTCTTCAACTTTTTTTTTATATTTTATCTTTTTTTTAGTCCGCAGGCATCCATCATAGAATCAGGTAGATTTTGGGATTGTTTAATGATGTTATTGTCTTGGTCACTGATGGGGTAGTAAATTTTAGTAAAGTTTAGGGCTGCGTTAAAAAGTTTTTTTAGATATGGACAGATAAAATCACAAATATCAAACTGGATGAAAGTGCAATCCGTTTTATTTTATATTTTATATTTCAATCTCTTAAACGGCCAGTTCGTAATATGCACTTGATGGTGCTTAACCCGGGAAACTTTGACTCGCGCAATCAAGAAAGAATACTATATATATATATATATATATATATATATATATATATGCTTGTGCGTAAGAGGAGGACTTTTGATACAGACGCGTGTGCTGGTAATAATAATAAATAATATATACATATATATGTATATATGTGTGTGTGTGCGCGCACGTGCGTGTGTGTGTGTATGTTTCTATCCACAAAATTGAAATCAAATTTATGAATATTTTATATAGACTTTTATTTATAGCAAATACGTATTATCCATCGGTATGGCAATTACTTTTGAAATAATGCTCTACTGAGATGAGAAAGTCTTAATCGTCACTGAAAAGTTAATGTTAGAAGTGAATACCCGGGTCAAATAACAGGAAATGTTGTTGGGTCGAGATTGTCTGTGATGATGCAAAGGAATCCTTTTCCAAGTTGAGTTCACTCATCGCATTGTTATTCCAAATAAATGGACAGAAATACATGCAGTGTTTATGAAGGCGGCTCGTCTTTCTTTCCTAGTTCGACCTTTTGACGCCATATTGCAAAACCAGCAGCATCTGCGAGGAAGTGGTAGATTTCGATGCAAACCTTGAATTTCGCCCACATTCACTTGTCCGGAAAGGTCAACTTTCAACCTGATTTTCTCCTACAGATTGAAGCACTTTGGGCCTCTGATGCATTGTGGCTTCAGACAAGCTGCATTAAATTATGATCATGATTTATGGAAAATGTGAAATATCTCAGCCATTCGGACTGACGGAATTCTCGGTGAAGACAGTGACGTTATTTCCTATCCAATATCCTAAAAGATCAGCGACATAAAAGCACTACGAGTATTAGTCCAGATACCATTTAACAGTTTTCATTGCCGCGCATCATTAAAATGCAAACAGTTAAGATGAAGCCATCACTTCAGTTTGGTCATTGCTTTATATTGCCAACTATAGACTCAATGAAATCATAACAATTCAGATAATTCTAAGTAATTTTTATTACTTTTATATACTACTGAAATAGTTTGAACGCAATATGGAAACTATGAGAATATTACGTTTATGCAATATTCCAAAATCTCGAAACAGGTTTTATGATTCTTCTTATATTGAGTAAATTGTAAAATATCATGTTTGAATTTGAATAAATCCCGTTCATATTAAATTATTTACTAATAACGTGATCACTGTGATAATAACCTTTTTATTCTTTGTTGAAACATTATGGGCAAAAATAATTCTTACAATTAAAGCCAATACTCCTTTACTATAGATAACCTTTTCTCTAGTAGTTGAATATGGTCGGTATCATCCATTACAAATGTTTGTCATTAATTAAATAATATCTGGATTGGAAATAATTTAATTAATACAAAAGTTTTTATGAAGTGCCGGCTCAGTTTCAATCATTTGAAATTTTTTCATACGTCAAAAGACAATTGAATATCACTAATATTAAACCAATCTTCAGACAGATTAACTTCAGAATACTCACTCACTAAAATTAGCATATTGACACGACTAATAAATAAAATATCAAAATAATAAAATTATAAAAATAACTGGAATGAGATATATGTTCTTTATTTTTAGGATTCATTTTCCTCATAATTACTGGTAAAACAAAGAAGAATTTTAAGTCTTTTGCAAATGGTAATAATACTTACAGTGTTCTAGATTTTAAAATTCGACTATGACTACTAATACTTATTTCGCTTTTAAAAATGGAACATTAGACTACAGCATGAACATATGAATATATATTCCAATATGACATTTACAAAAGTTAAATTTTCGACACGGAATTGCTTCATGCGTTTTAAAAACACTTGAGTAGTATTGTTCTTCTGGTGTAACCAGCTAGTTATTTTTTTAACAGAAGAAACTACAAAAAGGTTTCTGAGAAAATGCCATTAGCCTCATTTCTAACAGGGAATATTTTCATACATTTGTTATTAATCTCTATATTTTAGGAAAGGTCTGGTCTTCAGGCAAACCGATGCTGCGTCCATAAATCTTTATACCAATGACTATCAATAAATATATTAAATAGCGCAAAATTTTGCCGTTATGTATTGAATAATTTTGAATTTTTTTTTAGACATTCTAATTAGGAAAAAGAATTGTCTTTGAAATATTTAAAACATTCTATTGCTTTTATCTTTCTCTAAAGAGGTTCCTTTCCTTTTTTATGTGTATGCCGTACTTTGATCTACACTTCACAAAAACGGATCTTTTGAAAAAATGTCTTATTTCTAATTATCAATAATTTTGCGAAGTGTAAACTTATTTGGATTGTGTGCTCGTAAATTAAGGATATTTCTTATCGGTCAGGACTTTCAGGTGGCGTGTCAAGAATTAACAAAGATATTTTTTCAAATGTAAATAATGTAATTAAACATCATTGTTTGAATAAAGTAAACAATAGCAATAAAGCGAAGATAATTTGATCTGTGAGAAAGGCAGTCGATTATCGCGGAAGTCAGCAATAAAAGTCTTTTCATACGTTAGATGCCGTAGAATTTTGTTTGAAAAATATTCTTGATGGGTTCTTAATCTTTTATGCCGGTGGGAAATGGGCTACACACAGTGTCAGGTGATAAACTTTATTGGCAAAATGATATGGAAGGCCTCATTCCGTTGCAAGTGTGTAAAAGCTAAAGTTTATGTTTAAAAACATGCTACAGACTTATTTAGTAGTTACAGTATGGATCTATTTTTAAAAAAAAAGAGAATTATTTTTTTTTTTTAAATTGAGAAAATGCTTTCTGTATGTTCCGTCACAGATGAGTGTATCGACGTTCAAATTCAACGCCAAATTTCAACTGAAAAACTTTTCATCACGAGTGTTTAAAACTAAACGTTATGTAGCATTCGCAGCATTGAATCAAGTCAACGAAAATCTAAACAGACGTGAAAAAATAAATGCAGTTGGAAAGTTTAACCACTGAAAAAAAGCAGCTCCCTCAGTGTAGTTTAATATACACTTATATTATTCATGTTTGTGCTGAGGAAATTTGTGCAAACTTAAACAGTGGCATATATATTTTTTAAAGGTTTGATCTTTCTGAAGCGCATTTACAAATAGAATTTGAAGAATGTTCAAAATTAATAACGTTAAATATGCACAAGGCATTGTAAAATTTTAACCGACTTGTTTTTGCTATGAAAGTAGTTCCAGTTATATTTCAACAAACTATTATGCATGCAGATTGTGAAATCACAGTTGCTTATCTAGATGACATATTAATTAAATGTGTTTCTAGGAAGCAGCATATCGGGCATGTGAAAACAGTTTTCAAAACATATGCGATATCACTGTTTAAAACTCAGTCTTGAAAAGTGACAATTGTTTTTGCCTAAAATTTAGGACAAATCATTGACGTAAATAGTCGTCAACTAGAACCATCGTGGACATGTGCCATTAAGAATATGTCTCCCCAATAAACGTCATTAGGTTAGAAAGGACTAGCAATCTACTAACTAATTTATATATTTAATATGCAGCATTTAAAAGTTTCTCTAAACAATTAGCTTAGAAAAGCATGTCAAACTGAACTGATAAGCGTCAGCAGGCTTTTAAAGAAATTAAAAAATACAAACGTCAGACTTATGAGCGTACCATGATCCAAAAGCAGAAATGAAATTGGCTTCAGATGCTAGCGATTCTATTATCGGATCAGTTATTCTTTATAAATATGATGACAGTAGCATAGAAACCGTTGCAAGCGCTTCGCGTTTCCTACTACCAACAGGAAAGAAACTACATCCAGATCGAAAAAAAGGGTTTCGCAATAATACATCCAAGTAAAAAAAAAACTCAAATTTATACCCGAATGGAGTGTTCTGTTGCAGACTGTCATAGACCTCTATTATACATTTTTGGTTCGAAAAACAAAGTGAATTCCTTTGCATAAAGCGAATAGATTACAACCATGTGGTACAATCTTGTTAAATTACGATTTTAGGATATAATACCAACTTTCCAAATCATAAAAAATGCGGATTCCATATCCATATTGATAAAAAACAACAACACGAAAACGTTTGAGTACAGTGTTATTGCAGCGTTAAAAATTGAAATAGAAACTATAAATCTATTATGCACTACCAATTACGCAAATTATCAATTACTCTGGAAGAAATAAACGTAAAAACCGAACAAGACATGTTTATTGCTGAAAAGAAAATAACACAAAAACAATGTAAGAATGACAAATAATTTTTTAGAACGCAAGCCAGACTTGAACTCTTACACTCTATGTGATGGATTACTGATGTTTTTTTCAAAATGTGCAGTAATACTAATATATTACAAAAGCAGATATTGAATAAATTTCGTAGTGAACATCCTGGAATTGCAAGGATTAAATCTTCCATGAGAAACTATATATACTGAACAAAAACGGATTAAGACATTTTAAAAGCAGTAAAATTCAGCATATATCGTTCTCTGGCAGCAGAATCACCTCATTATCTTATGATAGTGGATATATTTACTAAGTCACCTGATATTTGTAAATGCATAAAAAGATCTACGATTATAATTAACTTTTTGCAAGATATTGCATTCCTGATGTGATAGTATCTGATAACGGTATATAATTCACTGCTTACGAACTTGGAGAATTTGAAAACTTTTTGTAAAATGTTTACGAGTGAATATATTACTGCCCAGCCATATCACCCAAAGCCAAACTGACAAATTGAAGAATTTGTTAATACTTTTGTGAGAGCTTCGATAAAATTAGTAATGAAAAAGTAAGAAGCACTAATACACTGTTAGTTATGTTTCCGGCAGAATTGATATTCTAGAAAAAGATAAAATCGATGTTTTGACTAATTGTTACCAGGTAAAAAAAATAAATAAATAAATCGGATAACAAAAAAGGTCACTATATTAGCAAAAAATTGTATTCGATAGTATTTGAAAATGGGGAAAATGGGGTAATAATGTCAAGAATTGGATAGATTATATGGTAAAAGAGAAAATCTCGAAAGACAAAAGAATCTTATAGAAAGGTTTTACTGATGAATTGTCCGTAAGAAAGGAAGAACCTATGCAAGTATTATAGATTATTTTTTATCAAACAACATCCCAAGTATTCATTGAACGTACAAGTACGATAACCAGAAAAATTAAACGTACGGAAAAAGTAGAGTTTGACCAAAAACATAAAAGACACAAAGTTCAGTCCGTTGGCGAAATTTTAATAAAGAGAAGGTAGTAAATACTAATAAATAAAATAAAAAGATTTCTCAAATAAACTAGGTCAGACGCCTTAAACAAATAAATGTGAGTCAAGAAAGCCCGTAGGATTCCAGACAAAAAGAATTCTAACTGATGTCACGGAGAATAACCTAAAGAAGACTTAATATTATAAACGCTAAAAACGATTTGCACATAAACGCTGAAAATCACTCAGACCTGACAAAACGAATGACATAAACAGTTTATTTTTCTATAATCATATCGCTCCACGCACAGCGGTCTAATGCCACTGATGCGCAGGGTGTTGAAAAATTATGAGAAAGAGTAATCGGTTACAGGGGTTGTCAGGAAGTGCATAAGAGAATGATGAGAATACTGATGAGAGTAGAGTGGACGAAAAATGATCATGAGAGAGAGGATGCAAAGTAGCTAGATAGGAATTGGCTATTAACTTTACATTTAAACTCCTGGAGATTGTAGCTGTCTGGGAAGCAAGTAAACGGAAAGGAATTCCACAGGAGGGATGTGAGAGAAAAGAAGCAGTTAGTGTAGATTTTCCGTTTACATTTTATTGGTTTCACAGTAAAAATGTGGGACCTAGTTGCTAATCTTGTGGTTCGAGTAAATTCATACATAGGGGCACCAGAGAGATAATTTCATCTTAGCAAAATATTTTAATGACACTCAATTATTTCGGCAACTGTGCAATCAGGACGGATTATAATACTTCAGCAGTAGTGATTACTGAGTGTACATAGAAGTACACCGGGCCCACAGTATATTTGATTAGCTGATTTTTGTTTTTAGCGCTGTATGAACATTTATGGGTTATTTAATGCCGGTATCCAACTATTTTGTAACTTTGTATTTTCAACTACAAATATTCCGTACATAATATTATACTTTCAGGGTAAATTTATATGTTGTAGATATAATATTTTATAGATTATAAAATGTATTAGTGGCAATCTTACTATAAAAAATTATATTCTTATATTTGTTTTAGTTCTGCATTTATTGCTGTTTTTCTATAAAAATGTGCTGTTCTAGCGTTGACTTTTGCTTGGAAGTTGAGCATTTAGAGGCGTTGTTCTAAGAGGTGCTATCATTTCGTACGAATGTGAACCCGGGAACAACAGCAATTCAGAAGTGAGTCTACGGTCCTCAAAACCCTCAGTTTCCTGATCAGCGGTCTTGCTTCTGGATGTAGTGTATTGTCAAAGGATACATAAGACGCATCATATTTCAACAATGCTGTGTGAGGCAAATACTGTTGTTAGGATTGGTTACAGAATTAAAAACGTTAAGCCGCTGAACTGTTATCTTCTTCTATGTGCCCTGTCCTTTCAGGACGTAGGCGATCATGGCTTTTCACATCTCCCTACTCCTAGTGGCTCTTCGTACGTTTTCTCCTGTTTTACCACGCAACCCGTTTTGTCACCCACCTGCTCAGGCCCTTCAAATATGTTATCCTCTGTCTCTTTTTCCCTCTATCTGGACTGTCAGTATCAGGTTCTCCAAGCACTCTTTTCTCATTGCATGTACCAGAAACTTCAGTTGTGTCTTCCTAATTAATTCTATTAATTTTCTTTTCGTTGCCATTCTTTTCAACACCTCATCATTGCTGACATGTTCGATCCATGATATCCGCAGCATCCTTCTCTAGAACTACAGTTCGGCTTCTTCAAGTTTTCCTTCATCTTAGATGATATTGTCCAGCTTTCACTGCCGTATTGAAGAACTGACATCACATAGCAATCTAGCACTCTCTTCTTTGTTTCTAGTGAAATTTTCCTGTGTCTTAGTACTTTACTCAGGTTCTGGAACGCGTCCTTTGCCATGCCAATTTGCCTTCGGATCTCTGTGTCGCACTTTCTATCTCCTGTTAGAACACTTACTACTTATTTAAGTTTTTGTACTTGCTTGATTCTAGTATCCCCCACCTGTATTTGGCATTTTGGATTGTTCTTTTTGCTGATGACTATGCATTTAGTTTACTTACAGTTTATTTGTAGTCCTTGTTTGTCACTCTCCTCAACTGCAGACGACAATTCTACTCCTACAGCTTCTTCTCTCGCACTTCCCGCCTGTGGAACTCGCTCCCATATTCTTGTTTTCCTGACGGCTACAACCTCCAGGAATTTAAGTGCAATGTCAATATTCATCTATTAACCACTTGACTCTAGTTCTTTCCCCACCCCGTATATCCTTTCCTTTCTCTCCACCTTTGAAACTGTCATCACAGCTGCATTTTCACCTTTCTATTGCTTCTTTTTAACTGGTTCGTCTTCCTCTTTACTCTCTTCTAATTAATATTTTTATACTTATGTAGACCCCCTGCATATCAGTGGCATTATCGCCGTGCTCGGGGTGAAACGATTAAAAAAAACTACCTACTGTATGAGGTCTTGTAGTTTCCTTTCCGTGTTTGCAATCAATACTGTATCATCTGCGTCTCTAATGTTGTTCAAACTGGCCTCTAATGATAAATCCTGATATAACATCTAGGGTCAACAAAATAGTCTCGCTATAAAAGTAAAATAGATCCAGTGAAAAGACACATCCTTGTCTTTTGCCCCTTTCTATCTTCGCATCATCAATTCTTTGTGGCGTATTTTGTCGAATGTTTTCGCATAATCAATAAAACATAGGTACAAGTCCTTCTTCATTTGTATTGCCCTGTCGGAGAACATCTTAAGCATAAATATGGCGTTCCTTGTTCCAGTGTCTTTGAAGAACCTGTACTGTTCCTGTCCTATCTCTGGCCTGACTCTGCTTCTCGCTCTATTCATCAGGATTCGGATAATCTGTTTGTAATGTTACTCATTAAGCTGATAGTTCTGTGTAATTCACATTCGTTTGCACCTGGCTTCTTTGGCAGTGCTATAAAAATCGACTTGCATAGGTCGTCTGGTCTTATTCCTCTATTATAAAGTTCATTTATTATTTCTGTAATTTTCTGAATGCCGAATTCTTCCAGGGCTATCAGCAGCTTTATTACAATGCCGTCTGGACCAGCTGCTTTGTTTCTGTTCAGTTTGGCCATTGCAGCTGGAAGCTGCAATGGCCAAACTGAACAGAAACAAAGGATTTCACGCCATTTTATTTCAGATGCTATTATTTCAAACGGTTCGGCCGTTCATGCAGGAATATGGGTATACGTGGATATTTATCATCAGCTTTTTGTCAGGCAGTCGTTTAAGTACTATACTTGATAAACGCTTGCGCTACAGTGTCTCTTTCTGTTGCAATTTTTCTGTTGTCGACTGGTTGCCAACCAAGGCTATAGAACACAAGATTCTGCTATTCAACTCAGAGCTGGAGGAAGATAAAAAATATTTATACCGTTCCCAAGATTAATACGTTTTAAAAATGAAAGCAAGAAAATTCAACTGGAATTCGAACTCGGCTCTCTAATTTCTCCAAAATCGATTGCAGCACAACGCATATTCACCATTACCCATTGTAATAATGTTTAATTTTAATAAACGTATATACCTTGGCCTTATAGTGTGTTGTCCGTTATAATGAAGTGCATGTGTGTTGAAACAGATTAGTTTGATTAGATAGCCCACTATAAGAGGGGTACAAAACTAGAAAATCAGACTGTATATAGAAACAACAATTTTATATATATATATATATATATATATATATATATATATATATATATATATATATCAATTAAGATTTTTACAAATAAAAGTAATGTCTTTTGGTTGGTACAAGTTCGTGAAAATGTTCATAGTAGTAACTTGTTGGAAAGAGTTTATGCGTACATATGAATGAATGTTTGAGCGTTTGTTTGGTATGAGTATCTTTGAAGTATTCGCTCAGTCTTTGACCGGTTGGTTATTAAGTAGATTGGAGAAAGATGAAGAAAAAGAGATGAGAGAGAAAGAGAGAGGCAATAATAATACGATCGCTTGACGTAGGAAAATTAACATGTCCCTCGACAAACGTCAAACGAAATGAGTAACAATAATTCATAGACATTAATGTTCAGTGAGAAATTTAAGGGTATCAAGAAATGTTCGTAGTAGTAATTTGTTGGAAAGTGTTTATGCGTACGTACGTATGTATGTAGTACCGTTTGAATAGAGAAGAAGAAGTAAAAGGAATGAACACATGAGAATGAAGGAGAATGTCCGCGTCAGCTTGAGGCTTCTCTCATTACATTTTAGCTTGTGGTCTCTACTGCTTACATCCCTGATTGACTGGCGCTGACCGAGCCTTTTATTGTAATTTAGATTTTTCACACTAGATCACGCAATGTTTATGGTCTTGCAATTGCCCCATTAATCAGAAAACCAATTTAACATCTACTGATAATCCGGTTTCGACTTTTTCTTTAAGCACATGGTCAATCACTATTCTATTTAATAATAAAACAAGATAACTCATATCGACAGGCACTTGGAAAAGAATTTTACAACAGAATAAACTTTGATAATGCATTTGACCCGGTTATTTTAGTTCTAAATATATGTGCGTTTTGCGCAGGTTTTGATGTGTATGCCAAGATATGTAATATAGTTGTGTGCACAAATATATTTGCATTTGAGCTATCACAATAAACGAGAAATAGAAATAAAGTAAAATATATATAGAGAGAGAAAGGAAGAGAGAGTCGTTTTGTCCCCACACAATCAACACCATTTACACACGTTTAACAATCACTTTAGAGAATGTAGGCAATTCACATTTGCTTCTCATGGAATGTACTAAATGTCTCCTTCCATTGGCCTTTGTTCGTCACTAAGATTTCATGAACCCGTCGTCCGTTAATCTATCTAATCAGCTTTCAATAGACTCGGCAGCTAAACCCGGCCTTTTCATTTTGACAGTAATCGCTGCCGTAGCGTTTTCCGTCAAGCCATTCGCAGTCTCAATCGGTTACGTCTGATTGCTGATACTATCGGTTGGGTGAATTCATACAGTACTGAGATGGTTACCACACTCTTTTCGTCGACAAGTAGGATTAGATCGTGTCCTCAATTGATAAGCCAATAATTTGCCAGACTAGCACAAATAAATAAAAGCAAGTATCATAACACAGAATTCGACAATCCATTTCCGCATCTATTGTTTTGTCATTAAAATGAATATTTTTGTTTTTTACCATTTTTTTTACCATTTAATTTAATCCTGTGCTTCAACAATTCTAACAAATACATCAATAATATGTTCACTGATTGACTTTATTCAGATTATGTAAAGCCAGGAAATATTTCTTGAGATTGTATGAACTTTTTTTTCAGATAACAAAGATTTACTGATAATACTAATTAATCCATAACTGGAGAGAAACGGAGAGATTTATATTATTCAAGGCGTAAGGAAATATAACCAACCCAACTGGAATTCAAACTCGGCTGTCCGATTACACATTCCCGGCCGTTAACAATTAGATCACCCGTATATTCAAGTTTGCAGCATCTGATATTCCCAAGGGATCAACCATCCAGGCTTCGGTTATCATACGACAGCCGATGTTTCGACGTGATATGGCTGCAAACATCAATGATATGAAACGATAGACAAAAACTGTACTAGAGTAACTGATCATAAAATTAATTTTTAATTTTACACACCAAATAATGAGTTACTCTAATGAGAGTGATGTGCGAAATCAATGTCTGAATTTTGGAATGAAGAGTTATCATTTTTTCAACGAATTATGTTCGGGCTATTGAACTCAACTTTGTTGTCTCTATCACAGCGCTTTGACCGTTCTGTCCACCGGCCTTCCTCAGGTGTATATCGATTTAGGTATCCTACAGGTAATTTTGCACTGAATCTATTTAGTCTAGGAGGGGATAAATTAATTTCAGAATTCCCTTTCGGCTATGCAAATCGATAGACATGTCTAAGAATATTGTGTAGGTCTTACTTTATTTATAGCTGTTCAGTAATTGCTTGCCCGTTCCGACTGTGTGCAAGTACACACGTACAAACCAAACTATTGAACCTCCCTGGCACAGAATTCACAAACCGACTTTTTATCCACCAGCAAAATTGAACCGTGCTATAGTAAATTTAAAACCTTAAACCAAGTCTAGCGACTGATTTAGCTGCAACTGCTGCTGCTGCTTATGTTTTATTACTGCTGCTACTTTGATTAGATACTTGCTATCATTTCCCTTTCATGCTTATTTCCGGTTCCAATTAGATGTTAGATAACATGTAGACTAAGGAGGTCCCTATAGTCTAGAAGAGGCGCTGATTCTTTGAGGTATCCATATTCCCAGTGTCCTTCTTCGGTCAGTATTTTCACCTTCTCCCAGATGGTCTGATGTTTACCCCTACAATCGATGTTAAATAGTTCTTCTTAAACAATAAACACCATAACAGTGTTTGACAATGATAAACTGTTTTCAATAAAGAAAAAAAAGATAATATTTCTATGAAACGAAAGTTATTTATTCAATACATAAATACCAGGCAAATAGGTAAAAGTAAAAAAAAACATTGTTGATTAGATATAAAATAGATTTACGTTTACGGAAATAAGTTTTAATAATTGTGGTTGGGGGTTTAAAGGCGCAAGCCATTTTGTTTATTATTTGTTTTTTACCATGAATTGTAGTGTCATTTTTTAGTCAGAATCAGTCATTTTTACATAATGTAAGAGTGTCGGCTATGCCTGGTAAATTGGCCTTGTGCCCAAAACATCCGAAGTCCCCTCGATTTAAATATCAGAAGGTTGAAGGTTGGATGTTGAAATTGAAATGTGGAAGGATAAAATATTTCTTGTGTTCATTCGAGTAAAGGTTTATTAACAGAATGACAAAATTGTAAGAAGAAAATTGTAAGTGAAATTTGTTAACTGAACACTATAACCTATATGAGAGTAGAAAAAATGCAGTTTTGTAGTTAAAATTGTTCAAAGATAAATGTAAGTATTTTAAATGTCCGGAGAAGTTTAGAGTTCTTGGTTTGATAGTAGTAAATAGCTAAGTGTCCGGGGGAGTGTACTGATTGTAGTAGAATGTAAAGTCTTACCTACTTATCCTCTTCTCGGTAGGTTGGCGACAGAATGAGAGAGAAGGGAAAACAAATAAAAACAGAACGCCGGAAGAAGAAGTAGAATAGATATGTGACGCGCGCTTAAGTCCGGGCGACGTGAAGTGAAAAAGTAGAAAAGAAAATTGGCAGCAAAAGCGAGTCAGCTTGAAGTTTCTTCCTTACATTGTGACGAGATACTATCAGATGCCGCTCTCATTCTGACTCTTGACAGCTATGGACGTGGTTAGGTAGTGGGTTTCAGTCATGTGACCGGCTTCCAGAGGCACCTTCATTTTAGGTTTGAAAAAACGTTTGACTGACGTCGTAATATGAATTTTATATTTCTCATTCAATTAGGTTCCAGAATGTTGCTTTTCCCACTGACATGTGATTTTTCTTGGTATGGGTTTTTCTCAAATGTATCTATTTTTTTAATCCGATTATGCAGGTATGCAATTTTACTTTGTTTCAGTTCGTTGATGTATGATATAGTATTTGTATCCTATACTAATATTTTTTTTGTTTACTTTTGCAAATTAAGATTATTTAAGGAATAATAATAATAATAATACCAAAGAAATCGAAATATCATGAAAAATGACATAATAATAATAATAATAATAATAATAATAATAATAATTAGACATTAGAAATGAAAATGAAGTCTTATCAACCAAAGAAAAAATAAAGCAAAAATACAACTGAAGGCTCAAAGAATAAGACGCTATGAGAAAACAGCAAGATTTTACAGACAAAACAAGATTTTTCAAACCGATACAAAGAGATTTTACAGGGAAATAGGTAAAAAAAGAATTGAAGTGGCAGTCCCCGCCAGAATGGAAGAAGTTACACAGTTCTGGGAAAAGATATGGGCTTCCCCTAAAGAACATAGCAAGGAAGTACATTGCATTGCACAAGAGATAGAACAAATGAAAAATAAACCAGAACAGACATGGGCTGGAATTACATAAGAGGATGTTAAATTTGCACTAAAAAAAAGCACACAATTGGAAATTCCCAAGTATAGATAAAATTCCTAAATTTTGGCTATATTATTTAAATACAGCACATAAAAAACTAGCCAAAGAACTTCAAGAAATGGTTGACGATCCCACTAAAATTCCTGCATGTATGACCAAAGGAATTACATTTCTTCTACCCAAGAATGGTGACACAAACAACCCGAAAAACTACAGACCAATTACATGTCTTCCGACAACATATAAACTATTAACATCTATTTTAACAAAACAGACATATTTATTCTTAGAAAGAAATGACATGATACCGATTGAACAAAAAGGGTGCAAACGTGGCTGTTATGGATGTAAAGACCAATTGCTAATTAACAAAATGATCCTGGAAAACTGCTACAGTACAAAGAAAAATCTTAGTACTGCCTGGATAGATTATCGAAAGGCATTCGATAGTGTGCCACATCCCTGGATTTTAAAGACTTAAATATATACAAGATATCGCCCGTCATCATCAATTTCATCAAACAGTGCATGTCTATATGGAAAACAACCCTTTACCTCAATCATATAAATGGAACCTATAAGTCTGATGAAATAAACATCAAAAGAGGTATATTTCAAGGTGATTCTTTATCTCCCTTACTATTCTGCATATCATTAAGAGCACTAACCAGTCAACTTAATAAGACAGAATGTGGTTATAAAATAGGCCAAAAGAAAATAAGCCATCTATTTTACATGGATGACTTAAAGTTATATGCGAAGAATGATAATGAGCTGGAAGGTCTTCTGCAAACTGTAAAATGCTTCAGCGAAGATATTGGAATGAAATTCAATTTGAATAAATGTGCTAAAGCTACAGATTTACGTGGATCAATACAAGAAACATCCTCAATTAGCTTAGACCCTGCTGTAACAATAAAAGAATTGAAACCAGAAGAAGCTTATAAATACCTAGGTGTAAATGAGAGCGAAAACATTCACCATAAAAAATGAAAGAAATAGTGCGTAAAGAGTACTATAGAAGGCTACGAATGATATTAAAAACTGAATTAAATTCACAGAACAGAGTTATGGCCATTAATAGCCTTGCAATCCCAGTTGTCCAATATAGCTTCAACATCTTAAACTGGACTCTAAACGACATCAGACGAATGGATGCTAAAACAAGAAAGCTTCTTTCTAAGCATAAGATGCATCATCCAAAGGCTGATTGAGACCGTCTATACATACCCCGTAAAGAAGGTGGAAGGGGTCTTATTCAGCTGGAATTGTCATACAAGACAACAACTATTGGCTTACTAACATACATAGAAACAACAAAGGATTGGATGATACAATTAGTAAGGCAACATGAAGAAAGAAAGAAAAAATATTCAATAATAAAAGAAGGCAATAAATACAAACAAGATTTACAGTTAGTAGATTCTGTAGAAAAGCAAAACAGAAGCCAAGAACCAACTATTGCGGCAAAAAATATGAAAATGAAAGCCAAAGATAAAGCTCTTGAAAAGATGAAACAGCGCTGGCAAGACAAACCTCTGCATGGCCAATATCCAGTACGTGCCAATAAATCCAATGTTGACAAAGTTAATACTCATCGATGGTTACGTGCATCTGGATTAAAGTCTGAAACTGAAGGATTTATACTTGCAGCACAAGACCAAAGTCTTTTCACGAGAAACTTTCAGGCAAATATTATGCATAATAATATGGATCCAAAATGCAGGTTTTGTGATAAACACCAAGAAACAATAGACCACCTGATCTCAGGCTGTTCTGTGCTTGCCCCAAACGAATATAAAAATCGCCACGATAGAGTTGGGCAATATTTACATTGGACAATGTGCAAACATTATGGAAAAGCTGTAAACAAACACTGGTATGAACATCGTCCAGCACCGGTTACAGAAATAGAAGATGTAACCATTCTATGGGATTACACCATCTACACAGACAGAAAAATTGAAGCAAACAGGCCAGACATTATTGTTAAAAACCAGAAGGAGAAAACTTGTCTATTAATTGATATGGCTTGTCCAGCGGATTGTAACATAGCAATCAAGGAATTTGAAAAACTGTCAAAATATAAAGACCTGGAAATTGAAATAGAAAAAATGTGGAAATTGAAAACAAGAGTTGTGCCAGTGATAGTAGGTGCACTTGGAATGATAAAAAATGGAACAAAACAACACATTGAAAGAATCCCTGGAAACCCCAGCTTAAGAGACATACAAAAAATTCTCTTATTAAGTACAGCCCACACACTAAGGAAAACTTTATCTATGTAATGCTGAGGATGATAGGGAAGATAGAAAAACATGAAATGGAGCCATAACAACACGCCACTACCTGCCTTAGGTCTCCCCGCAGACTTGGTTGGTAGTGAGACCAAAGCAGAAATCGAAATATGATGAAAAATGACATAATAATCATAATAATAATAATAATAATATACAGACAGGAATTTAAGACGTGCATATCGGAATATTTTGTTTTAGTTTATATAATGGACATGCATTAATTTTGCTAATAGGACCTTCATAAATATATCATGATTAGCATCAGTTTGATAAACCAGTAAAGGCGTTCTTCACGATTCTTCCGAATAGGGAATTTAATTTTATCATAAACTCTTTTGTCTTTCCAATTCTTTATTAGGAAAAGATCACGGACAACGTGACACTTTTCTCTCACAATATCTGAGAATCACTTGTCAGTCATTTATCACCGTCATATATCATTTTTCATCACTTTCTTCAATTTACTGCCTCTGCTGACCCAATGCTCTTTTTATATAGGCCACGTTTATTTCTATTTCGACGAGACAAAGCTTGTCCAACTCAAATTACGGTAGCACAGACATCCAAGGTTAACAGGTGGGACGATCCACACGGACTGGGGAATTTAATCATAGTTTTCAAAATATTCTGAATTTGTTGTGTTGAGATGTTGACGGCGAGTGGGGGTGGGCAGCGACGTAGACTGATTTCGATAAGATCAGAAAAGAAAAGAACTCGACAGTTGAATGGGTAAACATCAAAGAAAAGACATTATCATGTGAAAGTTACGAGGGTAGGAAAAGAAAGGGAAACGCGATTTATATGAATCGAAGATAAGCAAATGATGGTTTACGGATAGGGAGGAAGAATAAAACAAATTATTGGCAGTGATGCACTCAGAAGACGATGGAAAAGAGGAGTCAAAGTGTCAAGCCCTGGAGTATACAATGGCCTCTTTTCTTGATAAAATAAGATAATAAAATGGAAGGGTGAACTTTGATAATGAATAACCAAAAATATCCGGAAGAAAAATCTCAAAGGTTATTTTCTTATTATTTGTGCTTTTAGTATACACTGATTTGTTCGAAATAGTCGTATTGCATGTGACAGTTACAGAGTTTCGACCGGCATTGCCCACGACTGTCTACAGGTGGCTAATCTATTCCGTTAAGTTATTTCAATATTGAAGTAATATTTTTTAGTCACTGAGGTAGGCTGTTTTAATAAATCTGCTATCTGTTAGTCCTTCGATGTTAATTTGTTCGCGAAAGTATTAATTTAGACAATATATATTGGTCAAGCAAATGTGAAACTTATAGTGGGTTGCTTATCTATTCTTTCCTGTTTGTAGTGGAGAGTCCGTTCTAGCGAAGGGTAGTTGTATACTGTTGCCGGTTAACGGAATTAGGCCTTGTTGATAACCCACTATAAGTCATAAAGAAAGGGTATAAACCAAGAAAATCAAGTCGAGTTGAAAGATAGCATTTTATATATAACACATATCAATTAATGTTTTTACAATTGAAGTAATACATGAAGTATAGGTCCAACGGAGGTTAAGATTTCATGGCAATAAAATACTGAAAGAGAATTAATGCTTAAGAATTAGGGAGCGTGCAAGTAAGGAATGTCTTTGATGCATTCGCTCCTTATGTCAGTAAGTAGTTTTTGAGGCAGGGAAGAAGGAATGAGGTAAGGGAGGCGAGCATAGTAAGCCACTTGACTTCGGTCAAGGGAGATACTAATTACTCCCTTCTCCTCGAGTCGGTCTGCCTGTCGATGCTTTCTGTATACGCTTTTTATATCTTCCTTTTGGATCACAGCAGCTCATTTGGGATTTCGCACTTGTATTTGGTTCTGAGCTTCCCATTGGCTGATAAATAAAATTCGCGTAGGCTCGCGAACTGGAAATTTAATATTTAATTAATTTTTAGTTTTCAACTGGAACATCGCGGAGCCGGCGGCGCACGGACCATTTTGGTCAATTTTGGTCAATTGCTTTTTGGTCGTGGAAGCGCAAACATCCGGTCCACTGCTTTTGCTCGGTATCACCACAAACTATAATTCTATCATTCAAAAGATTGCAAAAAATTCACAGATAACAAGGTAACTGAATATGCAGATTCATGCTGGCTTACTTCCTGAAGGGTTCTACCCATTAATGATCTGAAGAGAGTAACACCATGAAAGATTCATCGTTAGAGTAAGAAAGTTATGTACACAAATGAACATAGAAAAAATCATTACTCTAAAATGGATATTTTGATAAACATGATTAAAAATATGACGTTTCGGTATTAAACATAAATATTGCGCTGTTGCCACAGAAAAAATCAACAAGGATTTTATTATCATTGTCTATCAACTACAGATTTCATTATCATAATCTTTATAAAATCGTAAAATACTTGTAATATATAAAATAATGATAAATTATTCGATTGAAACGCAAAAAATAAAGAATTAAAAAAGTAAAAACATCATGAACGAAACTAATCATTATATTAAAAAAACTATTTCCCTTAATATATTCTTAATTTAAAAATGATAGTATATATAACTAATGAACATTTACGAAAGTACCAGATGGATTACTTCTAGCCGACAATTGTTCAAATGGGCCAATAAAACCGAGCGAGAGGAAAATTACACTGAAAATAGAAAACTTCATTCAATCATATAAAAAATAGTTCCAAGACTTGCAAAAATAGTCGTAGTAACATATTCAGGGAAATCCTGCATCTATGACATTTCCAGTTTCTTCTTAATACTCTTAATCTTTCGACTGTCTTTATTCGCGCTGCTATCCATAGATAAAAATATAAACAATCAGTATTATATATTCTTAAATATAGTAATAGACAACTATAAAGCTTAATTATTATTTTAGGTTATGATTATGGGTTAAAGCGCTCAAAATCAGGGATAGAGTGAATGCAAATATAATAGTTAACAGTCTGTCTATTCGTCTAGCTTATAACACACTGTTTCATCAGGGTGTTGACTTCAATGCATCCGGCAGTAAGGCCTCTGATTGGGAGGTTGTGAGGAGAATAGAACCACCTTTTATTTGCAGTTGTTCTCAGGTCTACCCTGACCGAAGTGGTAGCACCTGTTAGGGTTCCATCTATGGGCAAATAGTTAACCCGAAACTGGGGTCAAAACACTATGAAAGTATAAAATACACTTTTATAGAATTATATCCATAAAAATAGACTTTTATAGAAGAATATAGATTTTGAATAAAAATTTATTACCATAACACATTTTTGAAAGAAAAAGAGGACATTTGCAGTTTTCTAAAATAAAAACAAAAAAAGAAATTCACGATGAACGAACATTAAAATAAATAACTTAAAACCCCACCTTTTTGGCATTAAATATCTAACAGAGATTGATATGCGATTAAACAAACTCGAACTCAAACTCAAACAGATAAGAAACGTTTAGTAATCTAAAAAGATTCACTTTTATTAAAGCCTCAGGAGAAAATGAGATTGACAGAACAAAGAAATTCTAGATTTTTGATCATTTTAAATTTTATTTGTTAATCAGGTTATACGTGCATTTGATTTGTTAAGCAACACTAGTATAAACACAAGCAGAGACGAAGAGTTCTTTTAAATAAACGAACATAAATTAATCGAAAAAACATAAATATTGATTTATGTATTTACATGTACATAATTCGGTTTATAATAAATATTTGTATGTTTGTATATGTATGTCTAGTAGACTTTATGTATGCTTGGTGGCTATTTGCATATTGATTTGGGGATGCTTTGAAGTAAACACCGTTTATGGTAAACATACTTTAGATTCATAGAAAGGATTTATACTTTTAAATATTTTGAAACCTATGAACATACGTCAAATCACAATGTTACATCACACCCTGTATTAAATGATTTTACACAGGATGTGATGTAATATTGTATTTTTGACTTGTGTTTATAGGTTTTAAAATATTTATCAGTATTCCATCGAAGTATATTCGATATAAAAAATTATGTTAATTTTTCATTAGAGTAGCATTTGTAAGTCTGTTTAAGGGTCAGGTCTGTTCCTGTTTATTATGATCGAGTTCAAAGTGTTGTACCAACGACCATAAATTTCTATTCTCGAAGATAAGTGCTTTTTAGATTTCGAGATGTCTGGTCATTATAATTGTTTTTTCTTACATTGCAAAGTATTTATTCGATAAATACCGGCATCAGAAGTTATTTTGTATTTATTTTATTTCCTAATTATATGTCTGATTTTTTTGCAGATTTTAACGACCCTTGTATTAGGGATAACTAATTTATTTATTCTCAAAATAAGACTTTTAGAGGATAGAATACAGGAATTTTCTGTTGCTGTTAGAATTACTATCGGCGGTGTCAAGTTTTTTGGCTTTTTAGACATTGTTTGTTCGTGTTCTAGCGATAGGATGAAATGATGTGTTTAGTGAAGAAGTCTAAATATTTTTTCCAACTATTTCTAATCACCTTGATATCCTGGGCTTCTTTGCTAAAAGTCTATGATTAGTCATAATTTTTCTTACTGTAGCTGCAATAGAAATTAAATCTCTAAAATCTTATTTATTATTATGTATTTATAAGCAATTGAAGAAAGGTAAATATTTGACTATTTCAAACTTGTATTAATTCGTATATGTTTAACGTTATGAAATTTATTTATTTTGTTTGCTATATATATACAGTACTGATACACTAAAAATCGTCATTTATATATATAAGATAAGTAATGATTTTAGCTATGATGTTTTTAATTAAGCCGGATTCTAAAATTCCTGGAATAGATAAAAAATGACACTACGAATAGGTGATCGCATAAGTAATTTTTGCCTGGGGATTTTTTATTGAAATATGACAAACTGCGGTTAGTAATTAGTTTAAATAAATTTATAATTTGAAGACCAGCTAGATGAAGCTTTTGTTATAATTTTCGAGGTGGTTTCTAAATATGTTGAAGCGTTTTGTAACGGGTACATTTATGTATAGTCAATTGATAATTAAGCTGACCATAAGCTTGTTTTCAACGGTTATATTTCGTATACTCTGGATTAAATCACCGGACTGATTCAGGTCAGTCGCGATGATGGCGTCTAAGAACGGAGGTATTTTTTGCATTAGCAGCAGCAAATTATTGGGATGCACTGTTGATTCCGAATATAATGGGCTTGATGGGTATATTGGGTTTGTGTGGTTTGGTTAAGCAATAACGTATGCGTGTAGTAGTGTGCTATTCTACTAGTCTAATCTTGGATTTGTTTTTCGACTTTCACACTTCTTGACTGTTTTCTTATATTTCCTTGTATACATTTACTATGTGTTTGTTGTTTTTAATGCAATTGTTATGAGAACGAACAAACATGGATTTCAGTGTGCTACCAGACTGAACTTTTTTCCTGTGATTTTTAATGTCTGTTTTACTTTTATAATTGTAATTATATTCTCGCCTGTAGAACAATCCGGTTATTGTTTCCTGTCACCTTCCGTAAATAATTAAATGAATAAAACGAAAGGTTAGTTTCCGCTGTATTCTGTCTTCCTGAAACTTGTCGCTTTATTGGCCTTATTCACACAGCATCTCACGAAAGTTTTCACATTCTCTTCAAAATCCTGTGACCCACTACGTAGTAGTGGCTTTATAAACTTGCTTAGAAAGAAGTGATTAGTGTGGCATCATATATATATATATATATATATATATATATATATATATATATATTGTTGACTACTACTGCTCTATATCTAAAGACCTTCATGAAAGTTGCACAAATTTTGCTGAAAATTACGTTGAAATTTCGGATAGGGATTGTAAGATTATCTTAGCGGCTAGAAAATCTATTCTCACCTTTAATAATTCCACTTAGACGGAAGGGCCAAGTGATAGCTTTGATGTTCCTATGGGGGCGTATTATTCAGCCCAGGTGGAAGATCTATAGGAATATATATATATATATATATATATATATATATATATATATATATATATATATATAATCATATCACCCCAAGCAAGGCAGTCCACTGCCACTATAGCGCAGGAGGTTATAGAGCGATTGGGTATAGGAAATGTCAGGGGGTGGGGGTGATAAACGAGTTAGGATGTACGTAGGGAGAGCATTGGAGGAAATGGGTGCGAGCTAGTGTGATAAAAGGTGTCTATTGACCTTACATTTAAATTCCTAGAGATTGTAACTGTGGGGGAAGCAATTACATGGAAGGGAACTCCAAAGGCGGGAAGTGCGAGAAAAGAAGCTGTTGGAGTAGAAATTGCGGTTACATTTAATCGGTTTCACTGAAAAGGGGTGGGAGCTAGTTGACAATCTAGTATCTCGTGCAAATTCACACCTAGTGGGGCACGAGTGCTTTAAGTTCATCCGAGCAGAAGCCGTGAAAGTACTTATAGAAGAGGCACAGGGAAGCCACGCACGCCGGTGAGAGAGACAGACTGCAGGCTGTCAGCTAAGTCGGTATCGATCACATTAGATTCTCCTCTGTATGTTGTCAAGAGGCCCGAGGAGAATAGCAGGGGCACCTGACAAGGTGTGACAGCATTATTCAATACACGGGCGGACGTTAGATTTATATATGTGCAGGATAGAATCAGGCGGAAAGAATTTCCGGGCCCTGCACAGAGAGCCGACTTTCATAGCAGCGGATTTAGCAATGGATTCGACGTAATCATTCCATTTGAGGTCCGCTGGGAGGCAAGCCTGTTCCATGCTAATGTGGGGTGCGGTTGTCTGTGGTGGTTAATTGACAGTAGCTTCGTTTTGGACGAATTGAATTTTACGAGCCATTTCTTACCCCAATCTACCATGGATTGGATGTCCTTTTCAAGCTCGACAGCGAGGTTCGCCTTGTCACGAACACCAGATATTTGATCGAGGTGACAGTAAACTGTGGTGTCATCGGCGTACATACCTACTTGGGATGTTGTGGCATCGGGGAGATCATTGATGTAGAATAAGAAAGAGCGTAGGACCTATGATAGAGCATTGGAGGACACCCGCGTTTGTAGGATAGTTATTGGAGGCATGTCCGTTTAATACCACATTCTGAGTGCGGTTAGAGAGGAATGACTGGATTAGGTCCAATAAAAGTCCAGTTATGCCGTAGCTTCGCAGTTTCCGTAGAAGGCCGGCATGCCATACTCTGTCGAACGCTTTAGAGATGTCCAAGGCGACGGTACGGGCTTCACCATTCTTGTCTAGAGCCTGGTATATATACTCGGTGATGGTCGTTAGCATATCAGCAGTGGACCTTGTGAAGCGGAAGCCATATTGCTTATCCGAGTGTAGCCTGTGGACTGTGAGATGTTGAACGACCTCGGCGTTGATAATGGCTTCGAACACTTTGCCAAAGATCGGAAGTGTTCTTAAATATTGGAACCGCATTAGAAGACTTCCAACAGGCACGAAAGCAGGAGGAGGATAGGCAGAGGATGTAGAGCTTTAAAAAGACAGAGGAGAGTTCAGGGGCACATTTCTTCAAGACTATGATTAGGATTCCGTCCCCAACACTGGCTTTGTGATGGTCAAGTTTTGAGATTATGTTAGAAATCAGCGGGGGCGTGATGTGGTCGTCGTTCAATTAGGTCTCTGTTCTAGGCCTGGTGTATAGACTCCAGACGAACCCAGACACGAGTTGGTCGAGAATATACGGGCAAAACATTCAGCCTTGTCCGCTGAGGAGCTGAGGACCACAAACTCGTTGATCAGTGGGGGCATTGAGGACTTACTCATGTTAAGCACGCGTTTACTTTGGCAACGAACTTAGAGGATGCTATGCGTTGCTTCATTCTGGCAGCAAACAGCAACTAGCTTCGTTAAGTACGTTTTTGCACTTACTACGAGCTGAGGCGAAAAGGCACCTGTTTTGGTCCGACACATGGCTACGGTAAAGCCGGAAGAAGTGATTCCGGTGGGCAATGTGGTCAAAATTTCCAAGAGGCCAGAGCTGTCTGGTAGTGCAAGAATTTTGGATAGAAGTGAAGCAGAGGTCTAGTAGCGAGTCTCTTCCGTTAGAGCTATTGGAAACGCGTGGGGAAGTCCACCACTTGCGTAAGGGATTGGGAGTTTGAAAAATTAATGGTGTGGGCAGGGTCGTTGACAGAGTTTTCCAGCCACTTAGTGTGTTTGGTGTTAAAGTCACCAAACACGAAGATATGGGCAGATGGATGAGAAGAAATGACCTTGTTGATATTGACAGAGATGCTGTCAATTACTGAACAGTCAGAAGATGAGGAGGAGCGGTAGTACGAAGAAGAGATACCTCACTGAGCTTAGAAGTGAGAGATGGAATCACATGAAAGACTGGTCTAAGGATTCAAGAGATGTCACTCTAGCTAGAGGGAGCTGTTCCATGCATATGGACATTAGAGTCCTTCCTGAAGAGGGGAAGGTAGCCAGGAACATAAAACCCAGAGGAGGGGATAGAAGGGTCAAGGTTTCACATAGGGCTAAGTTATCAGGTGAGTTAGTTTGGAGGAATGATTCTACGCTATAAAAGTTAGTGCGGATGCCTCGTATGTTAGTGAAAGTGACACAGAAAGGTTTGGGCGTTTTCTGAGTAGCTGGTTTTGTTTTGCTATTTTGTTTGTTTGTTTTCATAGTCTTTTAGTTGAGGAGAGTGGTCTAGAGTAGAATCGGTCGGTCACTGTTTGCAGCATGTGAGGAATGGAGACTGGCGCAGCCTGCAACATAATGTGGTCTCGGGGTTGCCCACCGAAGGTTCATGAAAGGAAGCCCGTCCATGCGCGATATGGCACTACAGGAACCCCGGTTTTATTCAACTGTTGATCAGTGCAGTCACTCAAGATGCTACGCAAGAGTTCGTGCTCCTAACTACCAGTCGGAAGGAGCATCCAGGAAATTGCCAACCCTCAGAATGGGGAGACATTGCCATCATAGTCAATAACCTCAAAGAGCTTCCAACAGAGCTAACTGTAAGACCGAAGGAGAAGGTAGATAAACCGGGAACCCCTTCCTAAACAAGAAACAAGGTGATCACCTCTACTCCTATTCAAGAGAAGGGGATGGAGTGTGAGGCCAGGCGATATTATGTACTATCTACTCCAATTTGAAAAAAAAAGATAAAGAATTTACTAAGTTTTAACTTAGTAAAAGTCCAAACGGATGTAGGTCGAAAAAAGTTAGTAACAAAAAAACAAAAAAATAAAATAAATTATTAAGGGCAGAAAGAGAAAATAAAAAACCGACTTGTCAGCTTACCGAGCAGGTCACACTGAAATTTGAGCGAAATATTACGGAAGACATTTTTAATTTCGACTCCAGATTCTTAGATAAAAAACAAATAGTTTTATACCGCCATGATGGATTAATGTTTATCCCCAATTCCAATACGAATAGAATTCAAAAAAATCATTAGAGCCCTAAATTGCCTCGATTTTAAGGCTGAAGTTACTTCTAATCTTAAAATTGTAAACTATCTAGATATCACCCTTAACTTAAACGATGGAGCCCCCCAGTCTTTTCCCAAAGAAAATAGTTTTTCCACTTATATTAATATTTTATCCGTACTTTCGTATTGAGCTCTTTCCTATTAAGGTTTTCGTCTTGTTTTTTTTTCTTTCGAACACAGCTTTTGCTTTGTTTGTTTCTTTTTTTGATTCCCCTCTACCCATTGGGTATTACCAATTGGGTGTGACGACGTAATTTACCGTTTTGCTAACAGTAGGACTTAATAATTTTAGTCATTATTAGTGATACTGTTTTCTTGGTACGTTTTACAATAATATATATATATATATATATATATATAGCTTGTAAAAATATTATTGGTATGAATACCGTAATTCTAGAAAGCTATAATTAATAAAATATCTATAATTTAGTTATATTACGTTTACCCTATTAACATAATTGTACGGTTGGCCATTCGTATCCAAGGATGTCAGTCTACTAGGGTAGTTGCTAATCCTCGTTGTAGATGTCTGTCAATTAAATTAGTGTTTGTTTAACTTCCACATAACCCACCTAGGGTTCATAATGCAAATACGCTGAGCAGACCTTTGTTACAGTTTCTGGGCGATAAAAGAGGAGATCCATATGCGGAATTCAAGTCGGAGAATCTAAAATATAACGAGTAAACAATTCAAAAACGTGGGAATATTTTTGACAGAGCACAAGAAGAAGAAGAAGAAGAAGAAGAAGAAGAAGAAGAAGAAGAAGAAGAAGAAGAAGAAGAAGAAGAAAACGTGCGTTATCTAGCGTGTACAAGGCCAGAACGCTCACACCCTCGGTCACGATGACTTAAGACTTCGTACTAGCACAATCATCAATAGCTTCCAAAGAATCCTCTCTCCCAATTTCCCCTGTAGTATGGTTTTCAGCCACTTTTATGCTACGATTGCCTACTCGAGATCGATAATATCAAGAAGTCACTTTCCTGACAAATCGAAAATGGTAAGATTCGAACCCGGGTTTGATTGTCAGAAAAGCGAACGTCTTAACCACTCAGACACGCGTATGTTATAATAATAGTATATATAATAATAATAGAATAGTACTAGAATTATTAGATGTGAAAATTATGTAAAATATGAAAATCTTTTACAAGGAAAATAAATGGTACATTTAATGTTAAATTCTTACGAGCAAAAAACTGAAAAATTCTAGTGAATGAAAAATTGATAAAATTCATAAAACTAAAAAATAATATGTAATAATCAAAAAATAATTTTTCATGTACATGCGATATAGTCTTCATCAAAATATTTCTGAAAGTGTCATTTGTATCAACGAAAATTGATGTTGCATTTTCTTTCAAATCGGAAATAAAAGCATATTCTGCAATTTTTACAAACATAGCCTTTAAATATCCATTACATCGGACATAAAAATCATATATGCACATTGTTTTACATACATATATATGTGTATGCGTATGTGTGTGTGTGTGTGTGTGTGTGTGTGTGTGTGTGTGTGTGTGTGTGTGTGTGCGCGCGCGCGCGTTCCAGAAGCTGAGTAAAGTACTAACACACAGGATAATTTCACTAGAAACAAAGAAAAGAGTGCTGGATTGCTATGTGATGTTAGTTCTTCAATACGCCAGTGAATGATATATAATCGAAAATGAAGACAAAACTGGAAGCAGGGGAACTGTAGTTCTACAGAAGGATGCTGCGGATATCGTGGACTGAGTATGCAATTAACGATTAGGTGTTGGAAAGAATGGCAACAAAAAGGACATTAATACTGAACATCAGGAAGAGACAACTGAAGTTCCTGGGACAAGCAATGAGGAAGGAGAGCTTGGAGAACCTGATACTGACTGGCAAGATAGAAGGAAAGACAGACAGAAGAAAGCAACGGATAACATATTTGCAGGGCCTGATCAGATGGATGACGGAATGTGAGTTGCCATGTGTAACAGGAGCAAACATACTAAGAGCCACAAGGGATAGGGAGACGTGGAGAACAATGATCGCCTACGTCCTGAAGGGACAGGGCACATAGAAGAAGAAGAAGATGAAGAAGAAGAACGTAGACTAAACTATCGCCCGATTCACACTCCACCCACGTCTATTGAACAGGTGAAGGGGCTCATCCCTTGATCCCTGTTTAGGATGTAGTTTCCGGCTTTCTCTTTTCCAATCTCTTTACTGTTTTCTTTTTCTTTTTTTTCAATTGGAGTAGATAGACTAAACTATCGCACTGTTCACACTCCACCCACATCTATTGAACAGGTGAAGAGGCTAATCACTTGTTCCCTGTTTATGATGTGGTTTCTGGCTTTCTCTTTTCCAATCTTTTCACTCTTACATAGCCCCTTGCGCATCAGTGGCGTTACCGCCTTGGTCGGGGTGATATGATTAAAAAGAAATATAAATACGTCAAAATAAAATCTCATTTGCCATAGTAATGTCATTCAGAGAAGGAAGTGTGTAGGTAAAGAAACGTTTTGCCCACTTAAACGGACACGCACATATTGAAATTGTGTGTGTCTGCCTGTGTGTGTGTGGGTATGTATAAAGATGTTGAATATTTTCCATGATATCGTCCATTACAAGTCACTGACAATAAGCAACAGACTCGCTTTAATCTGAAGTCGCATTGGAATAGAGGAATGTAGCTTCCTAATGTTAAGAAAATTTAGAACTTCGAAATAAAAAAGGATAATGATATTTTAGATAATATTGGTTCTCGTATATGGCAGTGAATGCTGGAAAAATCTCCTCACAGTTGGAGAAGAAATTTGAGGCAATGAAGATTTTCTTCTCCAGAAAGATGCTGAGAGTTGTGAAGATGATTTTTAGTGAATAAAAAGAACAGAAACCCTCATAATTATTATCAGACAAAGAGATTTTGAGATTTTAAATACATATAATAAGGAAATTCAGCTTAAAT
Source organism: Ascarosepion bandense (assembly GCA_037127315.1). Lineage (NCBI taxonomy): Eukaryota > Metazoa > Mollusca > Cephalopoda > Sepiida > Sepiidae > Ascarosepion > Ascarosepion bandense. The sequence goes on along the minus strand of JBBBDQ010001533.1, from coordinate 4,435,081 downwards.
AATTTATTACACATTGGAAAACACGGCGCATATCCTACGTAAACATTATATGATAATGTTTGTCTAAAGAGGGAATCGGGAAGACAGCAAAATATGAATCATGCAGATGCAAAAACACGGAATTTTGGAGAGGTATAATTGCACAAAAAGGACACGGTACAGAGAAGGAAAATCTAAACTTGAATTATATAAATATCGGTGCTGTGACATCAACGTAATTGATGTGATGACGAGTGTAATTAGAGTCTCTGAATTTCATAAAATATTGCATTTGCAGTGAAGAGATGCATATTAGTGATGAAAAAACTATTTGGGGTCATCCATTAGTGTGCATGATGTAATTATTCTTTATGCATTTTAAACAATCTCAGAAAAAGTTAGAGCAATGAAATTATGTTGTAAGTGTAGAATGCGTTCATCAGCACTTTGTACCATATCCACGAATCTGATTTTCCTTCATGGGTAAATTTGTCAGCTGTAATTATCTACAAAGATTTTATCATCATCGTTCTCCTTTATTTTTACCATTAGTTTCACCTTAGTTATAATAGTTATATCCATGAACGTACCATAGTATAAAAATCTTTATTATACTTCTAGAAATCGTCCAAATTAAGATCAGACAACAATAATTAACAAATTTATAAGTTATAAAAGGATACACACACACACACACACACACACACACACACACACACACACACACACACACACATATATATATATATATATAATTTTTAAACGATTTATTTCGCTACATTGGTTTCTACCGTGAGTGGTGTCTTCAGGCGATTTTTAATAACTGATTTTACCTTTTACTGTTTTTCTTTTTAAGAACGTTCTTGTAACGGTGTTTTATTTGAATGTTCACGTGACAGAGGATTTATGAATGCGCATTGTTTAAATTCAATTGAATTAGGATGTTTCATCCGCGGTTGTAGGAACCTAAAAGGTATTTCTTAGTGTGGATGCATTTTGTCATAATTTCTGGTCTTTCATTTAACAGTTTCTCTTTATTTGGATATGTCATAATTTCTATTTTTTCTTCTTGGCACAATCTACAGTCTCGAAAGCGACATGACTGACTGGGCAGAAGGTTGGCATGACTTTCTGCTGTAGACTGGTTGCCAGCTGATGCTATAAAATCCAATCGGCCTTGTTGTTTAACCCATAACTGGAGGAAAGAGACGAATCAATACCTTTCCCAAAGGTATTTGCGCGTAAGTGAATGCGAAGAATGCAACTGGAATTTGAAATCCTTCCATTCATTTATATATATATATATATATATATATATATATATATATATATATATATATTCGCAGACAGATCTGTTTCGCTTTATTACAGCTCATCAGTACGGTTAGACATCCCATTGCTTCCAGCCAGGATTGAAACCCGACCAAATTGACATCCGTCAGCGATTCTATCTCTGAGCTATGGGCGCTCAGTAGAAGAAGGCAGACTTTTAGCGTCTTATATACAACGTAAACATACGCCAGTAGTTGAGAGTGTTCTCATTCATTACTGAATGTACGATGCATAGATGTTTGAGTTGCTACATGGTTCGATTTTCAAAATCCCTATAATGATATTCACATATTAAAGTGAAATAAATTATATATAGAATACCGAAATTACACCGAGTTCAAGAAACAAACATATGCTTATAAGAATTAAACTGACGCGTGAGAACTTAAAATTAAATTTGATGTGCAAATCATCAAATGTAATAGTAAAATCCACTAAACATTTTCACTGCGTACTTCTACGCGGTGCTTATACGTAATTTAATTGTATTATTTAGTAACCATTACGTCAAATTGGTCAAATCTATTAACCTGATGAATGCCGTATTTACTATGCTTCTCTCTATCTTTCATCAATAATGCTTTTTACTTTAACTCATACAATAACAATCAAGCCTAATTAAAATTGCAAACTACATTTAGATGAAAAATACGAATTATATATTATACTTTATTACTTGCCTTTTTTAAAAATCATATTTAAAGAAATTTTATGTTTACTAAATATTTCGTGTTTGTGTTTGAAGAGGGCGTAACTTTAAGGAAGAATCATACTAAATGTTTATATTAAAAAAAAATAATTTTTAGCGTTAGTTTTATCTTCGTCATTAATAATAATAATATTAAAACAACTACTAATAATATATTTTTTTCAGTTTTTAATCATTTTTTGCATTGTTATCATACTTGATAGTAATATAATTGTCATGAAACCGAAGATATTATATTTTTAAAATGAAGATATTATTAATGCCGATGAAATTACTATAAAAATCTAACAATTGTATTCTTCAAGTTAAAATACAGCCTCTAAATTTACTGTCCTGGTTTGAAAATGTTTAACTTAATGTTAAATCCAAGGTCATCTTATTGTCTGTGATGGAAATGCAACATTCTAAACATAATATCCACGTTTAAAAATTAACATTGTGTACATAACTTCCTCTCCCATCGATAAAATGTTTAAATTCTTCCCCTTCCCTCACTTTCCGTCTGGAAAAATATAACCCATTCGATTTTGTAAAAAAACTCGGTTTGAGGAATTGAAGATTTTTGAGAAAATATTAATGAAATAAGTTATCACCAATGGATTTGTAAATTCATTCAATTTATTTTCATTATATATATTCAGATACGCATGCTTAATGGAACAAGTACTAATGCGTTACTATTTAATCATTCACAAAAATACAAACTCACACACACACAAATGGATTTCTTTTTTTCGTTTTTGATATGATGAAGCCTAGAAGGATGAAAGGCGTAATCAATTCTAGTTTCAATGGAAGGTTTTTCCATTTGTCATATATCAGGAGAAGCATTGTCGGGATTCTATATCCTATAATATATATATATATATATATATATATATATATATATATATATATATTATTATTATTATTATTAGTAGTAGTAGTAGTATGTATATATCTTTATAAAATGTCAATTGTTTCTCTAACGGGAATCTTAGTGAACAGATTTTAAACATCAAGTGATGCTATATTTTCATTATTAGTTTTTTTCCGTTTTTAATATTTTTAATAGTTCAAGAGATGATTTAATCCTGTATTTGTTAGGTTATGTCTGGTGCAATTAATTGATTAAGTATTTTAATTAGTTGATATAGTGGGTATTTGTGATATAATAGGGCGAAGTGGAATGTTAAGATTATGTATTATATTTTATTTTGGTAAATTTTAGATTGTCTTGCTTTGCATTGTTAGCTGTGATTAATTTATTAATCTTTTCTTTTGCTGAATGACATATTTTTATATTTACAATATAAAAAATAGTGATCGATAACACAACTAGCCTACACCAAGAGAACCACAATATAAAACTACAGATCCTCGAGTTAATATTTATTAAAAACTTAAGCCGTCAATTAATAGAATCAGCTATGAATACTGTAGAAGTATTCTAAAACGAATTTCAAAATAACTATTTTCATGCTTTCACACGTGCAGGGCCATGGTAATACATTTACAAATTTCCATTTCATCTCTGGTGCATATGCACTTGATGAATGCGTAGTGCTCAAAACTCTGAGTTGTTTTTTCTTTATTTATAAAAGTATATCTAATAGCTGTGTTATAGTACATTGAGCACTGTTCTATTTACACCAAATAAATATGTATATATCGATGTGCACCAGCGTGTATATATATATATATATATATATATATATATATATATATACTTATTTATAGCCATGTCTTTCTTTCTTTCTTTCTCTCTCTTTCTCTCTCTCTCTCTCTATATATATATATCACTAAATTAAGTGTGATACGTGCTGTACGCTTAGGTGATTATGTCTCGAAAGACTAACTGGATAGAAGATTTTTTGCGTTGCTGATAAATCAACGAGAAATAGGATTTCACTTGTTGTTGGTTGTTGGTGCGCACCAATTTTCTGAAATTTTACACTTTCCCTCCGTGGTGCAGGTAATGTCTGCCTATGTCATCAAAAATTTGGAAGCATTCGGCAAGATCGCCACAGTTTTGACTTTTGTCTTTATCTATTGCAACCTTCAGGCTCTCATCATCCATGTGGTCTCCCATTGCAAAGTGACATATCTCCTGACCTGAACAGCTTGACGTCTAACGGTGTATACACTTTCCACATTATAACCAAAGTCTTGATGTGTTCGAAGTTCTTGAACCGACTGCGGACAGCCCCACCTTAAAGTCATTAAGCTGACATCGCCGAACGACATGTTTTTTCTCCGCTACTTGGGCTGTAACTGATATGTGGTCAAGAGCAATGCAACCACATCCACTCTCATCGGTTGCCCGGAATATGACGCAATAATTTGTGTATTATTGGTTCATTCCTCCTAGAAGACATAAAAACAGCAAAGACATCTTTAGTTACCTTATATATTTATTGATTTGAAATGAGTATTATTTTTGTTTAATAAGTGGCCACACCCTACTAAGTATTTTTTTAAATATTGTTATCAAAATTGATATTAAGAGACATTTATCTATGTAATACATTCTGATTTTTCAAGATTAATACGACAATTATGATGGTATATGAGAGTAATATGCGGCACTAAATGCTATAAGTGAAATACATATCGCATTCAACCTGTCATAGATGGCTAAGAAGTTATTATTCCTTAGGCCTTTACCATTCATGCAGACAGACATAAAACTATAAGGCCAGGCATAATGCCAAAATATTACGAAAGTGCCTTCTCAAAGTCATGGTAATGCCGTCAAATGAAATGCATGTTAAAGAATATGACAAAATAAGTAATTATAAGCATCAGGAAAGTGAAATTGAAAAATTAAACATCGAACTTGATAAGTAGCAGTGGGGGTAGAATAAGACTATTGACAATTTGTAAATTTTGCGTTTTTAAACTTTTCACGAATCTATGTTCTTTGCAAGACTCGTTGTGAGTGCATATCTTTCAGCGCTGTTGAAAACAGTTCTCATAAGAAAAAGGAATTGTCATTAGACCATCATCAACTGGTAAAAACATGTTAGAATAAAAACATCTAACCGAGAAAAATAGGTTAGTGCACGGCCGTGCATACCAGTGTTTCCTTGACTTGGAGAGATCTACAATAAAATATATTTATTTTAGAATTCAAGCGTATGATCAGAACCACATTAGTGGTAAATTTTTAACAAACACTGAAATTGATTTAATTACGGAAAAAATCAATCTACTCGAATAGAAGGAACTGATCCACAAATAGCATGGGGAAATCATGACGAAATTCATAATAATCTGAATGATAAATAAATTAATTACCACGAAAATCAGTCAAATTTGATAATGTTAAAATGACTTACAACAGCAGCAATTGAAACACAAACACTGCTGATCTTCATCTTCTCACAGTAACCGAGTTTCTTGAACTAAAGTGCAGCAAACTTGATAAATGTGTCAGAAATCAGAACGGAAAGTACTCGCCAAAGATAACACAACATACAGAACTTCAAAATAATCTTCCATGTATCAATGAACGGGTTTTTACATTCCACACGTAGATTAATCCCAAATACTTGTGTCGTATATATTAAGAGAAGACCAACAACTAACTATAAATATCGGGATAGAAATAAAATATTATAAAGTAAACATATTAATGCCTTAAAATTGAAATTAAAACAATAACGCATTTTTAAATAATATCTGTCTTATTTGGAGCTTTATGAATTTCCTAATTTATATGCAATTGTAAAATTTCAACTGCGTGGTGTAGAAAAACCCTGTACCGATTATTAGCTATGTAGTTCAAAAGCTGAAGCAAAAGGTTTTATTCTTGCCGCACTAGACCAATATTTGCTAACTAGGAATTACCATGCAAACATAAAAAAATGCGTGTTAGTCATAATTGAAGATTCAGTGATAAATATCCAAAAATAAGTAACCATCTTCTATCGGGTTGCAGAGTATTGGCACCCAATAAATATAAAACGCGACACAACAGATTGAATCAAAAATGCATTAGAAAAAGATGCAGCTTTTACGGAAAGAAACTGACAATTTTGTTTGAATGCTATTCAGACGAGCTTTACGGCACCTTACAATAAACACATGAAAATCATATCTAATCGCCCAGATATTGTAATCAGAGAGCACTAAATAAAAATATACCTTGGAAGTCTTTGCAGACTGTAATACATCTTTGAAGATCTAAAATTAAGATTATCAAAATTCAAGAATCTTGAAATCAAAATCTCAAAAAGTCACACATGAGGGAATTAAGAACTCTCCAGTTTTAGTTGAAACTCGCGGATTGATTGGAAAATATTTTTATAGACTCAATGGCAGGATTCCTGTTAGATTATGCATTACAAAATGCAAAACATATTTTACTCCCGAGTATCTATGTAAAATATTTATGATCCTATTTTTTCAATAGTTGCTCAGTGGAATATGTCATGTTGCCATTTCTGACCTCAGGTTCTCTACTTGGAACCCGGAAAGAAATAAGTATATAACAGAAATCAAATGAAATAAAGAGAAAGTTTAATTTTAGTGACTGACTGTTGAACATGATAAAACGAATCATTCCAAAACAGTATGTCTGTGCATATTAACCAATAACAAGGTAATCAACTTGGAAAACTTCAGTTTTTTATGAGAAAACAAATACAAATTTTGTCCTATAAATATCCCGCTTAGAATATTTTTTTAACCAAAATATTTGCTCTCTCTATGAAGCTTTAATTTAATGGACCAAGATAATCTAGTGACAATGTTAGATACTGAAAGATGCTTTGGCAAGACTTGGTCTGAATTTTTGTAGATAAATTAAATGTATCAATTGCATAAGGGTAATTAGCTAGCATCATTTCTTCCAGAAGAATCGATTAGCTTAAAATAAGATTTAATCATAGACTTCGCTGACAGTTGTCATGATGGGGAACGAGGAGAAACAACGGAATGAGAATGATAAGAAAGATAACTGAAGCGGTTATTTGTTTTATCAGTGACTAATCATTTGTACTTTCCTAGATGTTTAAAACGGATGCATGGCAAGATAGAAAAGAACCTAACGTTGTACGTCAGGTTGCAAGATGGAGAAAATATATTAAGTAAAGAGTTTTGATAGTGTTACGTGCTATTAAATGAAATGTTATCAATGTTAAAAGAATACCTTTAGCAATGAAGTAAAGGGTACCAGTTGTTTCTATCACACTTTGCCAACTATTTCTTCCGGTCTTTCGAGATCATTTGCATTATCCAGTAAACTCTAGTGAATTAAGAAGGAAACACGTTATTTCAACTGGAAAATGACATTGTTATCTTTACTATTACCTTGATTGTTGAATATCTTCAGTAATTCAATGTCGATATGTATTGAGTATATTTAAAAAGTAGTGCGTCACATTACAAAATGAAATATACATATATATATATATATATATATATATATGTGTGTGTGTGTGTGTGTGTGTGTGTGTGTGTGTGTGTGTGTGTGTTTAATGTAAAAAAATTGTCTCTTTAACTGAGCAGGTTCATGCTAATTTCGAAGTTTCATGAATACACCGATATGAGGTCTTCACTCATCAGGGATGATATTTTGCAAAGTAAAATATTCGGTGAGCGAAGACATCATAACGATGTTCTCATGAAGCTTCTTAGTCAGCATGAACTTGCTCAGTAAACGGGACAAAATAATTGCATAAATTTATCAGCGTTCTATCTCCACCCCGATATCGAGCATTTTACGATAAAATCCTGCTGGCCAAAATACCTTTAATCAGTAAAACTACAGAAGAAACAACGTTCTTGACAAGAAAGATTATCACAAATCAACTCTCTCTCTCTCTCTCTCTCTCTCTCTATATATATATATATATATATATATATATATATATATATATATTTGTACTGAGCCCTACGAGATTCGGTTGATCAATTATCCGCCTGTCTGTGTGTTTGACCGTCTATTGAGGATTCTCATTTTTGTCCTGTATGTGTCGTATTACTTATTGGGGTATATTTTTTGTTAAAGTAAGTTATATAGGTTAAAACAGTTATTAGTTTTTTTAAATATGGATTTTATAAAAGTTGGTAATATATTAAAGCGTGTATAAGGTTAGTCTATTGATGGTACAATTCAGGATTCCTTTTCAGCATTTTCTATGTAATAAATTTTGTTATTTTATAATTTGGAAGAAATTCTTTAAATCAAAACAGAAGCTATTTATTTACTCCTCTATAACTACTTTCCTGATTAAGTTTAGGTAAGATGAAAATCTGTTAAATTTATAAACGTGTCCTATTTGGTCCTTGTCTAGTTCTCACACACAAGTTAAAATATACTAATTTTACATATTCTTGCAAATATATCGATAACAGTTTAATAAATTAAATTCTTTAAAGTTAGTTTCCAAGTATTAATACATATTTTTATTTTAAAATCCATATGTTCAATAATTTTTTTTCAAATAATTTCTCATTTTAGAAAAATACAATTCGCTACCTTTACTATCAATGAGACAATGAAATCACAATCAATGACGTAATACTTGTGAAAAACCAAAATATAAACAGTGGGACGTTTCTGCGTGTTTGTGGCTTAATATATATATGTAAATTCAAATCAACAATTCTAGCACCTAATATTTTAAAAAGAATATCACAGAAATTAATTTTTTCAGTACGATAATCCTTCCTTATCAATGCACATCATCTTACGTTTCTCTAATAATTAATCAGATCATAAATTATACAAGGAAAAACTTGATTGTCTACTTTCAATAATCAAAAAGCAATATTAACTACTTTCATTGGTTAGACTCACCCTTAAATTGTTTGATCACTTAGAGAAACCAAGTGATATTCTGCTGCATGTTGTTCATCACATCAAAGACAATATTTATAAATAAGGCCAATATACACATTGCAAGCAAATACTGGAAGATCGACTCAGAAAACTAGAAGATATTCTTATGCAAATGTAATGAACTGCATTCAATAAAATATCTATGAAGCAATTCCGTCAGCAGAAAAAAGTTGATAGATACTGTTGACATACAACGAGCTTTACACAGAAATAGGAAACAGCAGCAGAAGGAAAAGGAAGTAGTCGACAGAGTAACATGGAGCTTCGAACAGAATTAAGAAGTATAAAAATAGAGAGGTCGAATCAAAAGAGCAGAAAGAGAAGAGGCTGGCCTCCATGAGAAGTCAAAGTAAAGAACAAAGAGAGAGAGGAACATCAAAGGAGATGGAGCAGAGTCGGGCTTCGACAAGATTGAGAATGAGAGTCACACAGAGGTCGAGTCAAACGAGCTGAAGAAGAACCGACTGGCCTCCATGTGAAGCCTAATGGAGAGACACATTGATGAAGAGACGTTGGTCAGAAGGAGAATCTACTGTCCTCTATAACTAGCCATGTCGATGACAAAGAAAAAATACGTCGGAAGAGAAAACTCAACGTTTGCTTTGAACAGGATGAATGAAGAAAGAGAAATATACAGAGGTCGAGTCAAATGAGCAGATGAAAACAACAGCGTCCCAAATATTTTCATCTGTTATTATTTCTCTATGAGATATTTCGTTTTATGCTTAATCCACAGTGTACACCGCCAAATCAATGCAAAGAAAAATAAGCCATGTTAGTGTATTTATATGAAACAATGTAATAAATTTAACAGAACATGAAGGTACATGTTTTTGGTCAGAAATAATGAGTGTATGCTTTCAAGGTAAATCATATAAACACATTGATTTGCGATAAATATTCCAGTTGAGTGTAATCAGGAAAGAGAAAAATAATAAAGAAATAGTTAATATGCATACAATATGCAGCGGTACAAAAATCCTTTTCTACTCAGTTAATTTTTTCTCGAAGTTGATTCTGTTACGAAAGATTTCAATTTTCTTGATTGATTTATTATAAGGGAAAGAAATACACTTTATCATCTGAAACCTGAAATTGTTGTGAAGGCGAATTTCTTTAGTACTCAAAGAAAATAGCATTTTCCTTCGCTTAGAAACTAAAGACACAGATGGGCGTTGAGGAGGGAATTATCTTTATCATCGTTGAATTAAAGTTAACGAAGATACCAACCTTGGAATGAACCTTTGGACACAATGACGTTGAGATCAATGCCTACATAGAAGAATAGTATGTAGGAATGGTGACAGAATTAAGCGATATAGAATTGACCGAGAAATGAATAATAGAAAAGGAAAATGAACAGAAGTTTTATTATAAAAGACTCTTCTAAAAATAAGTGACATCATCACAATAAAGCCAAGGGCTTAAAAAGGGAAAAGAGGAAGTATAATAAAGAAGAAAGAGTAGAGAATTAAGAGAAAGAGCTAAGGATAAAGAGAGAAAGAAAAACGAGAAAGAAAAAAGAAGCATATCTCAGTTGACAAATCAGAACGTATCGAATATAAAGGAGAATAAATTAGAGAAAGAACAAAAAAGTAAAATAACAAAAAATGTAAGCTGAAATAAACTAATGAGAATAAAAGAAAGACAATAAAAAATGCGTTAAAGAAAAAAAAAGAAGAATAGAATAAAGAAAGTAGTTTGGAAGAGGTAAAAACAAGCTTCTTTGACGGAAACAACAAAAAGTTGTCATGAAACTACCTTGAATTAAAGTTAGAGGATAAAATATTCACTGAAGAAGAGAGAAGAGAAAAAAATCCTTGAATTAGAAAAAGAGGCTAAAATTATTTCCTTGAAGAAGAGCGAGGTTATAAAGACTTCTCTTGAAGAAAGAAATTACGCTAAAAAGCTTCCTTGAAGAATAGGAAGAGGCTAAAAAATTTCTTAGTTCAGAGAAAAAGGCAAAAATACGTGAATTAATTAGAAAAGGCCTAAAAAGACTTCCTTAAATTAGAAAATGAGGTTAAAAAGACTTCCTTGAAGAGAAAAGCTAAAATGTTTTTTGAAGAAGAAAAATATGCTAAAAAGAACTTTTAGTTAGAGAAAAAGGCTAAAAATACTACCTATAGAAGAGAAATAGAATAAAAAGAATTCCTCGAAGAAAAGAAAAAGGTTAAAAGTTTTTCTTGAAAAAGAGAGAGAAGCTAAAAAGACTCCTTTGAAGAAGATAAAGCGACTAAAAGGACTTACTTGAATTTGAAAAATTTCTTGTAGAAGAAAAGAAGGCTAAAACTGTCCTGAAGAAAAGAAACAAAAATGAATTAAAAAGATTAAAACAATCTATCCAAAGAAAAAAAGTATGATAAAAGTAGCAAAAGCAAGAGAAAAAGAACGAAAATGAAAATGGACGGAAGATATAATAGAAAAAGAAAATAATTTGAAAATGTATGCTTCGCTACAGAAGAAAGATGTTAAAATCAGTTTTAATGCAAATAGATCTATTTAAAATCATTTGCTTCATATATAAATAGAAAACAAAAGATATACATTTGTTAAAAAAAGTGTTTGAAGAAAATAAATAATTACATTAAATTAGAAAAGGTAAGTGATAAAAAACAAATCTCCTCGAAGCTGAAGAACGAGAGAACAAAATAAAATAACAGTAGAAAAAAGAAAGAGATAAATAGTGAAAAGTAAGGAAGTAAAGAAAAAAACCCTAAGAAAAGACAGAAATTGTATTAACAAAGAAGAAAAGAAAAATGTTTCAAAGAATGATTACTTGTAGAAAATATGAAAAATATAAAGGTTATGATTAAATGGTTAAGGTTAAATTTGAGGAAATATTCGATATGAAGAGAAATCTAATGTAAAATTTGTTCAGCGATTTAAATGATGCAACGATAAACAGGAGAAGTGAAGAAGTATTTCAAATCCCGATTAAGTGACAAACAACATCTAACGAGTAATAAGAAAGAATATTTAGCGGACGAGAGACAAACAATCATAATTTGAAGCCCGAAGAATAAGAAAGATGTTGAAATTGAAAGGATATACTAAAGGAAAATGAGAACCGTTTTAGAAATAAAGGAAATAACTAGTGAATATATTGTCTGAGTCTGGCATTCGAAAGACGAGGAAAAATTAAAAGAACTTGTTGGGGACACTACTCTTGTCTCCGGGTCAACTGTAAAAACCAATGAATGCCTGCCAGTGGTGACGTAAACTTGTGAACAAAATTGAAATCAAAGATAAGAAAAAATAGATTAGTAGAACAAGAAGCATTTTCCTACTAGCAAAGACAAAAAAGACTTTACCAAATAAAAAAAAATATGCCATGATGGAATTATGGAGACAGAAAGAAAGATAGTTCTAGTGTATAGACGAGAAGGAAAATGACCAGAAGGTCATAAGAGATGACTACAAGCCTTATGGCTGAATCGATAAAGAATTGACTTGTTTCCAAATGCCGAGTCATCAACACAATGGCGACTGATGCAAATGAAGGCTGGCTTAAGATTTCGTTACCAAATTGTAGGCAAGAAGAGCTGACAAATATTTGTTGAAATACAAGAAGACGACAAAATACAAATGGCATAATTAAGAAAGGCCAAGAAAAACTATGGTTAAAGGTGAACAAATACAAAATAAATTGAAATAGTTTTGATTGATCATTATCTTTGTTATTGTTTTTATTAAATTTCATCCATCGTGACAACAAACAAAAGATGATAATTATGCCATAGTTTCCTGTTTAAAAAAACTAATATCATCTAGTAGAGGAGATACTGAGAATGTCAGGGGTGGAAAATTGGGGAAAATAAAGTTTTAATTAAAATAGAAGCAATATAACAATTATAAGTAAAATTTATAAAAGACAGCTTCAATTTTTAGGGTACACAATGAGGAAAGATAGCTCAGAAAATGTAACATTCACAGGATATATTGAAGGCAAATGTAACAGAAGAAAGTGGGGCGTAACCTACCAGACAAATTTGAAAAAACTCTTAGCAGAACTGATAAGGATAGACAGTGAATAAGGGCTAGAAAGAATATACAGTTCTGGAGAGCCATGATTGCTGACATCGTAAAGGATCCTGGCACGTTAAAGAAGAATATCATATAACTGTTTGCCACATGCAATGATAAACTTTATTTCCAATATTGTCTTCCCAGAGATTCAGAGATATACGGACTTAAAACTGTGAGACACCGGTTCTCGTAAGATATTTCAGCAAGTTTCAACCCGATTCACTAGGTGTGACAGTTCAGATATACCAGGTGCTGTAAGTATGGATGCTCGGGTGATATAATAAATAACTACACGGAATTGGAATGGTGTGCATTCATATCTTCTCCTTTCTACCTATGGGTAAATTAGTAGCAATTTTAACTGTAAAATCAATATTATCCCAATTTTTTTAAATATACCGCAAAAGATGGATAGGCTGTAAAAAATCAATCTATGAACTTAATTCCAGAAATATTATAACATTCTAAAAGTGAAGTTAGAAAATTTATAAAATGCATCAAATTTATTTCCACATTTCATGAATGATATGTAATCGAATATAATTATAGGAAGAACCTTGAACCATATTACAGCACTAGTTTTCGTGCATTTATTCATTATCGTACCAAAAATAGGAAAAAGAAGAAACAAATAATGAAAACAAAAAATGATACGTGTATAGAAAATAGACACACTAAATATTACTCCTCCAAGGTAAGCACAATTACCTGTTCCTAAACTACATTAAAGACATTTAGAGCTAAACTCGCCATTCAATATTTCTTCTAACCCTCGACCGCTTTAAATGTCGGCATGGGATTTGAGAGCATAAGAATCAGACTTTGATTCTTCTGCCTAGTGTTTCTTTCAGTGAGATTTCGGCACCAATCTCTTCTCCAAGATCTTGACAGTCAACCGAAACCCACGGAATATGATGTGACTCGCTCTTGATCCGTACCCTAGACATTCAAGTTTTGAATTCATCTGGTAAATGAAGAGATGGATTCATACTTTTCTGTACGTAATGAACTCGACTGGAATTCAGATTTAATGCCCCAATTCCTCGATCGGCCTAGTATCAATTCATCCATCCTGTCTTTGAATTGCTATCCATTAAAATATCAAGCAGTATCATATACACAAGAACAAAATATTTTCACCACTTAGTATTTTATTTGGTAAGAAAACTTTCGATTCTTCTTCTCAATAACATACTCCCCAGAAGTTACTTTCCGCATTACTAGAATCTTCATCTGTTCTATTTTAGAGTCAATTGTAACCTATCCTCATATCTGCAGATATCTCTCATTGTTTCTTCTACATCTATACAGAACCTCATTTAATACCATTCTACCTTGAGTGGAATATGCCAGCACGCACAGGGTAACGGGTAACAGCTTGGAATAAGAAATCGGAGAGTAGGGGTCAAGTCATAGTTAAGTTGCTTACATTCTCATACGCGCAAATACTCATGGAAAACATATGTATCCATCTCTCTCCATCCAACTATAGATTAATTCGTGTGAATTTTAACTGAGGCAATCAATGTTAACTCAGTAAATAATTAATGCAATATTCACGCGCAACAAAAGCATTATTTCTTAAAATCAAAAATAATATTTCAGCTTGAATAACTAATTAAAATTTGACAACCGCAAATATCAAATTGACCAATAAATGAAATAACTTGGGATTTGTATTGTCTGAAGATTTAGTAAACATTTATTAACATTTATTTTATCAAGATCATCCCGTTTATCTTGGAAAATGAAATCTACTGTTGAATAATTATATATTGTAATTCAGTGCCACAAATATCAATCTTCTAATGAGGACTGAACTCAAGACTTATTCTTTATCGACTGCTCTGGGTTGGAACATATATATTATTTATTTTGTCGTCTCATCTTATATACAGTTGAGAAAATATTTAGAAATGACTGCTCAAGTGCAACGTCGCCAGATTTCACGATCTAAGAACAATGCTACCAGTTTCAGTTGAATGAGAGTAATCAATCAAGTTGTTTTCGATACCGGAATACATGCTGGTTGTCTAAGAACCACAATGGAATTCAATGTTCACTGTACACTGTATCGGTAGATAGATCGAATTGCACCAGGCGAGAATTGGGCAGTGATTTGATTTAATATTCCTATTCGTTGTGTTACTAACATTCATATCGGCCTGTGACGGTTTTGTTTTCCATCGATAATGAGTACCTGTTCAAAGCTGAATGTTTTTAACACAGCTAGTTGTTTACTATTGTTGACCGTTGAATGCCATCTTGCCAGCTGTCTTCAAAATCTTTACGTCAAACGGTATTAAAACACACCCGTCTTCACGAGTTGCTATATCTCCAATTCTACATTAAGTATTATACCACATATGCTGTCTGTCCGAATTTCTTTAGAAGAATACGAAACTGTCTAGTGTAAATGTGTTTGTCATTTGCTTATAATGAAATGGAATGATTATATTGTTATAAAAGAATGTATGAAAGACTTGAATTTACTACTCTAGAAAGTATATTTAATAGGTTATTTTGGTATTCATTACGTTGAGTTACGTATCTTGATTTGAATTCTATCTATATTTCTTAGATAAGGAATTTTGCACTATTTACAATATCTGAATAATTTTCGTCATCTTTATTGTCATATTCACGACGTTTTGGCCGTTCTTATATACCGCCTTCTTAGGGTGATATATGTTGGAATTTCCAAGATGGCTCAGTGGATAAATAGTTGATGGAAGTAATACACTGACTTGACACATATATTTTTGAATACAGTAACTGGTTACAGTATATTTGAGCAAAGACTTGGTGAGTTGAGTTCGTAAAAGAAAATTATCTGAAACAGAGACATGGAACGTGAAATTAGAACAATCGACCTGTGTAGGCCAAATAAAGAATTCGGTCCTAAATCTCAACGTATATGAAAAATGTCGGCCAGTACAGTGGCTTGAACATCTTGAGTTTGACAATAAAGATGGAAACAACAGCCCAAATGATGCAATTTCTCTAAATAGTTTTTTAAACCGTTAAATATATGGAACTGTGATTTTCCTCGTTGAAAAAGATTAACATTTCTTACATACATGCAAATATCACGGTTTTTAACTGAAATATTCTACTTTTTTCTCTCTGTTTTTCTTTTCCCTCCTGGGTCTCTCAGTATTTGCTAGCCTTCCATTTTAAAATGCCTCATCATCAGCACCCCCTTACTCTTATCCAAGCATAAAAAATGTAAATTACGCGTCTCGGTTATAAATTAATTACATTTATGCTTTATTTCATTTTGATCTCTCTATTTTTCTCCTGAGAAATTTTATATTTCATTAATTTTGCTTCATCCTAACATATTTATATTTCATTATAGCTTGTTTTATTTTTATTTTATTTTTCTCATGATTTGTATTAAATATCATTTTAAGTAAAAATATGCTGTCCACCTAATGGCCATGACTGTGACAGCTCAACATAATCTAAACATTTGCCATTGCTGGAGTAGGCAATTTGTAAACTGTCGCTGTAATAAAATGTTAGTCGATCCACGCATGCGTATTAGCTCAACATGATGATCTGCATAGTTTTTTTTGTTTATCTTAAAACTCATAATCAATAATTCTGATGGGCATTCTCGTGAATTGTCTCTACAAGTGGATTTAATTTTAATACCGACTATTTTTTCATCTAATTACAGTGTTTTGCTTTAAGTGCTCTTTTAAAACCTTTTCTACGATTACTTGTTATATTCTTAATAATTTTGCCTCGTAGTAAATGTTTTCTTGTTTTTCGATCTGCGTCCGGATACAAAACTAATCAATTTATTCTCATCCTTATCTCTGGAGATAATATACAGACAATTACACTCGCATATTGAGAATTATATGTCGAGCAATATTTAAGTCACAGAATCAAATACATTCCAACCTCGTTTTATATACTAGTATCATGGTTTCTTGCTAGATTAGAAAATGTCTTTGTTTTTGCTCGTTCTGGTGGGCTAGTTTCAAGTATTGAATGCCTATAACACATATTTAAGACATTTTTGTTACACTGAAAAATACAAGAGAATATAAATTCACTTTATTGTATAAACCATTTTTCAATAATATATTCAGATATAGTTCAACATATAGCTGCATTTTAAGCATATTATGTTTCAGAAAAGTAGAAAATAAAATACAACAGTCAAATACCTCATTGTCTGAGAGGTAATATAAGAAGTTATTTGAAAACCAATACATTAAATAACATTTTCTATTAAGTATTGTTAACCAAAATATCAATTAATGGTAATGTTAAGAAGATAATTTGAACGATAGACTATTATACAAAATTTAACGTTTGAGTTGACTATTAATATTATACAGGATGTAACATAGCTTATGTATTATTAAGTTTTCATTCATGCATACTTGATTAATTGCTTTCATTTGTTTTTGAAAACTTTTTTTTACCTTTGTAATACGTTGAATTTGTAAGAATTTCTTCGATTCAAAAATATTTCCTTTTAATTCTTACTAGGTTCTACCATCCAGAAACCTCTGGTCAGAAATGGCAGCATGACATTTTCAAACTGCATATCTGTGTAATAAAATGAATAAAATTAAAAAACATTAGCATTTATCAGAGATGATTTTTGATGCTAGCTGTACTTCTGAAAAATATTTTGTATTTCTTAACGCATGGACTGCTTATAAAGTCCCCATAACAAGTCTCCTGTAATTTGTAGTTGTTTTTAAAGGCCAAAGCCGATTGTTGTCGTTTAGTAAGACGTATCTGGCAGAAGTAATATATCTTCTTCCTATTTGGACACATGCAGGCGATCAACAGCGACTTTAAAATTATGCACGAGGTATCGAGTGAAAAGATTCCTTGTTTTGACATCCACACGATTATTGTAAATGTCAGATCTTTTACATCTTCTTCTTCTTCTTCTAATTATTATTATTATTATTATTATTATTATTATTATTATTATTATTATTAACCTATTTCTGCTATAGTTACACTATCTAGCAAGTCTGCAAAAAGTCCTTAGGCAGGTAGTGGAGTGATGTTATGGCTACGTATGAATTGTTTTTCTAACTCTAATAATATCACTAGCGTTAAAGTTCATCATAGTGTGTGCGCTGTGCTTATCGAGGCATTTTTTGATATTTCTTTAAGGCTGGGATATATAGGGATTTTACAAAGTGTCTTTGTTTTTATTTTTTACATTCAAATTTCTCGTACAATATCTGTTATTATCCTTATTTTTAATTTACGCATTTTTTATTTCGATTTCCTTTTTTATATTTCGATAAGTTTTCAAATTCCATGGTTGCTAGGTTGTAGTCCGTTTGGCAAGCCATATCAATTAGTACGCACATTTATTTTTAGGGAGGTTCTTGTCATTTATATCCGGCCTACTTGTTTCATTGTTTCTGTCTAAAAAGATGGCCTAATATAGAATTGTGATGTCTTCTATTTCTGTAAGGAATGCTGGGAAATGTACACATCAGTGTTTCTTAATATCTTTTCCAAAATATTTTCACAACGTTCAGTATAAATAATGCTCTACGGTATCGTGAGGATTTTCACATGCACTTGAGGAATTTACAGGACATCCTGAGATTAGAATGGCCTATGGTTTCCTGATATTTGTCACAGAACCTGCATTTAGATCCATATTATTTTGTATAATATTTTACTCAAAATAAAATTTGAATTTGATTTTCCATTTCAACAATAAATTCAGAAGCTCATTATAACCAAGGAGTGTTTATTTTATCAACATCAGCTTTATTAGCACGTAGAAACCTCTGTCTCATCATTCATCTACTGGAACTTTTAGTCTTTATATATCAACTATCATAACTTCGTGTTTGAGGCCTAATACAATATTTTTGACTCATGACAAAGCATCTGCTTCAAAGATTTGCGTCTGTATATACTGTCCTGTCTTATTATTATTATTATTATTATTATTATTATTATTATTATTATTATTATTATTATTATGTCATTTTTCATCATATTTCGATTTCTGCATTGGTCTCACTACCAACCAAGTCTGCGGGGAGAACTAAGGCAGGTAGTGGCGTGTTGTTATGACTCCATTTCATGTTTTTCTATCTTCCATATCATCCCCAGCATTACATAGATAACGTTTTCCTTAGTGTGTGGGCTGTACTTAATAAGACAATTTTTTGTATATCTCTTAAGCTGGGGTTTCCAGGGATTCTTTCAATGTGTTGTTTTGTTCCATTTTTTATCATTCCAAGTGCACCTACTATCACTGGCACAACTCTTGTTTTCAATTTCCACATTTTTTCTATTTCAATTTCCAGGTCTTTATATTTTGACAGTTTTTCAAATTCCTTGGTTGCTATGTTACAATCCGCTGGACAAGCCATATCAATTAATAGACAAGTTTTCTCCTTCTGGTTTTTAAC
Organism: Ascarosepion bandense; assembly: GCA_037127315.1. NCBI lineage: Eukaryota > Metazoa > Mollusca > Cephalopoda > Sepiida > Sepiidae > Ascarosepion > Ascarosepion bandense. Next base: position 4,415,778 of record JBBBDQ010001533.1, on the reverse strand, counting down.
AATAATGTCTGGCCTGTTTGCTTCAATTTTTCTGTCTGTGTAGATGGTGTAATCCCATAGAATGGTTACATCTTCTATTTCTGTAACCGGTGCTGGATGATGTTCATACCAGTGTTTGTTTACAGCTTTTCCATAATGTTTGCACATTGCCCAATGTAAATATTGCCCAACTCTATCGTGGGGATTTTTATATTCGTTTGGGGCAAGCACAGAACAGCCTGAGATTAGGTGGTCTATAGTTTATTGGTGTTTATCACAAAACCTGCATTTTGGATCCATATTATTATGCATAATATTTGCCTGAAAATTTCTCGTGAAAAGACTTTGGTCTTGTGCTGCAAGTATAAATCCTTCAGTTTCAGACTTTAATCCAGATGCACGTAACCATCGATGAGTATTAACTTTGTCAACATTGGATTTATTGGCACGTACTGGATATTGGCCATGCAGAGGTTTGTCTTGCCAGCGCTGTTTCATCTTTTCAAGAGCTTTATCTTTGGCTTTCATTTTCATATTTTTTGCCGCAATAGTTGGTTCTTGGCTACTGTTTTGCTTTTCTACAGAATCTACTAACTGTAATTCTTGTTTTTATTTACTGCCTTCTTTTATTATTGAATATTTTTTCTTTCTTTCTTCATGTTGCCTTACTAATTGTATCATCCAATCCTTTGTTGTTTCTATGTATGTTAGTAAGCCAATAGTTGTTGTCTTGTATGACAATTCCAGCTGAATAAGACCCCTTCCACCTTGTTTACGGGGTATGTATAGACGGTCTACATCAGCCTTTGGGTGATGCATCCTATGCTTAGAAAGAAGCTTTCTTGTTTTAGCATCCATTCGCCTGATGTCGTTTAGAGTCCAGTTTAAGATGTTGAAGCTATATTGGACAACTGGGATTGCAAGGCTATTAATGCCCATAACTCTATTCTGTGAATTTAATTCAGTTTTTAATATCATTCGTAGCCTTCTATAGTACTCTTTACGCACTATTTCTTTCATTTTTTTATGGTGAATGTTTTCGCTCTCATTTACACCTAGGTATTTATAAGCTTCTTCTGGTTTCAATTCTTTTATTGTTACAGCAGGGTCTAGGCTAATTGAGGATGTTTCTTGTATTGATCCACGTAAAACTGTAGCTTTAGCACATTTATTCAAATTAAATTTCATTCCAATGTCTTCGCTGAAGCATTTTACAGTTTGCAGAAGACCTTCCAGCTCATTATCATTCTTAGCATATAACTTTAAGTCATCCATGTAAAATAGATGGCTTATTTTCTTTTGGCCTATTTTATAACCACATTCTGTCTTATTAAGTTGACTGGTTAGTGCTCTTAATGATATGCAGAATAGTAAGGGAGATAAAGAATCACTTTGAAATATACCTCTTTTGATGTTTATTTCATCAGACTTATAGGTTCCATTTATATGATTGAGGTAAAGGGTTGTTTTCCATATAGACATGCACTGTTTGATGAAATTGATGATGACGGGCGATATCTTGTATATATTTAAAGTCTTTAAAATCCATTCATGTGGCACACTATCGAATGCCTTTCGGTAGTCTATCCAGGCAGTACTAAGATTTTTCTTTGTCTTGTAGCAGTTTTCCAGGATCATTTTGTTAATTAGCAATTGGTCTTTACAGCCATAACAGCCACGTTTGCACCCTTTTTGTTCAAGCGGTATCATGACATTTCTTTCTAAGAATAAATATGTTTGTTTTGTTAAAATAGATGTTAGTAGTTTATATGTTGTCGGAAGACATGTAATTGGTCTGTAGTTTTTCGGGTTGTTTGTGTCACCATTCTTGGGTAGAAGAAATGTAATTCCTTTTGTCATCCATGCAGGAATTTTAGTGGGATCGTCAACCATTTCTTGGAGTTCTTTGGCTATTTTTTTATGTGCTGCATTTAAATAATATAGCCAAAAGTTAGGAATTTTATCTATACCTGGAGTTTTCAAATTGTGTGCTTTTTTTAGTGCAAATTTAACATCATCTTCTGTAATTCCAGACCATGTCTGTTCGGGTTTATTCTTCATTCGTTCTATCTCCTGTGTAATCCAATGTACTTCCTTGCTAGGTTCTTTAGGGCAAGCCCATATCTTTTCCCAGAACTGTGTGACTTCTTCCATTCTGGGGGGTACTGTCACTTCAATTCTTTTTTTACCTATTTCCCTGTAAAATCTCTTTGTGTCAGTCTGAAAGATCTTGTTTTGTCTGTAAAATTTTGCTCTTTTTTCATAGCGTCTTATTCTTTGAGCCTTAAGTTGGATTTTTTGCTTTATTTTTTCTTTATTTGATAAGACGTCATTTTCATTCCCGATGTTATATTTTTTTCGGCTCTTCTTCTTTTCCTAGTTCTTACATTTATTCCTCTACTCAGTTCATCCAGTACTGACAGTTCACTTCTTAGTTGTTCGATTTCTTTTTCGATTTTTCTTTTCCAAGGTGGATCTTCACGTCTGCGTGACTGCCTTGTTTTTATTTTGATGTTTAATTTTTTTGTTGCTGCTGTTGCTGATGCATATATTACTTCGTTAAGATTTGTATTCGGGTCTTCATCCAGTATTGATTTCAGTGCTGCATTGTACAATTTAATAGTTCGGAGGTTTTGTTTTGTTGGTTGGAATTTTGGGAGCTGTTCACGTTCCTCCATTGTAATACTTTGTATTTGACTTAGCTGGCTTTTTATTTCTATCTTGGCTTCCTGTATATTGTTCTTATTTTCCGTCAAATAATTATCTTCGATGTGTTCTGAACTCATTTTATTTTTGTCTTTTAACTGACTCAGACTCAGATCGCACCTTTCCAGCACTTTTTGACTTACATCATTATCTTCGCAGTGATTTGCGCGTTTCACGGTTTCTACATTATGACCTGTGATTTGTTTGATGTTATTACTTTTTATTTCTGGTTCCGGTTCCTTTTCATATTTTGTTGATTCGACTCTTCTTGTTACAATTCTTTTAATTTCGTGAATCTCAGCCTCTGACAGTCGGTTATTACGAATAATGTACCTACGTACATTGGCCAATTTATTTTCGTCAATATACTTTCTATTTGCTTGACCAACTTTTTCACGCCAAATGTCATATGTTTGGCGAGTCATGTTTTTTTGAGGTTTGAGTAACGCTTCATGAAATGCAGTCATAACGACTTTGTACTCCTCACGAGACCATTTTATTTTTTCTTTCTTTAAATATACGGTTGTAGATCTAGCTGGTGAATTTTCAGGACCATCATTAGGATTATCCTGGTTGTGGGGACCTGAAGATACATTCTTTGTGTAGGAGTTTGTTCCTATGGCAGATTTTTCGACCTCAGATAGGTTCCCTCCTGAAGGGCGGGCTCCCTGTTTATCCACTGGAAGAGCCATACTGGACTTTTTATTTCTATTTGTGTTTTTCATGTTTTTCCCACGAGTGACGCTCGGGTCCAAAAGTCCACCCAAAGTTGCCCGGCACGTTGGGTAACGGTCTTTTACAAACAGGGTCCCGAAGCCTGTACGGAATCGTTTGTGACCTCATAACGCAGTAGCCATTCACTCCTCGGCACGATTAACACCTTGAGTTGCGGGTTGTTGTTCGGAGTTTTCCTTCTCCTAAATGGGCTGCCAAGCAACATCTGACATAGACGCGATTGGAATTCAAGGAGAAAGACGGCTCAACGAAACAAAACATCAATATTACTAGAGTAGTTTGTTTAAAAAAAAAAAAAGAAATTATAATATCTTAAGAAAAAAAAATCCTGTTTATATTAAAACAAAATTTCATATTGAGAAAAGGAAAAATTCAAATAGAGAGACGTTTGTTGAAAAAAAAAAATAAATAAAAAAATGTAATAATTTGTTCGTCCACTTTATCTTTCATTTTTTCAACAAAGTCGTTGGTCAAAAATAGGATTATCATAATAAGATAAATTAAATAAGTCAATTAAATCAATAAATAAATAAAAATAAATTTATCAAAAAAAAATACGTAGACTTTCTATAAATTAATACCATATAAATTGTTTTTAATCGGATTTAATTTATTTTCTTGTTTTGTTTTGTTTTTAAGAAAATTATAATAGTTAAAAAAAAAAAAAATTTTTACGAAATATCGACAGCTAAAGGAAATATAATACGGATGATTTTATTTAGGTTAATTTAAAGAACAAACAGATAAATTAAAATAAAGCAGAATTTCATAAATAAAAAAAATATTATTATTATTATTATTATTATTATTATTATTATTATGTCATTTTTCATCATATTTCGATTTCTGCTTTGGTCTCACTACCAACCAAGTCTGCGGGGAGACCTAAGGCAGGTAGTGGCGTGTTGTTATGGCTCCATTTCATGTTTTTCTATCTTCCCTATCATCCTCAGCATTACATAGATAAAGTTTTCCTTAGTGTGTGGGCTGTACTTAATAAGACAAATTTTTGTATGTCTCTTAAGCTGGGGTTTCCAGGGATTCTTTCAATGTGTTGTTTTGTTCCATTTTTTATCATTCCAAGTGCACCTACTATCACTGGCACAACTCTTGTTTTCAATTTCCACATTTTTTCTATTTCAATTTCCAGGTCTTTATATTTTGACAGTTTTTCAAATTCCTTGATTGCTATGTTACAATCCGCTGGACAAGCCATATCAATTAATAGACAAGTTTTCTCCTTTTATTATTATTATTATTATTATTATTATTATTATTATTCTGTGATAGTCTCGCTATTTATTTTTATCCGATTCTAACCTTGATCGCAACAGAACTGAAAAGGAATGAAACTCAAACCAATGAAAACAAAGGAAATTCACAGAGTTCTTGACATTAAGCATGAACCATTATTCCTGTCTGTAACTGATATCGATCAATTTATTTCAGTTTATGAACTCTCAATACCGGTCTCCTCTTACCTAGCTGTAAAACAAGACCGTTTTTATTCAATAACCCCACAGTCCCGGTGTCTTTATAAAGGATGGGTCACAAGCTAGTAAAGAAACCAATATCAAAGACCGTTATTTCACGTATATGTGCTTTAGCCTGGAAGTTGTCAACAGTAACTGGTTTCTTCTAAATTTTTACCGTCCTCGCGATGTCTGAAATGTATGCTCGATACCTTAGCTGAAACAACTGATTATGTCCTGTCGGATTATATATCAGCGAACATTCATATTTGTTACGAATTCAAGATTCATCATAGATAATGGTTACATCACTCGGAATAAACTAATGAAGAAGGCGAATACTGGCGAGAAATCTCCGTCGCCTACATACCGACACATATCATTAAGGAGCCCATCTGTTTTCGCGATGAAACTAGGCATCGTGTTGCATATCTAGGCCTTTCTCATGCAACTGCCTTGAAAAATTCCCTGCGGAACTATTATCGACACCTGAGTGCTTCAGATCACAAACTAGTCTGTGTTAAATCAATGTCAACTTAAAGTCATTTGGAATTTATATCCCATAGAAAAATTTTTGGTACGCTAAAACGGACAGGGCAGCTTCATATTTTACCTCTTCTTATTGTAGTCTTCTTCAAAAATACATAATCTCGGAATGGATCATTTGTGGAATTTTATGGAGTTTTATAGCAGAGAAGAAATTTAAAAAAAACAACTAAACAACCAGCCATGTTTCAACCCTGTATGTTATGCAGCCATAGCTCATTGTAAACATTACTACATTACTTATCCCAGTGAACACAGTAATAGGACATTTACAGCATTCAGAACTGCTCGTACCCATTACAATATATTCACAGAAAATGCAAAGTACAGATATGAACCAGCATTTAAGGCGAAGGTCGAAATCAAACAAAGTAAATCTAGAGAGATCTGTAAAATCGTCAACAAAATTCTGAATAGAAGCAATGTGTTAGCGCTTATTTTCACAAATTACCCTGAAGTCATTTCTACCTCGTTAGGTAAGGGAAAGGTCTTACATTTCTCGATAACCTCATCTTGTTATATTAATAATTATATCCCATTCGATACTTACCAAGTCTCACATGGAATAATCACGATAATATTCTATCACAGCTCGTAAAGTCCCATAAAGTCTTGACTTTATGAAGTCTGCTGGTCAAGATAAAATTCCAATGGTTGTTTTTAACACTGAGCTAATCTCCGATCTTAGCGAATTCAGTTAAAAGTAATTTCAGAATTTAAGAACATGAAGTATTATATATTTAGAAACGCAACATATTTAAAAATTATGAGCGTAAGTAATCTGGAAATTAAGGACTGGTAAATGGAATATTTAAAATAAATGTAAAGTGTATTTTTCTGCAGTAAAGGCTCCTAAATATCAGATGTTGTTTAAAGGTTTCGTAATTATCACACCCTATCCTTAGCAGATAATTCACTGTGAAAACACAATGTCTAGAAGGAAAAACTTGTTTGTATCAGAAGCAGCAGTGTGGCACCAAAACGTGGTATGACATGTTCTAAAGTTCAAACATATCTCAAGCAATAGCAGAATATCTAAAGAAATAAAACTGAGTTCATCGTGAACTGAACACACCGTTCAACTATGTGCAACAATAATTCATCCAGAAATGCCAAAGTTTTGCGGAAAAATTGACACAGGTGATGAAAACTGAGTTTATACATCAACAAAAAACCTGAAAAAACAGGGATCATTCCAGTAATGAGAAAGGAGTGAAAATTGGGAAATCATCTACAGAAGCGTTTGCTTTGAATCTGGTAGAGTATACAAAGTGTCGTCCATAATTATTTACTGGAACATGAACGAGTTAATACCTCTTCTTAAAGACAATGACGTTATCTCTCCTAAAACCTGTTCTACCATTCAATTAGTCAATCTCATTAGGTAGATATTACTTTGTTTTTCTATGTTCAGGTTGCCTTAAAGCTTCTTTATGAATATCATATTTTCTAAGCCATCATTACTCAGTATGTGCTCTACAATTTAAAGTGTTTTTGTTTATGTTAATTATGTCATTCTGTTTCCATTTTTTCTATTTTTGTCATTATTCACATAATATATCGATAGTATTCTCAGTATGCGTCAATCAACCACATTTATTTTTGAGATTGTCCATGTTTTCTTGCCATATAGGAGGACCGATTTGACATAACATTTCATTAACTTTTCCTGTTTCTTTATACATTACGTAGCTTTTGGGAGGCACTGCGCATTATCCCATGCGGATTCAGATTTCAATGTCACATCTTCTTTTATTATTAAGACGCATTCAAATAGTTAAATTGTTGTATTTTTTATTTTGATATCTCAATTTTATATTGTGTATGTTGGGCTCTGCTTTTGCTGACAACAATGCCTTGAGTCTTATTGCAGTAGTTGTTTATTAATTTTATCTCGCCGTCTTTCACTCCCATGTGTGATGGATAAAGAGCGTTAACACGTGAGATTCTACATAATCATCATATGTAAAACTATAGATTTTTGTGTTTTAATCATTCAAAAAGATTTTGTAAACTAGCTTTCGGGAAACTTATGTTTTGAGCGTGAAATCGACAATTGTCCCTTCTGTTGAATTAGTATGTTTTTTTAGCTATATATCAAACTGTATAGGTTATTTAATACCGAAACCTAAATCAGATAATTCAAATTTTATAATAATTTCAAGGAAATAATATTATATATTGATTAAATTATAATTAGTTACCTACATTATTTTTACAAAGTAATCTCACAAAATTAAACAAGGAGAGGAAATTTGATTATTCTTACAAGAAATAAAAATATTTATGAATTACTTTTATTTCTTTATTTAGATCATTGATGTGTGTTGTGGTGTAGTGGACATCGCCTCGGGACGAGAAATCAAAGAGCCAAGTTCAAATACCAAAAACCATTGAAAAATGTATTATTTCGTCTCTTCTTTCTCTAGCTATGGTTTAAAAGCAGAACTGATTGTGTTCTCGAGACTTGTTTGGCAAACAGCCTAGCACATAAAGTAATCGCAATATACTGTGGAAAAGTTTTCAGTTCTGTTAGTAATATCTTGAAAGAGACATGATCGCATAAGCGTGTATGATTTATGGCACTTAACTGACTGATTGATGTCATGGCTTAAATTTTGCTATAAAGATATTGATTATCATTTTGGAATAAAAGTCATGAAATTTCTATAGCAAAATCAGAATAGGCTACCATTTTGTTTTAACATTGTATTGAAAGTTGATTCTTTGTAAAAATATATTATTCATTCTACTGTAAAATATATTGGTCATTTTCTATTAATTATATTGCCGGTCAAATTAAAATAAAAAAATGCATCGTTCTTAATAAGTATCTCTTATAAAATATATGGCTTGAAATTTTACTATAAAATATAGATTTATACTTTCCTAGTGTTTTACTAACAAGTGGTATTATCTCCGGTCAGGGTGGTCTAAGGCAAAACCAATTAAGAGGTGGTTCAACGCTCCTAAAAACCTGCAATCTCTCAATCACATCCCTTGCTCTCTGGTGTAGATTTTTGCCATACATATTATTTTTCTGTAGGGCTGTATTTGTTGTATATATTTGATGAATCATATTCAAATGAATTTAACGTACTCCAGTTTAGCTGTCTATTTTGGTAAATGGTATTACTTTCCGACTATATTAATATTTTAGTCTAAGTAAATTTCTCAATAGACTTTGGCGTCAGTCAGTCAGTTATTACCATTCTCATTGTCAGACGAATAAGACATTATATAATGTAGCGTCAATCTGGGTAGTTATCAACAAATATGAAGATTACACTAGAACAACATTCACGATAATCTTCTTAACGCCTAATTCACAATCAAAACGCATGATATTCTCAATTTTTTTTTACTTTCACAAAAAATTTCTTCCGTCAAAAAGAAATCCCTTTATCTCTCAATTTCTTATATAATGCTTTTGTACTTATGTAAGCAGACTTCAAAATTTCGTAATTTAGTAGGGATTTTGCTATGCATGTCAGCTGTTTATTTGGCTTTCAACAATAAGAATGATGTAAAAACTGTGTAATATTAGCAAATTACTTCCAGGCAATAATTCAGTGTTATCTTCAATCAAGCAGAAAGATCAAAGAGATTTGAAATTAGGTTTAGGTAAGTCATAACAATCATAATTAGGTATGTTGTACGAGAATATCTTAAAAATATATATGCATATATATATATATATATATATATATATATATATATATATATGACTAAAAGATTTGAAACAAGTCAGACAATAGATGCTTATAAATATGGCAAAATATACCAAAATTACTTCAACATTTCACCTTAAAATACAATGATAAAATCTTTTTGAAAAGAGGACAAACTGTGTCTATTAATTTGCATATGCTTTCATCACATAATTTCGTGATCTCTGAGGGCGGTATTAACATGCAGTGTAGCTTTCTACGTTCATATTATTTGTACCTAGGAACGATCTATCCCATATTTTAGGGAGATATAAGAACGTAAGTATGCTCAAGTTGATAGTGGCTCGAAACGAGAAACCGAATTTAACCTCCATTGAATTTCATTATATCCAAAAAATGGAATCTTTTCTTCTTCTTTTTTTATTTTCTTTCTACGCTGTAATTAACAGAGCAGCCTAGTTTCTCTAGCAGTGTTTAGAAACTACCCTAAGAGAAATACAACGCTGAATTCTAAAATCCATAGAGAAAATTTCCATTAGTCTTTAACAAAAAAAGCTTAACCAAAATACTTTTTTTAATTTTTGCGTTATACTTCTTTTCCGAAAATCAAATATTTTTGTCTTATTCAGCATATGTCTGTAAAAGTTTAACGGGAATTTTGTCTTGAGCCGTATAGCTATTTTCCATCTTGGATATTTTGTTTTATCAACCTTAGTTAATCATGGCGCTAGAAATATCCATATGACTGAACAGACAAGTATCTACCACATCATTACTGCGTGCAAAAGTTCAAGAGAACACAGAACAGATATATATAGAAAGGATTTCAGATGGAAAAAAGAAGGTACAAATCTCAGATAAATCATTTTATTGTAATGGATGATATCTTTAGTCTTCTGAAAGTTTTTAGCGCCGAACATTGCTGTGACAACGGTATTTTCGGTTAAAACATACATAATCGTTAAAATACGTTGCATAAATCAAGACAACTTATATTATAGGGAAGAAGAATTTCTTTTCAACTGCAACTCGGAGGCAATCATAACAAAATTCCCATAAATTTCCTGGTGGTGTAAAAAGGCAACCAACGATCTGTAATTATACGCACATTTGAACATTTTCAAGAATATATGTATGTATTAGACGTTGTTTGCATTCATGTTTATTTTTTCGTTTTCTTCAAAATCAATAACTTGGAAAATAACGCAATAATGACATGTTTATCGACAAAATACACAAATCAGATTACCAGCAAGCGGTATTTAAATTAATTGATTTTTCTTACTTTCTTTCAATCTTTCTTTCTCTATTTCTTTCTTTCTTTGATTTTTTTTACTTTCTGTATGTATGTCTTTCTTTTTCCTTTTTATGTTTCTTTCTTTATGACACACTAAAAGACGGACATCTTCAACTATCGTCTTAGTAAAGTGGAGATGAATTAATAAGTGTCAGTTATGAATTGGTCCATGTCTCGTCTAGGAAAATTCAAGCATTCTATTGTGGATTATTGGTTTCAGAATTGTAAGAATCTATTAGTCCGGAATTCTTAGAGTTTTTCTTTCTTTCCGAAAAATATTTTCTACAAACGCCGGGATAAATTCTACGTAATCATAATAATGAAATTTTTAATTTTTATATCACCAAAAATACATAATAACTATTCTCTTCGCGAACAATTTTATATTCTTTAAATACACCAGATAACATTTTTATTTAGTTACATAAAAATATCAAGTTCATGAGAATTAATATTTTACAGAATGCATGTCAGACAGAACACTACTAAAAATATTAAAACTATTCATTTCTCGTCATATACATCCAAAAAGGTTTAAAATAAAGTTTTCTGCGCCCTCATTTATATATATATATATATATATATATATATATATATATATATATGTGTGTGTGTGTGTGTGTGTGTGTGTGTGTGTGTGTGTGTGTGTGTGTGTGTAGCGTGCAGTTGTGACTACATTTAACGCAAAGATTGTTGTCAAATTTAGCATAATATATTAAGAGCAATTTTGTTTCGACAATCAAGGTGACATTGTTACGTATTCACTGGTGACTAATCAAAATACAAGTCATTTCTAATTTGAAGAACGTAAGAACAGACTCTAAAGATAATTTATTGAGGCATTAATGTTCGTATTTCATTAAAAAGTTCAGCGTAACTGCTCGACTATTAGCTTTATTTTACAATAAATTTTAAATTTATTAAAAGAGAAAAATGTATATTTTATTACAAATTAATGTTAGAAACTACGAATTTTAAATTCTAAATTCATCAAAGCATTAGATTTCAATTACTGTAAAGTTGTACAAATAAGAAACGAGGAAAGGAGATAGACACACTCATATACTAATATATATATATATATATATATATATATATATATATATTCACATATGGATAAATATATAAATATAAAAACATAAACTAGTACACATGCACACGTACAGATATATATATATGCACATATATATAAATACAAAAATTATTTAACTTTATTTAAACTATTTATCAATTTATTCATTCAATTTTAAAGACAGGTTTGAAGAACGTCTGCAAATACCTACAATACTAGATACAAGTAAGAACGAATTCTTAAGATGGCATGGGCCTAACATAAATAAGGTAAAAAATACACAGTCTTATTTAAGTGAATTAACAAATAAACATAATTAAATATGTAAGTTCGTAAATGCAAAAGCAAAGAACAGAATACTTACCCGGCTAAAACTCAACAAATTGTCATATACAGAAGGAAAATACACACATGGATCTACTTACATACAACTTTTTTATAAATACACGCAAATAAGCAGAATACTCACACAGAAGTAAACGCACACATATATAAGTGCATAAACAAAAATAGATAGATAGATAGATAGATAGATATACATACATACGAACACACATACACATGGAAATATTAATATATATATATATTAGTTCTTTTTTTGCAGAGAATTTGTTTTACTTTGTACTGAGCACTTTTTAAAGAATAGTTTTTTTGGAGGCTACGGAATTATATATATATATATATATATATATATATAATTATATATATATATAAGTGTATATAAGTGTCTGTGTGCACGCGTATCCGGTTTGATTTAAGTTCTACCAATATACCGACCATTAAAAAGATAGTTGATCAATGCCCGTTTCAACACATTCTAATTAATGTTTCATTTCGTGGTGCAGAGAGTATGTACTATGATATTAACTGATAGATAGATAGATAGATAGATAGATAGATAGATAGATAGATAGATAGATAGATAGATAGACATACATATATCTATAACCCTACATTTAAAAGAAGATGAAGTAAAACTTTTGAAAGTAGTGACTTGTATCATGCAACATTTCCAAATGCCAAACTGGTAACATTCTATCATAACAAAGAACATCCTCACAATTCAGGTATCCTCATGTATGATGGTTTGCCCAAAAAGTTTGCTTGACTGCATCAAGTCATCTAATTCAAGATCTTTGCAGACTAGAATTCATATATAAAACTCGTCGCTAAAGAAGAATGTTCGGTTCCTTTTAATGAGATATGATATTTCTTTCTACTTTGCGCTATCAAATCAAAATGATAATGTGTTGCGCAGTTTCCGCTCCACGCCACGCACACTGGGTGAACAACCCTCATTCCTTTGTTTTAGAAGGAAGTTCTACTAAGAAAGTATCACCCGAACAGGTTAATCCTTATCTCCCCTCCATAACACCATACACTACTTACCCCTTCTTTCTCCTTCTCTTACACCTTCTTTCTCCTTCTCTTCGTTCTTCTCTTCTTAGGCTTATACAACATTATTCAGTATCCTCCTACTTTGAGTACCTCCTGGGCTTTGAATTGGATTAACAAAACTGACAATATTCAGGTTTTGAACTGCTGCAAAGGCTGAATTTCAGACACATCTCAGCGAAATAGAATAATGTCTGTAGATCGCCTTGCTTGTAATAAACTCTTGACACACTCGAAGACATAGGCGATCATGGCTCTCAACATATTCATCCTCGTTATTATCTCTGAATTGCAATGGGTTCTTTGAAAAATAGTTCAGTAGATTGCTGTTACATTCTACATAATTTGTAAAAGTTTCAACTTAAGCCATATTTTGTGTGTTCAAACGAAATGGAATAATACTCCTTGCGTAATTATTAGTTTTTTTTTCTGTGAAAGCAAACCTGGTGTTGTTTTGGTGAATATTGGTTTGCTTATGCTCTATTCGATGCCATATGTTTATTTCTCATGAAAAATATTATTTTGTTTTTAATTTTTTTCCTTTCTAACCGACAAAACTTTCTAGATTCAAGTCGAAATAGTTTTCATAAATACTCTTCTCTTTTTCTGTCCTTTCCTTAACTCCACCTACTTGTTTTATTGTTATTCTTCACTTTTTTACTTGTCTTTTTTTCTTGTCAAGCACATCATTATCATAATATTAATTTTGTCTCGAAGTCAAAGTTATTGACTTACCAAAAATGTCCATATTCTTTTTTTCTCTTCAGTAAGACAACCAACCATTTTTTTTTGTTAGAAATTAATTTCATGAATATAAAACAATACGATAAATTTATTAAGTGTCTCGGATTTTTAGTTGATTGAATTCCGTTCAAGAATTGTTTACCCAGTTCTGAAATTACATATTTTTTGCCTGAGAGTATGATAGACGAATTCGCTTTGAAACAGATTCTATTTGTGCATTTGGCAATAATTGACTGAACAAATCTTTATTTCGTCTACTATAATACTAAAAAACATATGAAACTTATCATATCATTCTATACGTGTAGGATTTAAAGCTCTGATACACAGTCTATATTTTCAAGTCATTACTATAAAATACACTTATTTATTAAAGTTTGTATGTTTTAGAATTAGTAAATATTAATTAGGTACATTAGCAAGATTAATGACTAGAGAAATATGACATATTTAATGCAGTTAGCTTTTTAGTTCATTCAATAAGTTTGTAACGTCTTTATTTGAATGTTATTCTTAGATTCGAAAAAGTATTTGCATTGCACTCGAGTCTTGGCGATGGCTATTTCATAATAAATGAGTGTAATAGCTGTAATAATAATAATAATAATAATAATAATAATAATAATAATAATAATAATAGACACTGTCAAAGACCACAAACCACTACCAAGGCAATACCGACGTCATCTCAACAATATTAGCAAGAGATTACTATTACAATGAGAATAATTGTAATGAACGTGACATCTCTCAAAAGAGAAAAAATGAAAAATGTAATATGAAATTAATAATTAGTGTGCAAATATAATTTAAGTGTTCGTTTTTATTTTTTAAAATCCCAAATTTTTATTACGACTAATTATTTTGTGTATTTAGTCTTTTTTTTATTTGTTTCTGGATAATATATATAAAATTCATATTATAAATAATAACATTTTCATGGATAAATAGTACGTTCAGAAAATGCAAGAAAAGTAATTCAGTTTTTGGCATGAGAAACGTACAAAAATATTAAAACACGGAAAGTAATCCAAAAAATTTATCTTGTACCTGATCAGATCTAAAATCTATTCGGTTCATGACAGTCATGAGGCTAATCATCCCTGAAAGTTTCATCCAAATCTATCAAGCGACTTTTGAGATATCTTGACCACGGATCGAAAGACAAACAAAAAGAAAACTAATAGTGAAACCAGGCACCGAAAACAATACATCCACCTTAAGGTAGAGATAATAATTAAGTTTTATTTTTTTGCTGCATAAAACCAATGCTTACGAATTAGAAATTACCAAGCGCATATACTGAAAATTTCTGTTAGCCCAAAATGCAGAACCTGTGATATACGTCTAGAAAAAATTGGTCATCTTCTATCAGGTTGCACGGTATTGGTATTCAATGAATATAAAACACGGCGTGACAAATATCTGCATTTAAAAGTTTGCAACCTTTACAGAAAGGAAGTTGCAAGAAATTCGTATAAACACGACCAAACCCAATTACAGATATAAACTAGTAACAATTTTATGAGAATTTACAATACAAACAAACATAAAAATGAAATCAAATCACCGGTACACAATAATCAGATACCACCAAAAAACCTGCCTTTTCTTTGGAATGACAGTCCCTGCAGACCGTAATGCATATCAGAAAATCTTACAAAAATCTATATAAATACAAAGAACAGGAAATCGAAATCTCATGTAAGGATATCAACAATTTCAATTGTAGCTGAAGCCCTCGGGTTGATTAAAAAAGATTCTGATGAACTCATTAAAGAGACTCCTGGAAGCCCATGCTTTCAAGAAGTATATCAAAATGTGGTCACAAGTAAATCCCACATCTTACGAATGGCTTTATTGATGAAAAACGTGAGCGAACATAAGTTTTTTATTCTCAAAAAATAATTAGAAGAAAATATAATGATCCTTTTTCTGACCTTAGGTTTCTCGTTGGGACCCAGGAAGATAAATCAGTATACATCAGAAATCAAATGAAATAATAATAATAATAATAATAATAATAATAATAATAATAATAATAATAATAATTAGAAAGAGCAGTCAAAGACTGCAATCCTCAACTAAGACAATATTGACATCATCTCAGCGATTAGCAACAGATGGTTATTAAAATGTGCAAGAATGACAGTAATGAACTTGACTGCTATCAAGAGTGAAAATTCAACAATGAATTCTCAAAATTAAACCTACACTTAAAATTAAACGAGGTGCAATTCGGTATTTTATATAAGGTAGGGGAGGTAATTTACTATTTAGCAAATTTGAAAGGCAAAAATTACATTTTATTACAAAATACAAAAAATAACTCAGAAATATTATCTCGTAATAATTTTAACTTAAGAAAATACCAGGCAAAGTTATTATGGATTTTTTTAAATCACTAGAGGATGCTAATTTAGAAGTCTCGTTAATTTTATAGTTGATAAAAAACAAAGTGAGAATAATAAGGAAAGCACAAATAACAGTATTTTAACAAACTGCGTGTCTTAAATGGAAGGAAAATCATAATCAACAATTCAAAAAATAAGCAAAACGTATTGCAGATGATACCACCTGTGATATCGGCCCAGATAAATGACATCACTGAACAAAGTTCACATTCGTGTGATTTCTAGTTTGTTCACTTTCTCATATCTTCTATATACTGTGTCTTTTCGGGATCTGGGCAAAACACAATGTCCTATTCTTTGTAGCTCTTAGTAAGCTTTGTCTACTTGCTATCTCACTTAATTTCTCTTCTCTCAAAGATTTATACCAGATCGTTAATAATTTAATCCATGTTTTCAACTATCCTTCATTTTTTAAACTGCCATAGAGAGTCCTTTCTGCCCCTATAACCAGGGATAGAGCTCGGGACCCCAAAAGCAATACACAAAAGCAATCGGCCTTACTCTCTCAGCCGAATTCAAATGGAACCACTGCATTGAATCAATAGCTTAATTTACTGCTAGGAAGGTTGGGTCAAGGTTCGGTCCAGGAAGTCTTTCTCGCCTGAGTCCATCTTGCACATATGCAAATCAATCATCCGGCCATGCATTCAATATTGTTGCCATATCTGGTCAGGCGTTTAAACTATTCATCTCTGGGTTCTTGACAGCCTCCAGAAAAGAATCTGTCATGGAATTGACTCCGACCTGACAACTCGACTCCAGCCACTTTCTCACCGACGGTAAGTAGCTTACCTCTGTGTCTTCTACAAATAACTTCATAGTTTCTTTGCTGACGAGCTTAGCTCCCTGGTACCCCCGCTACAAGAATTTACTCGAGAAACCAGACTGGCAAATGGGTCCCACCATTTTACAGTCAAAACAACCAAACACAACAATCTCCAAGAATTTAAATGCAACGTCAATAGCCATCTCTTATCCCCTTCATTCCCCTACTTCTCTTTTCCTTCCATAAACCACCCTGAATCTTGTTCTATTCCCATTTTCACTCTACTCTCACGCAGCTTACTTCATACCAGTATTCGCATCCATTTCTTGCCCATTATCTGACACCGCCTGTAACCGGTTCCTCTTTGGTCTTTGCTCTCTTCCTATGCAGCCCTTTACTCTCCTGTTATGTAGCCCCTCTGCGAACCAGTCGCAATACTGCCTTGCCTGGTTTGAAATTATTAAAATTATATATATATACATATACATATACATATATATATGCACACAGATCTGTTTCGCTGTATCACAGCTCATCAGTACGATTAGACATCCGATTGCTTTTTACCCAGGATTGAATCGCGACCGAATTTGCGTCAGTCGGCGATTCTACCTCTGAGCTATGGTCGTTCGGTAGAAGAAGGCAAACTTTTTAGCGTGTATATTATCAGTATACACGCTCAATAGCTGGGAGTGTTCTAATTCATTGCTGAATGCGTAGATGCTAAAGTAGCTACTGCTTTTCAAAGTGTACCATTCTTCCAGAGTGCTCAATCAGTGTTTGAGAGCGTAAATAGTCAATTCGCAGACAGATCTGTTTCGCTGTATCACAGCTCATCTGTACGGTTAGACATCCGATTGCCTTTTACCACCAAAATTTTATATATATATATATATATATATATATATATATGTGTGTGTGTGTGTGTGTGTGTGTGTGTGTGTGTGTGTGTGCTCTGTGAATGTCTCATTTTCCAATCCGTATTTTCCTTTAGGGTCCCTGAAACTTTTAATTTCATCTTTCTTATTCACTGTGTATTTGTCATTTTACTAACATTTTCCATAACACTCACATATTACATCTGTAGTATTCTCCGCATTCTTCTGCAGACATGCGTTATTCTTGTTTCTTGCTTCTCACAATACATGCCAAAATTATGCAAATTTTGGTTATTTTCAAAATGTGTTATCCACAGATTTAATATTACCCATGCACGGTGTTTAAAGCAGACACAAATATAAACCTATTGGAATGCCTAGAAAGCGAGGAGAATGGACTCCCATGAGAACAATTCTCAATAACTACAAATTAAAAATAATATATATTATTTAATAATATATAATATATTATTTAATAATATCATTATTAGTATTAGTAATTGTAATATTATATTATATTGTCATATACGTGTAATATTTGAATTAATATTGTTATGTAAATTTGAGTTAGTGATCTCTTCGAAACATTTCTATATGTTTTAATTTATCGTAGTACACGCGTGTGAAAATTGGGATGTGATGGATACTGTTATTTTATCGTTGAAACGTTACTTTTTTAATTTCATTTATTTATACATATGTAGTGTATGTCTTTAATGTCGTTCCCATTGTTGATACTTGGTGGTAGTTTTAGTGTGTAGAACTGCAGTTATAAAGCTTCAATTTATTCATACGAAAACTATCCGGTTCTTTGATAGTTCGTAAAAAGAAAATTAAACTAAATTCCAAACTCCAATTGAGTGGGATTATATGCCCTTCACTCTGTGCTTTTATGCTATATTAGTTTTTGTGATTGGTTAATTGTTCAAGTATTTATCATGTAATCCTGAATAATCTGTAAATGGTAGAGCCAGTTACCTTCAATACTCCAAAGTGTTCATTTATTTTATTGTTTTTATGGTTTTGCAGGTTATTTTAATGTCAGAAAATATTTTTACATTTTAAGAATATTTTGAAAAAAAAATCATTTTCTGGCACAAGTCTTACTATTTGACTCATAGACGTAGGAGAAGAGGCGACTGCATATCTTTCCAAAGAGTATTTGCGCCTACGTAAATATAACAAACCTGACGAGAGATCGAACTCTGATTTTCAACTTTGAGTCGTTATCGATTACACCTCTGCACATCCATGCGGTACTCTAAACTTGGATGTAAACTAAACTAAAGTATTCGCAAAGTGTCATCCTCTAGTAATTGAATAGGTTCGATATTACTTAACTTCTGTAATTGCACGGAAATCGGTGTGTCAAAGTGATATGACCGTAAGACTAGAACTTTCTATAAAACTAATTATCGGGACATCATTATTTACTAGGTTCTGGGATAATATGAATCATGATATATTTTGAAGCGAAACAATCAACATTGGTAAAGACATATATTTGTATATATGACTATTTCCGAAAAAAATAAAACAAAACCAAGACACATGTAAAGCACATTACTGATTTTAACATTAATTTCCTTTCTTTTGTTATACATCCGACGTACATCCACAACTAGAAATGATAAGGACTTATTGTCTAGAATTGAATGCTGTGATAACGCAATATCCGTCATTGCGCCATTCGAGTTTTTAATTGTCTCTCCATTCCGAAAACGTTCAACGAATTAAATGCATTCATTTTATTAAAAGAAAAAAGATTTCCCACAAATCCCAATAAATAATAACATTCGGATATATAGAAAGAATATTTAGTGAAAAAAAGAAGCAAACTAAAAAATGATAACAGAGGGTACCAAGATTTAGAATATTGGATATCAGGTTTAAGTCTACGTTTTATTCTCTAAACTGTCCTCAATGACATGGTTGATTCAAGCCTTGAGATATAGAATTTGATCTCACTTAAGTGAGTTCAAACCCTGCGGTAAGTGTTGGGTTAAATTTAATCGAGCAGTACGTGGACATTTAAACTGGTAAAAAGAAAAGCATTAACTGAAGTATTAAACGAAACGAGCTGTACCTAGACGTGAACAGTCAAATGAAAACAATCTACCTTCATATTTTGCAAAAATGATTAAGATCAAAAGTACCGTAAGGTTATACAAATTGCCAAACATTTGAAGAAGACTAGAGAAATCAATATACACAAGCTGTATTTATAACAACAAAAACAATGAGATTAGTATAACTGTATATGCTATTATATTAGAATGTCGAATCGTATCTAATATGAAATCTATTTTTCTTAATATTTATCGAATATCATCTCTTTTTTATTTCGTCACTTTTCTTTTATTATTTTGAGATCAATATTTTCTGAAGTATGTTATTAATATTTACTAAACATACATTAGTACACAGTCAGGTCTGATGGGGAGAAATGACATTATTGCTGCTAATATATACACTGAGTTGATTCTAAAACCATGCCTATTCTACTGTCGTCTCTGTATCAAAGTAATATTGATGTAACTTCACTAAACATTTCCGTATTTCTTAATTAAAAAGTGAAATTTCGTGGAATATTCCATTTCAGTAAATAATCGTTCCTGCAATAACTTTTATCAAAAGCATAGATCAGAAAAGAAAATTGAAACTTAAATACTAACTTTAAAGACAAAGAATTTAGCTCCAGTTAAAAAAAAAGAAAAGAAAAGAAAAGAAATTCAATCACTGAGCAAGTGACTCTTAATATTTTCAATGAGGATAGTTGAAGAAAGACGCTGGAAGTAATTCGACTTGGTAAAAATTTAAAAATTTAAAAGAGAGAGGACAAGAGACTTGATGATGACGACATTGGACGGTGCAGTGAAATAATAATGCGCGTGTATTAATATTTAAAATTGTGTTCGGCATATTTCTAAAGGCAGATTAGCCGCTGTGCATGATGGGAACAAAAGTCGGATATGATAAATGAAGCCATTATATCATATTGAA
This sequence comes from Ascarosepion bandense, assembly GCA_037127315.1. NCBI lineage: Eukaryota > Metazoa > Mollusca > Cephalopoda > Sepiida > Sepiidae > Ascarosepion > Ascarosepion bandense. Next base: position 4,395,100 of record JBBBDQ010001533.1, on the reverse strand, counting down.
AGTAGTTAGATGAAAAGTGTACAAGCAAATAAATTACGCACATACTCACCGCCCCATATATAAATGGCATGTACACAAGTATACATATGAGTGTGCATGCAAATTCGTGAATATTTACTGCAAAGATGCCATTACCTCTAGATATTAAAAGGTAATTGCTTTTTTGTTTATAGTCATTGTGTTTGTATTGCTGACCAAGTTTATATCAGCTGCTTCCACCTGCTTTCATCGTGTTTTCTTTATACTGGTTTCTTGAACGACTGAATAAATGTTATTCAGTCAAAATTCTTTGATGTTTCTAAGATGACTGAAGAATATCAGAAAAAAGGAAGTGAAACAATTTAGAAGAATTTGAGGTAAAGTAAATGGTAACTAAAACAATAAAGAAGTTTTTTTTTATTAATGAAAAGAAAATGAAAGAGATGATAGAATATAAGATATTATCTGATATAAAAAGCAAAGAAAAAGAAGCGAATAGAATAAATAATTAACAAAGTAGAAGAAAAGGAGAATTAAGTGCGTTATAGAAAGAAGAGGGAAAATTAAGAATAATTTTTTTTTAAGGAGAAAAGAAAATCAAATCAAATGATTTCGTTTAGAAAATTAAGATTCTAATATTAAAGGTAATAATGAATATAGATTAACGAAAAACATGTAAGTGGTGAGCATTACGGTTCTTGATAAGGAAAGGAAAATAGGTGAAAATATAAAAGAGTGAATAAGGAATATCTAAATAATATATGAATTAAATCATTTAAATTCGAGAAAAAAAATGAGAAGAAATAAATATTTTGTTTTAAATACGTAAGATAACGAGAAAGAAAAAATTTTTTAAAAATAAAAAAGAAGTTTTATGAAAGCATTTAAATTAGAAAAGGAAATAGGAGGATTAAAAAGGGACGAAGAGAAAAATTGAAGCAAGGAAGATTGACTAATTTTACTGAGAAAAAAACTACAAAAAGAAAGAAGAAATATTACATAAAGAAAAAGAATTAAAGGAAATTAGAAAATCCTGCATGAGATATTGGTGGATAAAAGAATGAAATGTAAAATATTTTGAATGTAAGAAAGAATTTACAAGTATAAAATAACTTATGAAAGAAAATAAAAACATACATAAAGACAAAAAAGAAAAGAAGAAGCGATGAGGAAAAGCGAATGAATAAAAGAATAGAAAAATAAGGAAACACATGAATATAATTGAGGAAAGAGTTATAGGAACATAGGAGTTATAGGAACATAGGAGTTTGATTAGAAAAGTTTGACAAAGTTTACAAGGAACATTCATTCAATGGGTTATTTATTTATTTTTTACTCATAAAATTTTATTCCTAGATAGATAGATATATCCAGAGATAGATATGAACAGAATGATATTATATGAGATAGATAGATAGATAGATAGATAGATAGATAGATAGATACTGACAAAGTAAAAAAGAGGAAGAAAAGGGTATGAAAAAGGAAAAGGGGATCTTTAATGGGCAACAAAGAAAGAAAAAAGAAAGAAAGAAAAAAGAAAGTGTTGTTGAGTAACATCCTATCCTACCCCGTAATGGTTATGGTCTAGTCTATAAAACACTGTGACTAGGGTACACATCAGCATACGTCACTAGACGGAAGCATACGTCACTAGACGGACGCATACATCATAGGCGGAGACATTTTCTACTTGATCATTATTCCTGTTACTACTCGTTGATAGCTCTTGTACGTCTATTTGTTTATTGTACTGCTGTATAATAAATCTCTTCTAATCTCTCTTCACTGTTAAGGATTATTCTTTCACTATTCTTTTCCCTGATATTCCTTCCCGGGATATATTAGATTGGAGAAGAAGGTTTGTCAGTTACGTGGGGCTCGCCAAAATATCAGATTGGCGACGAAGAATTGGCAGCTCTGTGGGGCTCGCCAAAATATCAGATTGACGACGAAGATTTGGTAGTTACGTGGGGTTCACCAAAATATCTAATTGGTAAAAACGATCCGGCATTTACGCGAAGCTAGCCAAATATCTGTTTTGTGACCAAGATTTGGAAGTTTACGCGATTGAAAAAAAATGGCAGTAACTTCTAGCCATATATCAGGTTGACGCGAAAAGAAAAATAAGTTAAGGTAAGAGGTAGTTTTTTTTTCACCCCCTCATATAAAAAAACTACGTTTATTGTTCTTGCCGAAGAGTATAACTTATTGGTCAGCTGTACTTATAAAACAATATGGAACAATTAGCTGAATTTGCAAAGACGCTGGGAGGAGCGGTCTAACAGTTAATGCAACAACAACAACAACAAATGTTAAAGCAACAGGAAAGCCAACAAAAACTACAAATGGATCTCCAACAACAAATGATACTTCAAGAGATTTTTTAAAAAAATGGTATTAAAGCAGGGAGAACCGAAGAAAGGTTCTAGAGTTTTCTCTGCAGAGGTTATTTCAAACTCTCTTCCAGAATTTGTATACAATCCTGAAGAAGGAATTACTTTCCCTTCGTACTATAAAAGATACGAAACGATTTTTTCGAGACGGTGCAAAGCATGGAGCGACAAGGAAAAAATAATGCTTCTATTACAAAATACAGGAACTCAGGAGAATATGAATTACACAAACTTTATTTTACCGAAAAAACCTGAAGACATTTCGTTCGACGAAACGGACGAAATTTTGTCGAAAATGTTTGGAGAAAGGGAAAGTTTGTTCTATACACGATATAAGTGTTTAAGTATCGTAAAAGAAGAATATGAAATTTTGTTACGTACGCTGGAAAAGTTAACTCACAAGGTGAACGGTTTAAAATTAAAGACATCAAAGAAGACATGTTTAAATGCTTAATCTTTGTAAAAGAGTTAACGACACAGAAAGATACGGAAGTACATTCTAAGATTCTCACAGTGTTGGATGAGAATGCAGAAATAACGCTACAGAAAGTATCGGAAGAATGTCAATAATTGATAAATATTACAAGATATAATGTTTGTATTGAAGAAAAAAGCGTTGTTCGAATTCATAAAGTGAAGCAACAGGCCTACGAAAAGGGAAAACCATACCGCAAAGCATGTGGCAAAACTAATCACGTCACAAGTAAATGTTATTTTAGAGATAAAATATGTTTTGAATGTGTGAAGAAGGGGCACAAAGCAGTTATGTGTAGGAAAAAAAAGGATCGAAAATTTAAGAGGATAAAAACCGTGGTAATGAAGAAAGTTACAAAGGGTTGCGGTACTAGAAAGTACGTGGACATAAAAATAAATGGACGAACTGTCACTTGTTTACTGGATACCGGAAGTGATATCTCTACAGTAGATGAATATACCTGGGAAATAATAGGCCGACCAGAGTTGCAGAAAACTAAAAAGACTGCAAGAGGCATTTCAGGTAATAAATTAAAATTCAAAGGCGTATTTTTAGCAAAAGTAGCATTTGAGGGAAAAGTACACAAGATTAAAATCTATGTGATTTTAGGAAAGAATTCAAATCTATTTGGTATAGATTTAATCGTGTTATTTAATTTGTGGGAAAAGACCATGAATATGTTTCGCACAAAGATAAATGCGTCAAATATAGGAAAGTCGAAGCAGACTGAACAATTCGTAAAAGACTTAAAAATGAGTTCACGGGAATATTTTTGGAGGAACTGGGTTGCTGTACGCACACTGAAGTGAAGTTTGAAATAAAGGACAACATTAAACCAGTGTTCAAACCAAAAAGGAAAGTTCCCTTTGCATCATTAGAGGCGATAGGCAAAGAATTGCAAAGACTGGAGACAAATGGAGTTATTGAAAAAATAGATTATTCGGACTGGGCTTCGCTTACGGTCTATGTAAAGAAGAAAAATAAAAAAAAATATGAGTGTGTGCAGATTTTTCGACTGGAGTAAACGAATGCTTAAAAGATCATAAGTATCCACTCCCCACACCAGAGGAGATATTTTCAAAGTTAAAAGGAGGAAACATCTTTTCAAAGATGGATCCATCAGAAGCATATCTACAAGTAAAGGGCGAGGAAGAATATTCAAAGTATTTGACAATAAACACACAGAGAGGATTATACAGATTGAAACGACTACCCTTTAGTTTGAAAGTAGCACCTAGTGCATTCCAACAAATCATGGATACTATGTCATCGGGTCTTGACTATGCAATGGCGTACTTAGTTGACATTTTGATTAAAAGCGAATGCATGGAAGAGCATAAAACTCATGTCCGCAAAGTATTTAAGCGAATTAGGAATTATGGATTCAAGGGAAAACCTGAAAATTGCGAGTTTTGCTTTGACACTGTTGAGTATTTAGGTCAAATTATTGATCACAAAGATAGAAAACCAAAAAGAACTGAATCAATTAAAATATGCCTATTCCAGATAATGTAACTAAGCTACAGTCATTTCTGGGACTTGCAAATTACTATAACATTTACATTCCTAATATGCACTACCTAAGAGCACCCTTAAATAAATTATTGGAAAAAAATAAAAAGTGGTGATGTACGAAGGAATGCGACGAATCTTTTGAAATAATCAAAAAGAGCTTGTTATCAGATTTGGTGTTGGTGCATTTTGACCCGAAGAAAGAGTTTATTATAGCAACGGATGCAAGTGAATACGGCATTGGAGTTGTATTGTTACACAAATTCGAGGATGACGCAACGAAACCTATCGCTCATGCTTCGAGAGCGTTGCTTCCAGCAGAAAAAAATTATAGCCAGATAGAAAAAGAAGCACTAGCTATAATTTATGCGGTAAAAAAATTCCACAGATTTATTTATGGGAGAGCGTTTGTGCTGCAAACCGACCATAAACCGTTATTATCAATATTTGAGTCGAAGAAAGTGTACCGACTCATTCACCGAACAAGATACAAAGATAGTCTGTAAATTTGTTAAATTACAATTTCAAAATTAAATTTATTCCATCTACAGAAATTGCACATGCAGATTGTCTGTCAAGACTGATTCCAAAAAAGCCTGAGTTGCTAGAAGAAACGGTGATAGCGGCGCAGAAAGAAGAAAAGGCACTAAAGGATGTACTAGTAAACACCGTTATCGTATTACCGATAACGCCTGAAGAAATTGAAAAAAATGGCGAAAACAGATGACTATATTGCTAAAATGATTAAGCAAGTGAAAGGAAATAAACAAAATAAAGGAGGAAAAATTGCACCATATTCAATTTGTAACGAGATACTGATGTATGATCAGAGAGTGTTAAGAAAAAGGATTTAAAAAAAAATTTCATCTGGGTCATCCAGGCATATCACGAAAGAAGTCCTTAATGAGAAGTTTTGTGTACTGGCCTAGAATGGACCAAGATATCGAAGAATTGGTGAAACAATGTAAAGGCTGTCAGCTAGCAGCTAAATCAACACCCATAAAAACGCAGCCGTGGCCTAAAACAGATTTGCCGTGGTCACGAATACATGTGGACTACGCAGGACCAATAAAAGGAGAATATTATCTAATCATGGTGGATAATTTTTCCAAATGGCCTGAAGTATATAAATGCAAGCGACCAACAGCGGCAAACATGATAAAGGCTCTAAATTAAGTATTTTTCCGGCTGAGGGTGCCAAAAACAATCGTAAGTGATAACAGTACCATGTTCACAAGATCTGCGTTTAAAAGTTATTGCGAGGCGTTAGCTATGGAACACGTAACGACACCTGTATATAATCCGAGGTCAAATGGGCAGAGGGAAAGGTTCGTCGATACATTCAAAAGAGCAACGAGAAAAGCGGACGGAATCGACATTAATGATAAAAATATTCAAACTTTTTTGATGGTGTGTACGATTACACCCAGTCATAATATCAATGGTAATTTATCACCTGCGGAGGTAATGAATGCAAGAAAGATTAGATCAACCTTCGATAGATTATTACCAAAGGAAAGGAAAAACACCTTCAGAAAACCAAACTCAGATACAAAATATTTCAAAGAAGGCGATAAAGTATTCTATAAAAAAACTATCGGTTAGGAAAGCGTTTGTGGGAAGACGGAATAGTAAGTCGGAGAATTGGTAAGGTGATCTATATAGTGCAAGGACAGAAGTTTATCTGCAAAAGACACCTAAATCAGTTAAGACCCTGATTCGTGGAAACTGTCAATAAGGAATATGAGATGCCAATGGAGGTATTGTACGATACGTTTGAAATAAAACCACGCGCGAACGTGGAAGTACCGATGGAGGTAACTAATTATTCTCCCGAAAGTGAGGACCCAAAGAGAAGAAGTAAGAGAAAAAGAAAGAAAACAAAACACCTATGCCCAGATCCCAAAAGAAAAAATATTGGGCAAAATTCCACGAAGAATTTAGCTCGGGGGGAGGTGTTGTAGAGGGAAATCCTATCCTACCCCGTAATGGTTATGGTCTAGTCTATAAAACACTGTGACTAGGGCATACGTCAGCGTACCTCACTAGACGGAAGCATACGTCACTAGACGGACGCATACGTCATAGGCGGAGACATTGTCTACTTGATCGTTATTCCCGTTACTACTCGTTGATTGTTCTTGTACGTCCATTGGTTTATTGCACTGTTGTATAATAAATCTCTTCTAATCTATCTTCAGTGTTAAATATTATTCATGCACTATTGTTTTCCCTGATATTCCTTCCCGGGATATATGAGAAAGAAAGAAAGAAAGAAAGGCAAGCTCTATGTAAAGTAAAAATCAAAATGGGAAATTGCAAATTTGCTAAAGTAACGTTCCAGATATAATACAAGGTTCTGGGAGATTAATCAGTGTTTTATATAATTCACTTCAGGAACATAAACACGTATATACATATTTATGTGGATGCATGTACGTGTGCTTCATTATATATCAGTTTAATGATAATATCATTTGTTCATTTGGCCTGTCCGCTTATGCTTGCTGATGTATGTAAATTTATAGAGTAGCCAGACCATTGTGCATTCTCATTGAGCTAACGTTGATTATTTCATTTTCATATATTTAAATAAATATTTGTTCTATGTTTGCAAAATGGTGAGTTAAAAGAACTTTTATTTGCTATGAAATATTTATGAAGAAAAATTACATTGCTTTAAGCTACAACAAATGTGCTTATGTCTAAATTTGCCTTGAGCTTTTGAGCATTATAATGACTGACCTGACGAAACATTTTCATTTACATCATATGGATTATTTAACATTTTTACCACATGAAAAACAAACAGACCAGAGGATGTATTGCATTCTCTCGTTTGAAACCTCGTTTTGAACCACGCACAATCCCATCCGTTTAAAATGCTTGTGTTATTGCGTTTATCAGTGTGAGGTGCACATGTAAAGACAGAGAGAGAAAATTGAGTAAATAATCACAATGCTCTATTATTTATAAGTTACATTATAGCTTCAAGCATAATGTTACTTAAAATGAACGCATTTATAACAAGAGTTCTCTTTTTATTTTGCTTCTGCTCGATTTGTAGAGATTATTTTTTTTAAAATGAGGCCTCCATAGTCAAAATTACGGTTTCAAATACATTATGAAATTTGTGGTTTACATTCACAATTTTACCATGATGCCACTATGATCTGTATCTGACACAGCTTTTTTTGTCTTCTTAAACATCTCACCATTGCTAAAGAATAGAGTGGAAGTAACAATTTATCGTCTTAGATAAGAATAAATTAATAATTATAAACAAAATGAAAGATGTAAATACATAAACACAAACAGTGAGAAAATATTCATATTCATATAGATGAATAAGATAATAAAATATATTCACTAAGAGAAAGTATAATGATCCATATTATTCCTCAACACAGGGCGTTTACTTTAAAAAATTTCAATGTTTGTATACTTTGTATAGTTCACCATAAACACCTCACTTATATCACTTTCAATGATATCAACATTCAAGGAAAATATATGATTGATTTAGTTGTTTATTATTTACGGCTTATTGGACTTTGTTGCATTTATACAACGGGGAAATGTAGATTATAAGCATATTTTTGTGGTCAACATTATTTACTGGTATAAGCAATACTACTTAACCCATAGCTGGGGAGAATATGTGGATTCATAGATTATTTAAAAGTACTATAAAAACCCGAGTAAAATTAATAAGTTAATGTGAAATGAAACTTCACGTCGTAGGATAAAAATCAATTCGTCTACAAAAATTCATATTGCATCTATTTTTCCGGTATTCATTACACCTGATTTGCGTAATGTAACGAGCTAAATAAGTGTTAAACGATTTCAACTTAAAGTGGTTGTTCTTTATATCTTCCGGAAAAATGTTTTCTAATTAAAAGAAAATCTCTTTTTCGTCAAAAATGTGTTGGACTCTTCTATAATGTTTATGTAGTTTTGCTAGAATTATTAGGATATTATTACATTTTTTTGATATTTCAAAAATGTTCTCCCATATTAGAATGCCGGCTTATGAATCAATATAAGAATACTTAGAAAGTAAATGATATCTTTCACAGGCATTTATTCCGAGTCCACCAACCGAAGCCGAACCGAGGTTAAATTGCTGTAAACTACGTCTAGCATTATACCTGTCTTCCCCTCTGTTTAACAAAGTTTAGTTTATGATGTATTTCAAAGTTTAATCCTATGAATGATTACATATTTAAGAAAAACCCATATCGTAACCCTCTTTCCACATAAAAATATATACTTCTGGTTTATTACAACGGAGCGAAGGAAATTATTATTAGTGGTATTTTTGGTTGTGCAGTTTATTGTACTTCGCGATATGAGCTTTGCTTAGAAATATTTGATACTATGTACATGTAAAATTTGAAAGGTGGAGACATTGGCTGGAGATTGGGGAAAAAGGAAAAATATATTTTTCCCATTCTATTCAGAAGCGAATTTTGCCAGATGAAAAAGGAAGACGAAGATAGTCAAAACAAGGTTGTCAGAAACTTTTGATGGAGTTGGGGTAAGGTCAGATCCTTAGTTCCCACAGTTTGATGGGAAATGATTTAAACATTTTTGAAAACTTAAAATGATGTAATTAAGAAGGAAAGGACGAAGAGAAAATTGCATCATGTGAGGTGTTGTTGCCTCATTCGTTAAACTATAGCACCACCTTGAAATATGCAAGTGGAAAAAAACGTTGGGTTGAAATTAAATAATCTTATTAGTCAAAGTTTTGATTTGCATAGATACTCAGTGTCTACCATCCATCTCCAAGAGAATTAGGAACAACTATAAAAATCGACACCTCAGTGAGAAACATCAGTTTCAGAGTTGCCGAGCGACAGAGACGAAACGACCCCATTACCGCCGTCACTACCGTTCGCTCCACTTCGGCTATTTCCGTAAAGCTCCAATAAAGAGCCCTGAAAGAACTTTATTGTTTTAAAAGTAATTAGGAAAAACGAAAGCTCTGATTATTTAAACAGAACTTTCTCGCCGTTGTAAACTTTGAAATTCGGCGATTGTACATACAGCCTAGGCAGAAAAGTTCACCGTTGTAATAGACGTCTTGAAAACCAGCTACTGTGACGAGACCATTGCCACAATTAGCGACCCTAGAGCGTCGCCATAACTGGTGCCGTTTCGACATTGTCAACTCTGACACAGGTTCCGGTCATCATCGTAATTGAACTCTGGACCCAGCCAGGCAAACAGCAAGCCGAAAGTGCCAAAATATTCACTATTCCTTAGCGTATGAAGTTCGAAAATGTTAAAAAAAATGTCGCAGCAGTTCAAGATTCAATGATGGTTTACCGGTGTCAACTGATGATTACATATCTTAAAGATGTTGATTGCCACATCAGCATCAAACCTCACTCTGGGACTGAGTTAAACTAATAAATAATTTTTGAAAGTGACAATAAATTTGGATTATATTGAATGATTTTGGCTGTAAACGTAAATGGTTTATTTTCAAAGGTCCATAAATATCTCAAGCGAAATAAGACTTGTAAAGAGAATTTTTAGTTTTGTCTGTAACGATCAACTGTAATCTAAACACAATGAACCATTAATAGCAGGAATCATTTACTTATGTATACCAATGTTTCATTTCTGCGCCACATTGATATTGGTGATGAAAAATGGTATTCGTGATTCAACAAGTTACGAAATATAAGAAAATTTGGATGAACAAAAGATGAGAACAAAAGCCACAACCAAGCACAGAAGAACATCTACAGAAGTATTTGCTTTGTGTCTGGTGTTATGTAAAATTGGTTGTCTATTACGAACTTATAGACAATGGAAGGTCCAACGTGATTAGGTAATTAGATAATGGAGGTATTACATCGAATGTATACTGTTGTGTTGCACCGATAAGAAAGGTTTATGATCTAGTATGACAATTTTAGAAGACAGTCAGCAAAAGAAACAAGCCTAAAGAGCAATAAAGAATATTAGGCTGAGAGATTCATTTCTATACTACGGATATCATCAGATTCATTTGTTTCGATCACTAGACGATTTCATAATTTGTAAAGCCCTCAGAAAGAAAGAAAGAAAGAAAGAAAGAAAGAAAGAAATGGAATTCCATCGCTGAATCCATGTTTAAGGAAAATACCAAATCTCGAATTTTCTTCTGTCAATCAAAATCAGGTGATTATATTATTAATAAATAATGTTAAATCAATTCAACTTACATTTTTATTTATATCTTTTTTGTAAGATCGTTTTCCAAACTCATCAATATATTCATGTAATTAGACGGACAAGCTTCGCGTTAAATAATATATTACATGATATATGAAAGAAACATATATTCTATTGCAAATATCAACCATTATAACATTATCATAGGATAAAATTCACTTGTATATTTTACTTATAAACAATATTTCGGTGACACATTTGACGTACATAATAATATTGTAAAATTAGCTTGAAAATGACATCGAGAAATATTCTAGTTTGGATTTGTATAAAAGTTCTTTAGGTCACTTTTTCATGAAGCATTCGGGTAGCAACTAACTCAACATAGGTAGTTCAAAAGTTAGAATCTGGTCATAGATATGCATTGATTGTTCCCTCACGATAGAATAATTTAGCGTATCATCGTCTGATGCAAGCTGAGCTAAAGCGCAAGTGTTGTAAAAGCAATGATGGAACAATTGATGTAATGACATGTTCCACAATAAATTGATTGCTTATAGCGCCCGGCAACGTCCTGTTCTTATCAGATAATTACCTGTGTCTTCCAGATGTTTCTTTCGAGCGACTGAATCATATTAAAATCAAGACACACAATGTATCATCTTACAGGGCAGCAAATCAATTATCCATACCATTCAAAGCGTATTTCCTTTTTTCCCCTTATATTTAAGTCGCTTATGTGCTATCGAATAATTAAGTAACAGTAATATTACATTTGGATCGAATTAATACGATAATATTTTTCGGACAGATACCGACAATTCAAATTATCATGCAGAGAACAGCAGAGCAATTCATTTTTGTATAATCCGAGTAAAGATGAACAACATATTTTCGGGAAACGCTGAAATTAATTTTTAGCTACTAATCAGTTGGCACTTATTTTCAGATTTTAATTGAATAATTTGCTTTATTGAGATTTTCTTGTAATATTTAAGCATATTTTTCCGAATGTAACTTCAGTAATTACGTTTATGACCTATTATATAGTTTACGTCTGCTTTTAATTATGGTTCACAAGACATGCACCGCATTGCACTCAGAACAGTTGTCTTATATCGCAGATTATTCTTTTTTTCTCTCATGGAGATAGATAAGAATAACTTTAGTATTTTAGCAAATGATCTTTGAGAGTTTGCTTTATAATTTTCCTTTTAGGCAACAATACATTATAAAACTCATATCATATCTAAATATGTTTGCAATAGGGCATTTAAAAATATTATTCGCTTAAAATAATATTAGTAGGTGGTAATAAATATGCAAACTAGTTAGATAACATGTTTGATAGTACACAAATCAACGGGGCTGTACAATACCTACATCATCAAAGGATATTTAGAATATATTGTAGAATGCTGCACAGCTCATACATGTTACAGGTTTGACCGAATTTAAAACAAGTTTCTTTTCGTGCAATTATTGAAAATTGAATAAATGGACATTTGTAAAAAAGATTAGGTTACGCATGCCATCAAATACGACAATTCTTAAAGTAAAATAAATGTACACATAATGCCTCTGTATTCAGAATCATATTTTATTAACAAATAAAGACATTTTGTTAGTACTGCAGTTTCATAGATTGTAATTGTTATTTTACTAAAACACTAAGGTTCTGATATTTACATACTCTCAAAATTATTAAACTTGTGTTTCAAATTTAATGTCTATCGTTTATATCTACTCAGGAAAGAGTAATAATTACCGCTGTTAAGCCTAAACAACGGTAAACAGTCGGTGAATACTATCAGTGAGAATTATATATTGTATTCTTCATTTTGCCTGACACAGAGAACAGTGAATCATCTTAGGTTCTATACTTCCAAATAAGTTTTTATCTAAAAACTGCTTTATGTTTTATAATCTAAATAAAAACTACGAAGCAAACACTTACATTGCTTTTTCTAGCATGAAGCCATTAAGTAGCGTATTTTTTCACAAACACCGAGGAAGTAACAAACTACAAAAGCTGGTTCAAAAAATAGGTATTAATATAGACACCAAGATTTTTAAGACGGTTAATATTTATAGGTGTATTTTCGTATAGTGCAGTGTCAAATATTGGAAATATTTTATAGACAAATAAATTGTCTCCCTCTGTAGGTTTGCGATTACCGGCGTCTGGCTTGGGCTGATAGCGCCCAGCTTTTTGCCTCTTTCTCCCTACGACTTCCCCGATTCAACACGGAGCAATTCTAACTCCGTGAAACTCAACCAGCAGCCACATGGTGTCAGAAATGGAGCGTCCGAGAAGACAACATAAGTTCGAGGATGGCCCAACATTTGCAGCAAAGCATCAAAAAACAGTATCCCTCTTCAACTTGAGAAAAAATGTATTTTGACGTCGCAATTGAAAAGAAGAATTGTTAACAGAATGAACTATACTGATCCCAGTTAAGTATTTTCGCAAAAATTTTGTATCTTCCTTTTCTTTCTTCCTCTTTCTGGTATCTTTTTACACTCAAGTTTGCTGTTGTCCTGTTTTCTCTCGCCGTGTCACATCAATGCCATTTTACATTTATTTCCCACAGAAGACAACTTAACTGTTAACTAAACTTCTAATGGGTTTAAAAACACTTTGCTAAAAATAACATACAAATGGTACAAGATGATGGAGTTAGAGAGACTGTATTTTATTAGATAGTGCCTGCTTACAATGTAACTCAGTAATCAAAATGACATTATTTTAGCCGCTTTCAATTTCTGATGTCATAGGATATAGGAAATATCCAAGTTAATCTTGACTGAAATTAAATTATATTCGCACAAGAATACAATATTTCAAGAGCATGTTTGTTTCGAATATCTTATAATATCTGTTATGAATGATGATATCGCTAAATGTAGCAGGCGGTTTCGAGATTTATTAAGTAATGGTCGAATTGCAGCGATAATTACGTACAATTTAGCTAGATCAAGAAGAAAATGATATAAAAATTCATATTATTTCCAATTCTTAATATATATATATTGTGAATATTCTTATGACTGTGGCTATAACGGTAATCTATATACAATCACGGATTTTTTTCAATGTTTAATAATGGATTATATTCCTAAACACATGCTTGGGGATGCAAAGGATAAATTTAATATTCATTATTGTCACAATGAGACCATTATGCAAATAAAGTATTTCGCAATAGATTTGGTATTAATAAATACTATTATTAAGGACGTATTGTGTGTTCAAACATTTTATGCAAATAGGAAATAATATCAATAATTGTTAAGGCAATGGTTTGAAATAAATAATTTAAGTGGGAAAATCTGAGAGCCTAATTGTCTGCATTAAATACAATTCCGTTTCTGATTGAATAAAGAAATAAAAATATTTCTTAGACTGTCACACTTTTTTGTAATCCTCTCAAAAGTAAAAAGTTGTTTACCTTTCTTTCGTGAAGTCATACACTATCAGTCAGGTAAGAACCATACATGAAACACGCTCAGGTGATCGTGTCCCAAAGGATATATTACTGACTAGGCAGAAGATTTTCCCGCAGTAGGTTGATATTATTTTCTGTGGCAGAAAGTGTCTATGACTTCCAACCAAGTCTATAAATTATATTATAGAATAATTCCTACTATTTAACCCATAGCTGTAGGGAGAAGAGACGGATTAATACCTTTCGCAAGATTATTTGCGCGTAAGTAAATGCAACGAATTCAAGTGGAATTCGAACTCGGCTCTTCGATTATCTCGTTCCGAGCTTATATCCACTACACCAGAATGATTATCATGCATTATATACAGCCAGTTTATCCATGTTTGTTAATTGCATGATTATATTCTGCAAAAATCAATCGGTTTTAATGTTTAATCGTCATGCAGTTGAATTTGTTTTTGCTGTCATGATTAATAAAAATATATTTACAGCAGATTTTTAAAATAATAAAGTTAACATTAATGCAATATCGCCAAAGAGACTGATGTGAGTTGTGAATAAGCAAAAATAGTAAACACCAGGGCAACTCGGCGTAATGTAATGGTTTGTAAACTTAATTCGCTAGAATCATGACGCTTGATGAGTGAATTCGATCCTTGATGAGTGCCTCATACATTCGGCCTTGCGACACATCTAAGCTGTGATTAGAAATCCACCATAATGTTAAATAATAGTTTCGAATGAATTGATCCCGATCTGGTAGCTCAACTCCAGTCACTTTCTCACCGACGTAATGTGGCTTCCGTCTGTTTTTCTACAAATATTTTCATGGCTTCTGCTCCGATGAGCTCAGCTTCCTGGTTCCTTCTGTGCATTAATTTTCTTGCGCTACTAGACTAGAGGCTAGTGAAATCATTCGATGTAACTGTAACTTCTACTCTCTCAGCTTCTTTGCTCGCACTTCCCGCCTGAGAAGTTCCCTTCTCTGTACTTGCTTCCCTGACAGCTACAATCTCCAAAATTTTAAATGCAAATTCAATTGACATCTCATATCCTTGTTTCGCATTTTTCCCTGAAAAACCTTGTATTATGTTCTTCTTTCTTTCCACTCTACTCTCATGCAGATCTTTTCACACCAGTGTTCTACTTCTTCTCTTAACCATTCTCTGACACCTCAGTAACTTGTCCCTCTTTTTGATCGCTCACCTCTTGTGTAACACCTGCGCACCAGTGGCATTTCTGCGTTTTTAGGGTGAAATTATAAGGAAATCAAACAAACTTCCAAAGCTTCAGCCGAATTGATTTCAATTAAATACCTTCAATAATATATTTAAAAACAATTGCATAACATTTTGTGACGGAAATATTTAAATGTAATTCTATCCTAAGAAGTACAGTTTCAACTCTTTTATGTCAAGTATTTAAAACAAAATTCTGGAAGTAAAGTTTATATTGGTCAAGGCGGTTGCCCATTTCCTTAGACAAAGGGATTAAAAAGAGGTTATTGACAGAGGTGCATATGTTCAGGTGAGGTAATATAACAATCAGCCAACTTCTTAATAAGTAGTATAGTTATGAATGTCTAAGTTGCACTTCAAAATAGATCGTTTTACATGTCTTAACTCTTAAGACAATACGTGACACCATATAAAGCCATGAGTGAGGCAGCCTGAAATAATTCAGTGATAATACAAAGATTAAAATAGCGACAAAACTGAACGGTAATAGAAGAAATTTAAAACATTAAAAGAAACAAACTAAGCTTCACAAATTGGGGGAAAAGTCTGAGGAAATAAGACACTACAAAGAAAGGAGAAGTGAATATTTGGGGACGCTGGTGGACACAAAGAAAATGAAGAGAAGATATATACTGAAAAACATGAATGCAGTTAAAGATATGTTTAAGTAAAAATCAAAAGGAAAATGTTTTAACTGTAACTGATTTCAAAACATTAATTATTAATAGTGAATGTAAAGTTAGGGCTGACACAACTTATTTAATTTGCTTTAGTTTCTAATAAATCTTTAACAAAATATTATTTGGGAAATTTTTTCTGGAAAAAAGTTTCTCATGCTGTTAAATCGTTTTCTGATATTGATGGGGTTTTCTTTCCAAACATAATCCTCTTTTTGATTATTTTAGTTGTCACTAACTTGAAAGGATTCAAATGTGCTTTTTTCTTTTTGGTAAAATTATTTGTTATTCTGTAGAGTCAGTCCATAAGATAGGAGGATTGATGAACGCAGCCTATTCTAGATTCAATTTCTTTATCTCCTATTTGTATGACTAGCAAGTCGTATTGATAGACCCATGTCTATTGTTATTGCCCGTTGCAGACACATATTTTTAACCTGTGGTTTATATTGCAACTATGCTGAGCGAACATTAGTTACAGCGGCTGTTTAATTTAACATATCTTAACACTTACAGCTACAGGTTTTTGTCACTTATTAATTACAGGATCTGAATTTTTATGAATTATTACAAGTATCTAGCATCATTGTTTTTATTCCATTTCTACATCATATTTTTTATTTTGGAAAATTATATGTTGTAGTTCAGTGGATATCGGATTATAAAAAGAAATCGGTGAGCTTAGTTCGAATTCCAGCTGGAGTCGTTGCATTCAGATACGAGCAAAATCTTGTGAAAGTTATAAATACGTCGCTTCTTCCTCCAGCTATGGAAATAAATAGCAGGACAGATTGGGTTCTAGAGCCTTGGTTGGCAATCAGTTTATCGCAGAAATTAATAGCAAACTACTGCAGGAAAATCTCCTGCACAGTCTGTTATGTCTTTTTCGAGATATGATCGCCGAAGCGTGTATCACGTCTAACACGTGTATTAATATCGCTCCCCTCGTCATCCTTACAATGGCCTTGGAAGTGAAAAGTGATACGCTCTTAATAAATTAATTTGGGATGTTGTCTGGAATGTTTAAATGATCAAGATCTGTTTCTTCAAAGCAATGTCTTTATATGCATGGCGCATAGTCCAGAAAATATTTAATAGACTGAAGTTGGCTTTTCATCCCTATTATACTCTGTATTAAATCTGAAAGGATCTATCAGGTTTTACCTAATGTTTGAGGTAGTACTTGGATCTTTCAGAAAAAATAGTATTTTAACAGATTAGTAAATAAACGGTAATCGGTTGTCACTGCTTTGAGAGCAATGAAATTATAGTTTCGCTGAAATTTTATGATAGAATCAGGATATTTGTTGAGAAACACTATACGCTATATGTTTTTGTAAACATTACGACGAAGTAACTTTAATGCAAGTCCATTTTCTTTTCATTCTTTAAGTTTATTATCTGTATTATAAAAACAAAGATACGAATTTAATGTAAAGCAAATCATTTAGTTCCCCAAAGGTGAAAGCAACAGGAATTTAGTTTCCATCCGGAAATGTATACGTGAATTGCAGACAATCAAAGATTATTTCTGAGAATCAATAGAATCCGTTGCAATTAATGTTAATGTCATATAGAAAATTTAAAATACTTAACAGATGAAAGAATTAAAAATACTACTGTATGTCATCTTTGATATTCTATAATCATAATTGTTTTATCCATTGAATTTCTTAAGTTTTTATTGAAAATATTACGATAATAATTCATTCATGCATATGGAATATTGAATTAACAAATATATTTTAGATCTTCCGTATTAAGAGATAAAAAAGTTATTTCACATAGTTTCTTTTATCAAAAATCATTTTATGATTTAATTTAGCATTAATCAAAATATTTCTAAACATTTACTGTTACGTTTCTATTAATACATCTTACAAAAAAACATGGATAATATATGATTTTTTCTATTTATATTAAGTTGTTTGCAGCTCTGATGACGACATAATCCTCATCATTCTTCTTCTTCTTCTGTGTACCGCATTCAATTGGAATATGAGCGATCATAGCTCTCCACAACTTCATGTAATTTATAGCTCTTAGATTTCATTTTGTTATCTCTTCCAATCTCTTTTCTACTACTTCACAAGGCTTCTCGGTAGCTTTTGTGATTAATTTTAATTAAATCGTTTTCTTGATTACTGTGCATTTTTCTGCACTCGATGATAAATACTAGGCCACTAGTTGCATTTTCATTTACATCTAAATAAGCAAAAGACAGTAATACTTATATTATGTGATATAGTAACTGAAATAAATATACCAAGTCTTTCCATAAAGTTTGTAGTTCTGAGTAAAAAATTTTATATAAACTCTGAATAAACGACAGTGCATTACTGAGAATGATAATGAAAACCCAATATATATTTACAAAGATAGCTACCGAGCTACATAGATAAGAGTTTTCCATAAAATGTTGTATAAATCGACAACTTAAAGAAAGAAATGTTATATCAACAAAGCGCAGATATAATATAATTTTAACTTAACCTAAATGCGAATTGTGAAACTTGATAAACATTATTGAAGATAATGTTTATCTTCATACTTTATGCATGAATAATTTTATTATCTTTAATCATTTCGTCTTAAGTAAGAAAATAAAGATACTGAGATTCAAGTGCTTATTGAGAGTATAAGTAACATTTATTAGCGAACATTCAATGAGAAATTTGATCATTGACGTGATTCAAGGAGACGGGTGATTTTTTAAGCGTAACTTAAATGTGATATAATGCCCAAAACAGGGTAGCACCAAGTGAGGATCCATCTCTCTATTCAGTCAGAATGGATGTAGCGAGAAAATGTTGCTATTGTTCAACGATGAAAGGAAAGAGATGACGATTAATTTTTCAGTTTTTAACACCAAAACTAAATTTCTGAAGGGAGTTACACATTCGTAAAATGAGAAAAAATAAACTCTTAGCATAAAATGTGTCGTAGTATATACCAACTTCAACAATAAAATAATGGTTTGTAATTGACAACCTAGCACAATGCTTAAATTTATTTTATCCATTGTACCAAAAATTATTGCACATCAGAACAGGCATAAAGCAATATCAAGATTAAACAATGATTCTTGTTCCAATACTGAAGTTAAGCAATGTTGAGTTTGGTCCATATCTATACTGTTGACTGCTCTGGATCGCCAGATTCTGTGGTGTAACTGATAATGACACAAAATTATTAACGGGAGAGCTCAGTAACAATTCTGTTTGGGATCGTTATATTCAACTACGAGAAAATAACTTTGAGAAAGGTATGAATCCATCTGCCATAAATTAAAAATCCGTTTGTTATCCCTCCAGCTATGGGTTAATTATTAAGACTTGTATCACTAAATCCTTATTATCCCCAAAATTCATAAAATCTGAAAATATTTTCTGACTTTAAATAATCAACAAAAGATTGATAAACCGTAGAAAAAGAAAGAATCAATCAACGAATCAGAATAATTTAGAATAAATTTATAAAATATTTATAGAAAATGGAGACAGAAACTATGTTGCTGCAGGAAGAAGATGACTGATGCTTAGATGCCATGCCAGGAACTATAATTTTGAAAATTTATCTTTGGTTCTGTCAAGTAACTTAATTTATATAGCAGTATATCCGGACCAGGCGTAGATGGAAATTGTTTTTTTACTGTAATGATTTACCCATATGACAAATTGAACACTTCCGAACTATATATATAAGTAGCACTTCTGTTTTGTAGAGTAAAGTAGCAGAGAGAGTGAGAGTGGAATCTATTCCTGCAGATTACTATGACAGCCGGACTAATAGTCACGCTAATAATTGCTCATTGGTATATGTTTGTACTACAGTCTGTATGTATTAACATTATTCCGTTTTTGTGTTTTTATTTCTGGTCCCAACCAGATCACAATAACTTAGTGACAAGGTCACAACATTTACAGATAACAGTAGCCAGCAATATTTTAAAAGGTTGTTATACATAATAACTGATTGTAAGGCAATATTTTACGCTGAATTAAAAATTATACTCATTTTTTATCAAATCAAACTTTTAAAATACAAACTTTTGAAAAGTATAGAACATTATTATAACCATGTTTAATTTCTTGTTGAATGAAGCAAATAAAGCTAAATTGAGGGCTGATATATTTACAGTAAGCTCGCATTGTGCTAGAAATGCACGAAATAAGCAATTCATGGATGAAAAATCTTCTTCAGGGACTTCAGGAAGAAGTCCCTGATTGAAACCATGCCGTTTCAATCACCAGCAGTAATCAGCAAGAAAATTTACATTCCACCGACCTTGCATAATGTGAATATCTTGGTGAAAGAGTTCACCCTGCACTTCACTCCAATCTACACAGTTCTGTTGGAAAATAATCCAAGTGAAACCTTGTGTTGGCAGAAACTCTTCAGTTGCTCTTCAATGTCATACTCGTATTGCGCACTCCTGTAGTTTCAGAGGAAGTTTGTAACTACGGACTTCAGTGGCTGTTTGGCGAACAGTTCAGATTCGCTGAGTGTTTTGTCAAGTATTGGGTCTTTCATGAGCTCTCATTTTAAGGAGCCTCAAATATAGCATACTTGAGTTTCTCCATACTGATCTGTTGGGATGTCTCTTCGAAGAAAGCAAATCCGCAGCCTTCCATGTCCATTGCCTGCATAAATTCCTTCATCACTCCTAATTTGATATGTAGGGGAGGAAACAGGACTTTATTCGGCTCCACAAGAGGGCGAGATTGAATGTTATACGAGCCACGTTTTAACCTTTGTCTTAACGGTCACTGATATATTGTTCGTCAGCCCAGCTGTGCCAGAAATACAGAAAGCAAGCATACCTTGTATAAACACCTTGTAGCTCTAGTGACCAGTACAACCAACTTAAGATGTCCACAGAACAACTATTTTTGCCCCTGGTAGTTAACAGCAGACATTAAATTATCTATGCAGTTGTGTAATTTCTTCATTTATACTGAATGCCTAATAAGGATAAATGAAAAACTATTCACATTATGTAGAAGATCTACTTCGAGATTTTTGTTGGATAAGTCAATAAATTTTCTCTATTCCGTAGCATCATAGTCTAAGCCAATTGAGTTGATCAATCCAGCAATGTTGTTGCAATAAAACAGAGATGATTTATCCTGGAACTTGAAAAACTTAATTTTCTATCACGGTTTCGATACCAATAACACGTTGGCCATGGTTCCAAAATATGTGCATCTTTGAGACGTGAACCCAGCAGCTAAGCCGACTCCTTTAAAAGGTCTCGTTATCTGGTCGTTGAGTTCAGGGTTACTGGCTGGTTGTTCTTTTCTGGCATTTATTTGTCATCCCCAGCTATAACAGTCACGTTACTGTGCTCAGAATCAATGCTATATGCAATGTTAACATCTGAATCAAGAACAGGAAGGTCTGAGCTACGAGCGGGATTAGTATTATGTCAAAAGGAAACATCGGGATATTGGACATGGTGTTTGTTTATGCGATTTATTCTTTTTATATTTATAATGAAGAAATAGCAGCCCGTAATGTGATTTTTCTACCCGTCCTAACGCTGGGAATGACAAATGGCATACTCTTCTATTTACCATCCCTTCAAACCCTTACGTTCCCTCCACACATGTTTTACAGCAAAGGTGGCTAGTGAATGGCTTATCCTAATATCCTCGTTTGCTCCCATCATGTAGATATAATAGAACCCGTCAGTATTATTCTTACACTTACGATCCATGAATATAAATATCAAGGTGAAAAAAGAAATCAATAAGTCAACACACAGCTCGTCGTTGACACTTGACACAGTATATTTAAAACATTTTAAGCTGAGGGATTGCCCCGCTCCCTCTAGCTATGTGAGTGTTAGTAAGCAGAGTGTCACACTGTAGTTAGGTACCCATACAACACGATATGCTATGATAAACATCAGGCATCCACGATCAACTGTGACAAGTATAGTCCACAAGCTTTTGAATAAGTGTCATTATTGTGTACAATTTGTGAAGTATTGTGAAGTATTCAAGCACATCTTAAAATAATACCTGACCAAACACAATAAATGGTATTTTTGAATTCAGTATAAAATGACAATCTTATATCAATTTATAAGCCTTTCATCTATGAAAAAATAACAGGCCAGTTGGAACTAAACTAAAATTTGTACAGAACTAAAGAAAAATGTAGAGAAAAACAATGATTCAAGCCAATATTTCAAATCAAGATCACCTACCCATAATGAAACCAGTAATCAAATAGCACATTTTAATCGTATAAATCAAAATTATTGTGTGTAGATGTATGTTCAAATGTGCGTTTTTTATTATGTGTGTGTATGTGTGACTGTGTGTATGAGAGTGTTTTTTTATGTCAGGATGTATACATGTTTGTGTACGTGTGTTTGTGTAAGTATTTAAAATAGAGATGTAAATATTCATCACTCGAGCGGAGTCATGCACACGAACGTACGCACACACACACGCACACACACAAACATAAACACAATATATATATATATATATATATATATATATATATATATTATAAATTATATTTTAGAACATGTAAATAACTACGAAGACGCGTCCGTTTCTGCATCGGAGTATATGATGAAGATAAATTCATGTTAAAATAGTAAAAACAGAATTTCATATAAGAAAAATATTTCAATGAAATTAAGCAATATATGAAGAAAAATTCATGTTTATTTTCAAATAGTAAAACAGAATTTCATATAAAAAAATTCAAAGACACAGACGCTGGTTAAAAAAAAAATCTTTGACGTAACAGCCGTTCAACGGAAAAATACATCACTACACTTGGAGAGTATTTTTCTTAAAAGAAAGAAAATGTTGCTACCCACTAGTCCTTGCAACAAAAATAATTGTTAAGATAAAATTTAAAAAAAAACAATCAAAATTTAATGGAAAAGAAAAAGTTTACATACGTTTGAGTTTATTACTGCCGTGAAATTTAAAAATAATAATTTGTTTGTCCACTCTATAATCTGTGTGTGTTATACTTACATTAAAGTCGTCCAAAAGAAGGTTATCGAAAAATAAATAAAAAAATAAAATGAATGAATAAATAAAACTAAATAAATACGTATACTTTCTATGATAGACTATCGTAGAAATTGTATCGAACCGTTTTTAGTGCTTTTCATATTTTTTCTATTGTCTTGTTTTATTATTGTTTTTAAGAAAGATTATTTATTATTTATTTATTTTGTGTTATTAAGAAAGATTATTATAGTTTAAAAAATATTACTATTATTATGTCATTTTTCATCATATTTCGATTTCTGCTTTGGTCGCACAACCAAACAAATCTGCGGGGAGACCTAAGGCAGGTCGTGGCGAATTGTTATGGCCCTATTTCATGTTTTTTTCTATCTCCCCTATCATCCCTAGCGTTACATAGATAAAGTTTTCCTTAGTGTGTGGGCTGTATTTAACAAGACAATCTTTTGTATATCTCTTAAGCTGGGGTTTCCAGGGATTCTTTCAATGTGTTGTTTTGTTCCATTTTTTATCATTCCAAGTGCACCTACTATCGCTGACACAACTCATGTTTTCAATTTTCACATTTTTTTCTATTTCAATTTCCAGGTCTTTATATTTTGACAGTTTTTAAAATTCCTTGGTTGCTATGTTACAATCCGCTGGACAAGCCATATCAATTAATAGACAAGTTTTCTCTTTCTGGTTTTTAACAATAATGTCTGGCCTATTTGCTTCAGTTTTTCTGTCTGTGTAGATGGTTTAATCCCATAGAATGGTGACATCTTCTATTTCTGTAACCGGTGCTGGGTGATGTTCATACCAGTGTTTGTTTACAGATTTTCCATAGTGTTTGCACATTGTTCAATGTAAATATGGCCCCACTCTATCGTGGGGATTTTTATATTCATATGGGGCAAGCACAGAACAGCCTGGGCTTAGTTGGTCTATTGTTTCTTGGTGTTTATCACAAAACCTGCATTTTGGATCCATATTATTATGCATATTTGCCTAAAAGTTTCTCGTGAAAAGACTTTGGTCTTGCGTTGCAAGAATAAAGCCTTCAGTCTCAGAATGTAATCCAGATGCACGTAACCATCGATGAGTATTAACTTTATCAACATTGGATTTATTGGCACGTTCTAGATATTGGCCATGCAGAGGTTTGTCTTGCCAGCGTTGTTTCATCTGTTTTATGTAGGAGTTTGTTTGTTCCTATGGCAGATTTTTCGACCTCAGGTAGGTACCCTCCTGAAGGACGGGCTCCCTGATTATCCACTGGAAGAGCCATACTGAACTTTTTATTTCTATTTGTATTTTTCATGTTTTCCCCACGAGCGATGCACGGGTCCAAAAGTCCACCCAAAGTTGCCCGGCACGTTGGGTAATGGTCTTTTACAAACAGGGTCCCGAAGCCTGTAGAGGATCGTTTGTGACCTCATAACGCAGTAGCCATTCACCCCTCGGCACGATTAACACCTTGAGTTGTGAGTTGCGGGTTGTTGTTCGGAGTTTTCCTTCTCCTAAATGGGCTGACATAGACGCCATTGGAATTCAAAGAGAAAGATGCTGGTTAAAAACCAAAATCGGGCGTAGAAACGGCTCAACGAAACAAAACATCACTACACTAGAGTATTTTGTTAAAACAAAACAAAAAATTAATGGAAAAAGGTTGACATACGTTTAAGTTTATTAGTGCTGTGAGATTTCAAATAGAAATGTAATAATTTGTTCGTCCATTTTATATTCATTTATTTTTTTCAATAAAGTCGTTGGTCGAAAATAGGGTTATCAGAATTAAATAAGTAAATTAAATCAATAAATAAATACAAATAAATATATAAATAAATACATAGTCTTTCTATAAAATAATATCGTAGAAATTGTTTTTCATCGGATTTAATTTCTTTTCTTGTTTTTTGTTTTGTTTTTTGTTTTTAAGAAAATTATAATAGTTTAAAAAAGTTATTACAAAATATCGACAGCTAAAGGAAATATAAAACGGATGATTTTATTTATTAGGATCATTTAAATAACAAACAGATGGATTAAAATAGTAAAACAGAATTTCATATTGAAAAAAAATCAATAAAATTAAATAATATATAAAAAAAATTCATGTTTATGTTAAGAAAAATAAAAGATTCATATTTATGCTAAAAAAAATTCGATAATATCTAAAGAAAAATTCATGTTTATGTTCAAGCAGAATTTCATATAGAGAAAAGAAAAAACCAAAGAGAGAGACGCTGGGCGAAAAAAAAACAAACTTGGACGTAACGGCCGTTCAACGAAAAATAAAAACCATCACTGCACTTAGAGAGTATTGTTAAAAGAAACAAATTTTTGCTTCCATCAATAGTCCTTGCAACAAAAATAATTGTTAAGATAAAATTTTTTAAAAAATCAAAATTTTATAGAAAAAGAAAGTGGACATTCGTTTGAGTTTATTACCGTAAAATTTAAAAATAGTAATTTGTTCGCCCACTGTATTCTGTTAGTTTTATTCTTTCATGAAATCCAACGAGAATAAGCTTATCGAAAAATAAATAAATATATAAAATAAACGAATAAATATAAATAAATTATTACGTATAAGAAGGATATCGCAGAAATTGTATCGAACAATTTTTCAGTTTTTTCATCGTATTTTTTTTCTCTTGTCTTGCTTTATTTTAGAAAACTAGTTAATAAATCTATTAGGATTATTTAAAGAAGAAACATACAATTTAAATTATATACGACGAAAAAATCTTTTACTATTTTAAATGTAAACATTATTATTATTATTATGTCATTTTTCATCATATTTCGATTTCTGCTTTGGTCTCATTACCAACCAAGTCTGCGGGGAGACCTAAGGCAGGTAGTGGCGTGTTGTTATGGCTCCATTTCATGTTTTTCTATCTTCCCTATCATCCCCAGCATTACATAGATAAAGTTTTCCTTAGTGTGTGGGCTGTACTTAATAAGACAATTCTTTGTATATCTCTTAAGCTGGGGTTTCCAGGGATTCTTTCAATGTGTTGTTTTGTTCCATTTTTTATCATTCCAAGTGCACCTACTATCACTGGCACAACTCTTGTTTTCAATTTCCACATTTTTTCTATTTCAATTTCCAGGTCTTTATATTTTGACAGTTTTTCAAATTCCTTGATTGCTATGTTACAATCCGCTGGACAAGCCATATCAATTAATAGACAAGTTTTCTCCTTCCGGTTTTTAACAATAATGTCTGGCCTGTTTGCTTCAATTTTTCTGTCTGTGTAGATGGTGTAATCCCATAGAATGGTTACATCTTCTATTTCTGCAACCGGTTCTGGATGATGTTCATACCAGTGTTTGTTTACAGCTTTTCCATAATGTTTGCACATTGTCCAATGTAAATATTGCCCAACTCTATCGTGGCGATTTTTATATTCGTTTGGGGCAAGCACAGAACAGCCTGAGATTAGGTGGTCTATTGTTTCTTGGTGTTTATCACAAAACCTGCATTTTGGATCCATATTATTATGCATAATATTTGCCTGAAAGTTTCTCGTGAAAAGACTTTGGTCTTGTGCTGCAAGAATAAAGCCTTCAGTTTCAGACTTTAATCCAGATGCACGTAACCATCGATGAGTATTAACTTTGTCAACATTGGATTTATTGGCACGTACTGGATATTGGCCATGCAGAGGTTTGTCTTGCCAGCGCTGTTTCATCTGTTCAAGAGCTTTATCTTTGGCTTTCATTTTCATATTTTTTGCCGCAATAGTTGGTTCTTGGCTTCTGTTTTGCTTTTCTACAGAATCTACTAACTGTAAATCTTGTTTGTATTTACTGCCTTCTTTTATTATTGAATATTTTTTCTTTCTTTCTTCATGTTGCCTTACTAATTGTATCATCCAATCCTTTGTCGTTTCTATGTATGTTAGTAAGCCAATAGTTGTTGTCTTGTATGACAATTCCAGCTGAATAAGACCTCTTCCACCTTCTTTACGGGGTATGTATAGACGGTCGACATCAGCCTTTGGATGATGCATCTTATGCTTAGAAAGAAGCTTTCTTGTTTTAGCATCCATTCGCCTGATGTCGTTTAGAGTCCAGTTTAAGATGTTAAAGCTATATTGGACAACTGGGATTGCAAGGCTATTAATGGCCATAACTCTGTTCTGTGAATTTAATTCAGTTTTTAATATCATTCGTAGCCTTCTATAGTACTCTTTACGCACTATTTCTTTCATTTTTTTATGGTGAATATTTTCGCTCTCATTTACACCTAGGTATTTATAAGCTTCTTCTGGTTTCAATTCTTTTATTGTTACAGCAGGGTCTAGGCTAATTGAGGATGTTTCTTGTATTGATCCACGTAAAACTGAAGCTTTAGCACATTTATTCAAATTAAATTTTATTCCAATGTCTTCGCTGAAGCATTTTACAGTTTGCAGAAGACCTTCCAGCTCATTATCATTCTTAGCATATAACTTTAAGTCATCCATGTAAAATAGATGGCTTATTTTCTTTTGGCCTATTTTATAACCACATTCTGTCTTATTATTATTATTATTATTATTATTATTATTATTATTATTATTATTATTATTATTATTATTAAAAAGGCAGTGAGAATTCAGAGGAAAGTAATTCGTAATTATTAATAGCAATATTTCCCGGGAAGTGAAAAAAGAAAAAATCAAAGAGACAAACATACAGAGGAAACTGTATCAATCAGGATCTAAGAATTTAAGTATTATTTTCTCTGGCAACATGTTGTCATTAATTCACTTTTTCTTGTTAAGTAAATTAGAGTTATTTATATGATTTAAGATGACAGTATATATATATATATATATATATATATATATATATATATATATACTCATCACAAATACTTCCAAAAAATAACAGCAATGACTTGAACTAAGATTCCATAAGATAATGATGTTCACTATAGAAACTAATTTTCTATTTCAGAATCAAACATTGCAGGATTTGTATGGCTTTTAATGTATTTAATCTTTTCTGTTTGTGACAATCCAGGTTAGGTATGCCAAGGTTGATTCGGCCATATAACCTCGGCATTCAGATTTGATAAGAAATATATTGGTCATCCAGGCATTTCTAATGCATTGCACTTTCAGATCTTCGTACATCACCAGCTGACGTTGATGTGATCAGTCGATATTTTGCTCAAAAGGAATTTTCAGTCTATGCACATAAACTTTTGAGAAGTGAAGTTAACCCAGCCAATCACAAATCAGAAGTAATCATTAATTTTTTCACACTCTCACTATTCACATAAACAGGATTTGTAGCTGTTTTGCAAACGCAACGAGTGAAATTATTTCTCTTTTACGGTATTTATATCACTCACAATGTCACACACGTATACTTATATATATATATATGCCGTGCCTGTGTAGACAGCAAGCCATACTTTATACATGCTTCATTAAATACCACTACAAGATTTTTTATAAACGTTTCTTTAAAGAAAACTGAGAGGCCTTTTTTTCGTGATCCTAAAAGTGTTTTCGTTTCTGGGCATAAAGCATGTAAAAATTAGTTAAATATGTTTGCATATCCGAGTGTTTTCGATTATTTTTTAATTCATTATTCAGAATGATTTTATTTTTATTTTTAACTGAATGTCTAAATTTTATGTATGTCACTAGAGTTATAAGAATTTTTTTTATTTTATTTTCCAAATACGCTTTGTTTATCTGGCCGAATTCATAACTAATGTCATAAGTGTTGTTTTTGTTTTTTTTAATTTTCCTTTTGTGCATTAATTATTATTAGTCTTTTTGAATGTGGATTAAGCTATTGTACATGTATTTTCTAATAGTATGTTGCGGATAGGTACTGGTAGACTTCTACGTGTTTAAATGAATATATATAGAAAGATAACTAGATAGATATTTAAATGAATAGACAAGTTGTGATGGATAAAAAATCGTTTAAATTACGCAACAATGAAAATAAAACTGCATGGCTCTGTAACATGTATATTGATCAAGATTTTACCAGATTATCCAGAAATACTATATAATACATTTATTCTATAAAATCATCAACTTCAGACAGTCTACAGACGACTTCAGAATCTGCTGAATCTCTTCTGAACGGTTTCCATGATTAGTTTGGTGACACCTACCCTAAACCTTGCGTTCAGTTCATCTTTGGTGGTAGTATATGGAGTTGTGTTTCTCATACTCTCAATTTTGCGCTTCATATAATATTCAATATATTTGCAGTAGATTTAAGTGGCCAGATACAAGGAGTGATACTGTCGCAGAAATTTTCTGAGAGCCATGACTGTGTTCTCTTGCTTGTGTGGTATGTTGCAAAGTCCTTTTGTCAGACAGATACATCCAGTAGCCATAAGCTTGACTCGGCAGTACTATGTTGTCAGGACACTTGATGTAAACTTAAGTGTTGAGTTTGTCTCCCCGTAGGAAGATAAATGGAAGCATAACATTGCTATCTTCAGTGATCACTCCACAGCCATTCGTAATCATCATTAGACTCACCCAACCCTTTTCGAATTTCATGCACTATCACTATAATGTCACTGAAACATTATGAAATGTTTATATTAGAGATTTCAGCCCGAATTCCAAGTACTACATCATGCTGTTCCTAAATTCTGGCAGAGTAAATTGCATTATGATGCTCTTTTTCTCACAGTCGATGACAAACTGATACTTCTATGCCTACTATGAAGTTGACAAATTTAAACGCAAACAATGCGCATGCACGTTATTAATAATATAAAATAAAATTAAACATTGATTACTTTATATATATATATATATATATATATATATATATATATATGTTTTTCTTTAATCCGAAGTGGAAGAGTAGGAAGGTAAATTCCAAGAACCTGATTCTAATTAATATTAAAACGTTTTTAACATTAAAAAGTGATGCAGGCAGAGTGCTCAATCTATTAAGAATAAAGAGCCAATATAAATTAGACAAAATTTTCAAAATTCAAAGGTGTTGGATGTACATTTCGACATAGAATCTCTAATAGAGATTCTATGTCACGTCTGCGATATTGTTTTGTTCCAAATGGCGAAGGCTCTGGGGTAGAGTGTGGAAGGGTTTTTGGTTAACAACGGTCACAAAGTACAACAGGACAGAGCTGTTAGTGGCGGGATTACAGGGTGTTGAAACGGTATATTTAAGAAGGGGATGAATAGATTTAAATGTAATATCTTAATTTTTTTTAATTTAAGTTTATCTATTACAGGAAGTCATGAATTTAAAGTTATTAAAGAAATACATATATATATATATATATATATATATACACACATCTATATAGAGAGAGATTTGATAAAGGAGTTCATATTTTATTAAGATAGACAACTAAAGGAGTTAAATTACTTTTTTAAGGTTAAGATTTTGGGCTGTTTGAAGAGGTGTATTTAGGCGAGAAGGAATGGGTTTCAACATAAGATTTTAAAAAATTTTATTTAAGTTTATTTAATTAAACCTTTAAGGTAGATGCGAGCTAAATGCCAATTACATGAAATTATCAGTTTAAAAATTATTAGAGAAAAAATATT
This sequence comes from Ascarosepion bandense, assembly GCA_037127315.1. NCBI lineage: Eukaryota > Metazoa > Mollusca > Cephalopoda > Sepiida > Sepiidae > Ascarosepion > Ascarosepion bandense. The sequence goes on along the minus strand of JBBBDQ010001533.1, from coordinate 4,364,655 downwards.
AGAGAAAATAATTTATATATATGCATATAGATATGCACATATATATATATATGAAGCATTTCAAATCTGTGTTTATTAGCGTGTGCGTTGTGGTTCAGGGATGTGCGTTGTCGTGCAGTGGATATCGCCTTGGGACCAGAAATCGGGGAGCCGAGTTCGAATTCCAGTTCAATTCTTTGCATTCACTTATGAGTAAATACTCTTGGGAAAGGTATTAATTTGCGTCTTTCCTCCAGTTTTGGGTTAAATAACAGGATAAATTGGGTTCTATATCCTTGGCTTGCAACCAGTCTACCGCGGGAAGCAATGGTAAACTCCTGCGGGATAATCAGCAGCCCAGTCAATCATTTCTCTTTCAAGACATGATCGCTCCAGCGTATATCATGTACTGACTGATATAAGTTAGAATTAGTCGGAATTTACTGAGAATTGATTAGTTAGAATTTACTGAAAACTGGCCATACAATGCATAAACAAACTTTATAAATTATACGGTGTACACAGAGGCTTACAACTAAGATCGGATTTTATAAACCTGTACTTAAATATCGGATAATTTTAATATACAGATTTAGATATTAATTTTAGAAAATATCAGTTTTTACCGTGGGCATTAATGTATCACTATTTCTAGCCAAATAATACAAGGGAAAATCAAGCAATCATGTATGAAACACAAATACAAAATTAAGATAAAATAACATTCCTCAGCTAAGGAACTGTACGTGTTTATATTTATTGCTCCTGTTATATATCGAAAACATTATTATTTGAAATAGTTTATGTTTTTTGTGTGCAAAAATTCCCGAATCAAGATTAGTAACATGTAACTTGTCGACTTCAGAAAACTACTCTTTCTTAACATACAAAATCAAATCAATAAAATAATAGTCATTATCATTTTTTTTTATTTTACAGACTCTGAGTCCAATATATAAGCAACGTCGAGATTATTTTTCTGCCGAATTCCGTGAAATGGTTCGCGACATTGACAAGCATTCCACTCTAGTCTGTTACTCCGCATTAACTAATTACCATTCATATTCATCCATTAAACGAAATCCAAAACCAAGCGTCTTCATGAATATTCCATAATTATGCCGTTGATTTCTCTTTTGTTATTATGCCTTACAAATGACAGCAAATACAGTTAAGTGTTCACCCATTTTCCCTTGAATGTGTATAGTTATGCAATCTTAGTATGTTGGACGAAATGCTTTTGACTTGTATTTCCATCTCACGTAATTGTCATATTGCGTCTCTTCGTCGATACGGATATAACTAAATTGATTTCATTCTTGCTTATTTTATTTTGATAAGAAAAGATTCCGATAACCTGCATACGAACGAGACGTTTGTCTGGAATTTCACAAATGGTGCACTGGTTACTTCAGGAAAGAGCAAATTGTGTTCTCTTTTCTTATCAATAGTATAATGTTCAGCGATTGTCAGCTAGGTCTGCCCTCAACTTCTCGTTTAGATGCTCTGCATTCATCAAATTTACATCGGATACCGAAGATATTTGAGCTCTACTTTTCTGATAATGAGGTTATATGATGTTGAGAATCCTGTTAAAATGACAGAATTGAGTTTGAAAGCTATATATATATATAGTTGTATTGTAAAAAATGACAGAACACGTAAATTTTAAACCCACTGTTCAAGCATTTACTTTTATAAAGAGTGCTCGATACAAAGTAGAGTTTTATATTGTAATAGTTGTTACAATGGTTTATAAACGCATAGTATCACTACACAAAAATTCTCGTCTTTCAGAGCACTTCTTCGGGTGATTTATGGAACTGAAAATAAATGGTGGAAACGATTAATTTTTGGGAATGTGATATGTAGATAATGTGGGGAATGCAATTTAGTATGTCTATACTGATTCGTTGGCAGTTTGTAACCATAAAGATAGAGTTTTGGGTTAGGAGAAGGGGCGAGGTAGTTTAGTTTGGGACACGTCACTTTTTAGTTTTGTCTGGGTAATTCTTATAGAAGATGTTAGATTTTTATAAATGGGTAAACACTTTTTATTTGACTACTAATTATGAGTGGAGAAAATAAGAAGATAATGGGTTTTAGTGTTGTATGGGTTTATATTATTTTATTAATATAATATTCATTTTTTTAATTTTTTGGATTAAACATGGATATTAATTAACTTTTGAAGAGGATATTTCAGTTCCACAAATCATCCGAAGAAAAGCAGTTGTGCTCTGAAAACGAGAATTTTTGTGTAGTGATATTACGCTTATATAAACCATTGTAACAATTATTACAATATATATATATATATATATATATATATATAGTTGATAATCCGTAAACGGTGAGGATAATCCAACGAGATTTCCTTAATATAAATTATTAATAGGTAAATACATATGGACAGCTCAATGGGTTTTAACCAGAGCGATATGAAGTTTATAAAGAAAAACTCAATACGTCATATTAGTTAGAGACTATAGTTAATATCAGTGAGCTTAATTAGCTTATATCATCAGACTCTTTTACAATATTTCCTCCATCTGGGATAAAATTTCTGCCGGAATGAAGCTTTTCTTAAAATGAAGAGGGAACATAATAGAAATAATAATAATACACATAACATTACAAACAAATAAATAAATGAAAATAAATGTAAGGTGAACGAGGAAGGAAAGAAGAGAGATAAAGTCCAGTTCCAAATATGGATAGTAGCGGTTTGAATTTATTTTGACCGTCTTAGACGGCATGACCTCTGAAAAAAAAAACAATTCCCCTGACTTTAGGCGTCTATTTGACCCCATCAGGTCAACACACTTACTTATACTAACTTTTATCCACATATACCTATGTGTACATTCCCACATATAATTACCCTTTGATTTTATTTAAGTTTACATTTCCACTGATTAATTTTTTTATTTTCTCATCTTTTTAGGTCTTAGCGTTTTCATACTCACACATATATACGCTTCATAGGCGTAGGGCTTCCGTTCGCCTACGTAGTGTGGTGTATATACAGACTCCCATATCACGTTAAATAAATTGTCGTATTTTCAATCTCGCAGATATGTATATACACGAGATATATATGAGATAATTAGGTACATATTGAAGCCCATATACCCAAACACAATTATATATATATATACGTATGTGCATAGGTACACAAACAAGACCGCATATGCACGCACACCCCCATATACATAACTTATAACTTATACAAGTGCACTGGTAGTCTACTATGTCCCCATGTATAAGGACCTTGTATAAACGACCCAGTGCGTTTGTGTACGTTTAATTTCTAAATAAATTAGTAATTTTCTTCTTTTAATTTTTAATTCGTAATATATTATTACTTGTTAATATCTCTTTATACCATTTTACTTCATTTGGGTGTTGATTTATTCATATATAGGTGGAAATACGTCCCACTAGGGAAGTTATAGTTCGACCTTGTATAATTGATTTTATCTAAAGTTGACATATTTCGTCTCTAATTAGGTGTTCCCACACGATGGAAAAATATCTATTTTACCTAATTAAGTTTGTTCCTACCTGTAGAGTACATATCTTTTTAGGTGCCCATTTTTCGTACATTAATGCATCCAATATTACACAATACATAAAACATGATATATAAACATGTGATACATAAAACAAAATACATAATACATATGAATTTTCACAAGTTTTCTTGGAGCATGAATACGTTTAATTGGATCCCTTGTTTATTTTTATTTATTATTATTATTATTTTTTTTTTTTTTTGAGAGGGATATATCTCGCCTCATATTAGTGTGTCTCATTTCCCTCGGGGAAATGTTTATGTTGAAGTCAATATATTGAGCATTTTTCATTTCATAGTTTAAGGAAGGATATTTTATTCACATATATGTATACTAATCATAATATAAGGTTATTGTTTGCCTGGATGAGTATATCCTTCTATTGAATGGTGGGTTCTTAACCTCTTTACAATTGGTCTGCACTTTTTCAAACGAATGATCCATCAGTTTAGGAGGGTTGGTAAGGGTGTTGGAAGGTGGTGATTCCGGGATTTTATATGTCGGATAGTTTAAATTTATTTCTATGATGGCACTTGTAATTTATATTGCCTATAATAATTGGCTAGATTTTCTGAATTTGATAATTCTAATCTTTTCATCTAAGCAAAAGTTGCATCTACCTCTAAAGCTATTGGGGGTTTGGGATTTCACTATAATTTTCCATTCGATCTGAGGAGAAATGTGTTTGCTTTTTAATTCCCAGAAATATTTAGAGAGGACGGTTTGATATTTTAGGTGGGGTTTAGAGAAAGATTGAGAGTGATTATATAGGCGTTGTTTCCATGGACCGGTGGATATTCCTATATATGTTTTTTGTGGTTTTAGTCTACGGTAGGATAGATGGTGGCTTGGTATATTACTTTTTCTGATTTGCGTATGTCCCCGAGTGGGCATTTATATTTTATTCTACAGTTACAGCGAGTTGCACTTTCTGTATTACCGTTGCAATGATATTTCTTTAATATATTATTATTGTGGGAATTAATGATGTTATTAACGTTATTCGTACAAGAATAACAAGAATATACAGCCCACGACGTGGGCGCACGGAAGCCCTAAGTCTATGAAGCGTATATATGTGTGAGTATGAAAACGCTAAGACCTAAAAAGATAAAAAAAATTAAAAAAAGAAATCAGTGGATATGTAAACTTAAATAAAATCAAAGGGTAATTATATGTGGGAATGTACACATAGGTATATGTGGATAAAAGTTAGTATAAGTAAGTGGATTGACCTGATAGGGTCAAATAGAGGCCTAAAGTCAAGGGAATTGTTTTTTTTTTCAGAGGTCATGCCATTTAAGACGGTCAAAATAACTTCAAACCGCTACTATCCATATTTGGAACAGGACTCTATCTCTCTTCTTTCCTTCCTCCTTCCACCTAACATTTTTGTCATTTATTTATTTGTTTGTTTGTAATCTTAAGTTTATTATTATTTCTATTATGTTCCCTCTTCATTTTAAGAAAAGCTTCATTCCGGCAGATATTTTATGCCAGATGGAGGAAATATTGTAAAAGAGTCTGATGATATATGCTAATTAAGCTCATTGAAATGAACTATAGTTTATAACTAATTTGACGTGTTGAGTTTTCCTTTATAAACTCTCTCTCTCTCTTTCTCTCTCTCTCTCTCTCTCTCTCTCTCTATATATATATATATATATATATATATATATATACATATATATGTGTGGGGGATGTTTGTGTGTGTATGTGTGTGTGCGTGTGCGTGTGTGTGTGTCTGTACGTATATTTTAGGTTTATGCTTCAAAATTTGCCATAAACAAGTATAAAACCTGATTAAATGTGGTGTCTATTTCAAACACGAGTGTCTACTAAAATTAACGTTGGGGATGATAAAATAAGTTAGATCATAGAAATTGTTAGTTTGCATTTAATATACAAAATTAAAATCGATTGAGCAGATATTTGTTTTATGGAAAATCTAAATGTGTCAATGTCATTTTCTTAAAAGACAAAAATATTTCTTTCTGTGACATACACTCGTTCTGAGAGAGGTAGTTGGCATATTTAATACACATTAGAGTATTCCATAAAATAGCATTTGAAGTTTTATATGTATGTGGATGTGTCTAGCCACACTGATTAGCTGTGATACAGCGAAACAGGATTGTATGTGGATGACTAATATATATATATATATATAACCGTACTGATGAGCTATGATACAGCGAAACAAATCTGTCTTCGGATGATTATATATATTATTATCGCATCTCACAAATGAGAAGATCAACACGAACATGCCACAAATGTGTGGGCGCTAAGTAACGGCCACCTGATAAACAAGTGTGTCTGTGGATAGGCTGAAAGTGGAGCGAAAACGACGTCAAAGAAAGTTTGACATGGCTATTCGCTTGGATTTGATTTTGGTGGAAAACTCTGCACGAGGGTAAAAACTACACTTGACTAAAAGCACCTTCATTGCGGCTTAAAGTGGATTGAGACAAGCAAGATCTAGGATCGGGCTTGGTCTGTCAAGGTGTCTGGCGTTGCCCTCTTACGCTTGTTTGGTCATTGAAGTCGTATAGTTCATTACCTATTGCACCGTTGAATTTTTCGGGGTTGGTTACATCAGGTTTTCTCAATGATCCGCAGCCTTTCTTCCATGAATACGCCTTCAGGTGTTGGAGTTCCGGACAGTTTCCCTCTTGGGATCCTAAGGGCATGTGATCCCTCCGCAACGACAAGGAACGGCCATCTGCGTCTCTTTCACTGACATACCCGGTATCCGCACTAAATTTACAACGTAGAATCATTCCTCCAAACGAACTCACCTGATATCTTAGCCCTATGTGAAACGAGCCTTGACCCTTCTATCCTCTCCGCTGAGATTTATGTTCCTGGTTACCTTCCCCTCTTCAGGAAGGACTCCAATCTCTATATGCATGGCCTGGTGTATATGACAGCGAACACCTCTCCCGAGCTAGAGTGACATTTCTTGAATCCCTGAAACATTTTTTCATGTGCTTCCGTCTGTGACTTCTAAGTTCAGTTAGCTAGCTCTTCCTCTACCGCTGCCCCTCCTCCTCTGAGTGTTCAGTACTTGACAGCATCTCTGACAATATCGACAAAGCCATTTCTTCTCACCCAACTGCCCATATTTTCTTGTTGGTGACTTTAACGCCCACCACAGTAAGTGGCTGGAAAACTCTGTCACCGAACTTACTGGTGTCCACACCATTAATTTTTCAATCTCCCAATCCCTTACGCAAGTGGTGGACTTCCCCACGCGTTTCTACAATAGCCTTAACGGAAGGGACTCGCTACTAGACCTCTGTTTCAATTCCATCCCAAATTCTTGCTCCACCAGACAGCTCTGCCCTCTCGAAAATTCTGACCACGCCGTAGTTTCTGTCAACACCTCATTCCATTCCACTCCTACCGAAAAAACCCAGACCAGCAGAATATCATACTGCTACCAAAGAGCAAACTGGGATTCGTTCCGTGACTTCCTCTGCGACGTCCCTTGGAACAATGTGTTTAGTCTTCCCGTCGAAGACTGTGCATCAGAGGTCTCCTCCTGGGTTAAGGCTGACATCGATGCTTTCATCCCTGCTAGGAAATTTCACCTTAAATTCCATTCGTCTCCCTGGTTCTCGCCCGCTTGCTCGGCCGCCATTGCCCACCGGAGTCACTTCTTCCGGCTTTATCGTAGCCACGCGTCGGACCAAAACAGGTGCCTTTTCGCCTCAGCTCGTAATACGTGTAAAAAGATACTTAACGAAGCTAATATGCTGTTTCCTGCCAGAATGAAGCAACGCATAGCATCCTCTAAGTTTGGCGCCAAAGATTACTGGCGCCTCTGTAAAAGCGTGCTTAACAAGAGTAAGTCCTCAATACCCCCACTCATCAATGAGTTTGAGGTCCTCACCTCCTCAGCGGACAAGGTTGAATGCTTTGCTTCGTAGATTCTCAACCAATTCAAGTCTGGATTCGTTTGGAGTTAATACACCCAACTTCCCAGCTAGAACTGAGGCTCAATTGAATGACCTCCACATCTCAAAACTTGACCCTCACAAAGCGAGTGGTGGGGACAGAATCCCAATCATAGTATTGAAGAAATGTGCCCCTGAACTCTCCTATGTCCTTTCTAAGCTCTACAACTTCTGCCTATCTGCTTCCTGCTTTTCTGCCTGTTGGAAGTCTTCTTCTGTGGTTCCTATATTTAAGAACACTGGAGAACCCTCGGACCCCGCAAATTACCGCCCAATCAGCCTTCTTCCGATCTTTGACAAAGTGTTCGAAGCCATTATCAACGCCGATGTCGTTCAGCATCTCACAGCCCACAGGCTCCTCTCGGACAAACAGTATGGCTTCCGCTTCACCAGGTCTACTGCTGATATGCTAACGACCATCACCGAGTATATATACCAGGCTCTTGACAAGAATGGTGAAGCCCGAACCGTTGCCTTGGATATCTCTAAAGCGTCCGAAAAAGTCTGGCATGCAGGTCTTCTACGGCTACTGCGAAGGTACGGCATAATTGAACTTTTGTTGGACCTAATCCAGTCATTCCTCTCTAACCGCACATTGAAGGTGGTATTAAACGGACATGCCTCCCAGAACTACCCTACAAACGCGGGTGACTCTCAAGGCTCTATCCTAGGTCCTACGCTCTTTGTAATCTACATCAATGATCTCCTCGATGCCATAACATCCCAAGTAGGCATGTACGCCGATGACACCGCAGTTTACTCTCGCCCCGATCAAAAAATCTTGTGTTGGCGACAGGGCAAACCTCGCTGCCGAGCTTGAAAAAGACCTCCAATCCGTGGTGGATTGGGGTAAGAAATGTGTTCGTAAAATTCAATTCTTCCAAAACGAAGATGCTATCTATTAACCACCACAGACAACCGCACCTCCCTCCCATTAGCATGGAAAAGGCTTGCCTCCCAGAGAGTAAAACACTATGCCTGCTTGGCCTGACACTCTCAGCGGACCTCAAGTGAAATTACTACGTCAAATCCATTGCTAAATCCGCTGATATGAAAGTCGGCTCTCTGTGCAGGGCCCGGATTTTTTTCCGTCTGAATCTATCCAGCACATATATAAATCTACCGTCCGCCTGTGTATTGAATACTGCTGCCACATCTGGTTGGGTGCCCCTGCTATTCTCCTCTGGGTTCTTGACAAAATACAACGGAGAATCTGTAATGTGATCGATACCGACTTGGCTGACCGCCTACAGTCACTGTGCCTCTTCTATAAATACTTTCACGGCTTCTGCTCCGATGAACTTAAATCACAGGTGCACCCTCGTTCTGAATTTGCACGAGATACTAGATTAACAACTAGGTCCCACTCTTTTACAGTGAAACCGATAAAATATAACCGCAATTTCTACCCCAACAGTTTCTTTTCTCGCACTGCCCGCTTGTGGAATTCCCTTCCACATGCTTGCTTCTCCGACGGCTACAACCTCCAGGAGTTTAAATGTAAGGTCAATAGACACCTTCTAGCACACTAACTCGCACCCATTCTCTCCAACACTCTTCCTATGTACCTCCTTACTCGTCTGTCACTCTCCTTTTGACATTTCCTATACCCAATCGCTCTATGTAACCCCCAGCGCTATAGTGGCAGCGGAATGCCTTGCTAGGGGTGATATGATTAAAAAAATAATCTCAAGTATATGTGTATATGTTTTTTCACACTATTTTATCTCTTGCTTTTTCTTGTGTCTCTCTTGGTGTTTCACTCTTTTGTCCAAGATGTTCTAAAACATTAATTTAACGACCCATTCACATCAGAAGAATTCATGTAATGCTTAACGACACGTCAATTCTTTTTTTTTTTCAGATCTATCAAAACCAATAACACGGCAACGTTAATTTTTCACAAAAAACGTATCACTACTTAATGTGAAATTTTAAGATAATATCCGTTTCTGTTAAGCACTTAAGCAGGGTTAGGGTCAGCGTTAACATATTAAGAAAAACTTATTAAACTATCTCGAGCATTAACTGCTGGGTGTCATTAAATACAGAAGAGAGCACATCATTCTCTCACCAGTCGATTTCGTCGGTCAGAAAATATTCTCAAATATATCTTTCAGGAGATTCAATTTTTATAACATTATTTTTAATATCAACGTTCCAAAATAATTTGTTACCAGTAAATATCTCGCTGGTTAATAATTAACGGTAAAGTACATTAAGTTCATTTTAAATACATTTTGTTATCTTCTGAATTTCTTTTGGCGATCTTTTTATGTTTGACCTAGGATTTAATAAACGTATTTTCTTTAAATTAAATATCTAGGTTGATCCAACCATTTATAAATTTCCACACTGGCAATATCTGCTCGAAACTTATCAACCTTATAATATTTACATTTTATGATGCATCATTATATTTTTAACCCAAATTTGTATACCTTCCGTTTCTATTGAAAATGATAATGTCAGTTTCCAATACTGTGAGGGCAAATGAAAATTTCTCTGTAAAAAGAAAAGAACACCAAATCAAAACATCTACTTCCGTTCTTTTTTCAAAAATAAGATCCTATCATTTCGTTCGTGTCAAAAGAGAATTAGAGTTAGATTTTATGTTTGTTTAAATTCATATAGTGTAGTTAGGACTAAATTTAATCACTCCGCTCGATTTGATTTTTGACAAAAACATTTTCTTTCAAAATAGATCATTATTTTCTCTGTAATGGCCTCTAATTCTGGTCTGTGATTTGGTCCTTCCTTTTTTGTTTTTGTTCTGTTTGTTATGCTAATCTAAGTTTTTATCTGAACCAGTAAGTGATCTTGAGATTTTACTATGTTAAAAATTAGTAAATTTAACTACAATTTTATTAATTGGAGAAGATAAATACTACTATCGTTCGGTTCACACTCCTCCTACTTTATTGAACAGGAGTAAAGGCCCATTCCTTGTTCCCTGATTAGGAATTGGTTGCCGGTTTTTTTCTCTCCTCAGACCCCAATAGTGGTGTGCCGGCAATTTTACTGTGATGTGTTCGGTTGATGGCATTGTCGTTTTAGAGTGACCTGGTTAACAGTTTCTGGTTTCTACTTCCAGTTGGTAATTAGGAACCTTAACTCTTGCCTAGCGTCGAAAGTGGCTGCTTCGATCAACAGTTGCATAGTATAGGGGTTATTGCTGTTCCATGACGCGCATGAATAAGTGTTGCTGCAAAGGCTTCCGGTGGGCAACCCAGAGGCCACACTTTGCTGCATCCTGAGCCAGCTCCCTTCCTGTACATGTCGCAGACAATGACCGTCTGACACCTCTTCATGAGGTCTGAATCAGCAATCGCAATTCAAGAAAAATAAGATAAGTCAGCTAAACCAAAATCATCTAAATAACACAAGATTTTTTTCACAAAGATCCATGGTAAACCAAGACCAACTTCTTCAGCCTAAAATCTTCCCTCCGTGAAAAGTACCCTGATATCCTAACTATTTGAGAAACCAAACTTAACCCCTCAATCCTCAACACTGTCTTCCCGATCCCTGGCTAACTTCTCGTTTAAAGGAAGACTCCACTTTCTGCAGGTAGGACTAAAAGTCAGTGAATTAAGAGTGCGTAAGGATACAATTAGTCGCTCACTTCGTCGATATGACATCTGTTTGGGGATCCCAAGGAACAAAATCTCTTTTCAAGTGAAAACAAGTTCTTACTAGCCCTAATTTTGCACAAGATCATTGTTCGAAACCTGCAGCACTTTGGGGAAAAGTACTTTCATCAGATGAAACAAAAATCTATCTTTTTGGCGGAAATGCTGTGGCAAAGGTCTGGAGAAAGAAGAGTACTGAATATTCCCTGAGGAACACGAACAACAGTAAAATTTGGAGGCAGACCAATCATGATCTGGGTTTGCTTTAGTGCCCAATATCTATGGAACATTGAAATAATAGATGGGAGTATAAATAAATGAATGGAGCATATTAGGAATATTTCGGAGATAAATTTTTGTCAGAAACACAATCGCTAGGCTTGAAATTAAGTTAGATTTTCTAACAAGACAGCGATTCTAAACACACTGCAAAGCTTACAAAATCATGGTTAATTTCAAATAAAATAGACGTTCTAAAATGGCCAAATTAGTCTCCCGATTTCAGTTCGATTGAAAATTTATGGAGATAAATTGAACTATGAATCAAATAGAAAGACCTCAAAACCTGCATGAAATAAAGGAATTTTATCGTGAAAAGAAGGAAAATATTAAACAAGAAACATGCAAGAAATTTATCGAGGACTAATCGAAAAACCTACATGCTGTATTTATAAATAAAGTTTATGCTACGCAATATGAATAAATTAATAGATGTATTGCACACTTTTGCTTTATTAAATATAAGTTTTTTTTCTGGTATAATATTTTGATTATATTTTTAAAAACCTGATTACTTGACTGAAAGCGCCAACATATGTGTTATTAGCAGTAAATGTTTCACCGTGTTAGGAATACTTAAAATTACTTTTCCATGTGTTTTAAAATTTCCATGGCATTGTATGTAATCTCTTGGACGGAAAATTATAAAAACAACAGACAAACAAAGTGATGTGGAGAAACAAATCAATGCCTGACATTAATGCACTAAAGTTAATGTCAAGCACACAATCACACACTCAAACACACTCAACTATATCGACTTGCCATTCGATCCAGTAATATACAAGGTGATTTAAAAAATAACTACTCATTTTAAATTATTTATTATTTATTCGTTACCTATAATTTTTGCAAGAAATGATATGAGTAGAAAGCGATGAGTATTATTCCCTATTTAATAATCGACACTGACTCCAGATTTCGCTTCCAGTTTCTCAAGCCAAAGAAAGTATATTTGGAGGAAAGTTTACTACGTCAATTTATTTCAAAGTAGTTTGCATCTGAAGCATACAAAATACTTGTAGAAATTTACGGCGATCTTGCTCTGTAGGAAACAACATGCAGAAATTAGACGCTTTCAAAAATTATTTGCAGATAAAGAACGCTCTGGCGCACAGAAGACGAAGAATTATGGCTATTACTTCATAAGGAGTTGTGTTAGGCCTAAACTGAACCTGCAGAATAGTTCGAGCTGATCACACAATTACTTTGAAACGTTTGAAAGCATTAAGCGGGATGGAAAAATAAGGACATTTGGTGTCGTACGATTTGAAGTCGAGAGACCGCGTCTTGTCCCGTTGAACAGCTTCTTCAACGACATAAAAAGAAAGTTTTTTGTAAGATACTTGACCAGCGATGAAAACAGAATAAACCACAAAAACGCGAAATGTAGAAGATCGTAAAGTATAACCTGTCATGCATCAGTATTGGTAAAGCCGAATATCTATGGTTCGAAGATTCTGATCTGTATTTGGTTGGATCAGCTGGATGTAGTTTATTATGAGCTCAACCCGATCGAAATTATCACGGGAGATTTCTATCATCTACAATTGAAGCGTTTGAGCTGAGCATTGAAGAATAATAGTTATAATATCGAGGATGATATCGAAAGATTGAAAGTATATATATATATATATATATATATATATATATATATATATAATATTATTGCATAATATGTACAAAGTACAAACTGCTACAAAATTATACTACAAATATATATATATATATATATATATATATATATATATATATATATATATATAATGTATTTTTATTTTTATTGTAAAGGGAAAGCAATATTCGATTAGTAATACCAATCTCTTTTTTATCAAATATTAATATTGGTGCTCTAATATTTTTTATTGTCTGTTCTTATTTTTCTTAAATAAAATATTACTGTATTTTAATTGGTCACAATAGTCTCTGTAACAACGTTTCCCTTACTGTGGGCGTTTGGCTAGATTTGAACATTTTAAAAATCTTCATCGCGAAATGTCGAAACTAAATAGCTATACTTGAAATGATATTAACCATATTAATGTTATAAATACTAAATAAATATTATTTGGTCTACTTCATATTGAACACATTTTTAATAATACGGGTTTTGGAAGCCTAATTTTATCCCATGCACACTTTATATATATATATATATATATATATATATATATATATATATATATATATATTGTAAATAACCTAAAGAGCCAACAAACCTACCAAGGTTTTAACTAACCGGATTTTCTGGAAAGGTTGGCTAAAGAGGATGCTGATAACAACAAAAAACTCAACAACCCACGTGACCAAAACAAAAAAGACACCAAACACAAAGGTGGGGGGAAGATTTTATTAAGAAAAAAAAATTGATATTAGGATGTAAGTTTTATTTTGTGGTGTTGTTGCTAGTATGTTTAGGTTGACGTCTTCGCTAGTTGTTTTTTTGTTTTTCTTAATAAAATCTCCCAGCCCTTTGCGTTAGGTATCTTCTTTGCTTTGTTCACGTGGGTTGTTGACTTCCCTATATTTGTCGTTATCAGTATCCTCTTTAGCCAACCTTCCCTGAAGATCCGGTTACGTGAAACTTAGGTGGGATTGTTGGCTCTTTAGGTTATCTACTTTTTCTGCTCTGCTTATGTATTGAGCGCTTTTTTGTTATCGATTACTCGTCTCGAGTTTTTTTCTTTGGGCTACGTACTTTGAGTGATGTTCACGTGCTTAGCTCTTTCTTTTTTTACAACTATTTTTTCCGTCCGCACATACACTCGGAGGGATTTTGGAAACGAGTATAGTGATTAGTTTACATTTATATATATATATATATATATATATATATATATATATATATATATATAATCATAAATGTTTTATTTAATATAAAATATTAAAGGGAAAGATCCATATAGAGAGCCAGGAGGATGCATATTGTTATAACTTAATTCTCGTTTATTTTTGCTAGTACATGTCAATAAATAAACTATTTAGTTATAGAACACATAGTATCTACTCAAATATCGTTATCCATTAAAAATGTTTTAACTAAGAAATTTTATATATTTATTAAAAATGTTTTAACTAAGAAATTTTATATATTTATATATATATTTTTTGATTGATCGATATGTGTGTATCTGTGCTTAAACTTTAATCCATGTGTATCCATAAATCCATTATTTTTTAACTTTTTAAGAAACCAATTCAAGTTGCAATGTGAGTATATATTGTTGATTTGCAGCACAAGTTTCCCATGCAAAATAGCCACGAAGCTTCGGAAACATCGTCTCCATGTGCGCAGTACAGTGGTGACTGCTAAAGCTAAAAGCTGTATTAATCTGCTTTGCAAATGTGTCCGGTCGCTTTAGCCTTTTGTTGAGAAACGTCAGACAACAGCATCCAGCAACGTTGGGCCTACTTTTGAATTGTAAAACGTGCATGGAAAGCTTCCTACAGTAAGTGACCATACGTATTAAGACTGTCGATGACCGATGATGCGGCTCTACCTTAGTCCTTTGAAGACACACTTAAAGCTAAAGGAAAGGCAAATCGACAAGATTTTTGATTTTTATAAAAACTCAAGGTCTTGGCTAAGGTTATTAAAATCTCTACGTGGTTAATAAAGCTAAAGTAAGTTAAATCTCACTCTATTTTTCTTTTTCTGCTTTCTTTCACTTCAGTTTTTCTTTCTTTCACTCTCTCTCTCTCACTCTCTCTTTCTCTTTTTCTCTCACACTCACAAAAGATGAAAATGAAAGAAAAATATTATGTGGAAAAAGAACAATTTGAGAGATGGAGTCTTTTTTGTCTCACCCACTCTCTCTCTCTTTCTCTCTCTTCTTCTCTCTCTCTCTCTCTCTCTCTCTCTCTCTCCTTTGAACAAGCTGTAAAGGAATACAATATCTTAACTTTGAACTAACTAGACGAAGAAAAAATATTATGTTAGACATGAATAAGCTGATAGACTTTTTCTTTCTTTCTTATTCTCTCTCGGAACATGGAGCCAAAGAATAACACCCTGATAGATATTAAAAATCTGAAATAGATATATAGTATATATAAAAAGATTGAAATGAAAATTCAAAAGCATATATGATGAGACTGATATTAACAGAATGAGATAGATAGATAGATAGATAGATAGATAGATAGATAGATAGATAGATAATGAACTGGATGAAATTGATAGAAAGAAAGAAAGTAGAAAGAAAGAGAAAAAAAGATTGTCTCTCTGTCTCCGCATCCTGTATAATCTTGTTTCCCGAATTAGTTTGCTGATTTGTTCCTTTTATGGCATTCTGCTAAACTCATCGGAGAATGTTTGTGTGTGTGTGTGTGTGTGTGTGTGTGTGTGTGTGTGTGTGTGTGTACTTGACCACGAGAAGAAGTAGAAAGATAAAGAGAGACGTGAAATATTCTCAGACTGATAATTCGACATATTCAGTTAGAATTTCGACACATTTTGCACTTCCGATTCCTATCTACTTTAACCAACAGATTTCTAATGTTTCGTCATGGAATGTGGAAATGTAACGGGTATAGCACATAATAGTACGATATATATATATATATATATATATATATATATATATATATATATAACTCCTGCAATAAATATATGTATATATTTATGGGTGGGTATGTGTGCGTAAAAATCGAAAGAGAGCTAGGGAGCAAGAGAGAGAGAAAGAGAGAGAGAGAGTGATAGAAACCTGAACTTGTTTTAGTATGTGCCACTGGATATCACCGTATGTTAGGTATACTGTTTCAAATACACACCAGAGAGGGGTTGTGAGTTAGTCACACGCCTCGTCATCTAATAAGTGACTCGCATCAACAGATCAACGAGATTCGCATTGTCCTTATCTAATATCTAACATAAAGCAGACCATATATAATGGCTTGGAAGACCCAGTCTCTTTTATGATTGACTCTAGTCCAACACTGACGAATTACGATAGGAATATCATAGGTGGGAGAAACGCTTTGTCGCATTGTATATATATATACTTATATTTATAGTGAGCATTTGACAATTACATATACAACCATGTTTCGCTGTATCACAGCTCATCAGTCTGGATAGACATATCCATTTGCTTCTGGCCGGGATCGAAACTCAAACACTTTGGTGCCAGTCGCAGTCGCTAAGCGCATGGGATCAGAGAAGGGAAATTTTAACGTGTTGTATATAAGAAGGAAACCTAGCAGTTGATTTAATATAATCTTTTTATGTCATGCCATCGAAAAACATTAATCAGAGAAGATGCAATAAGTTATTCTTTAGGAGCTTCTCATCAACCGCCGTGACGAAAGGCAAAAAACGTTCTGCAAGTCAATTAAGTTTCACTCTGAATGTTTTAAAACTTATAAAACTATTTTTCTTCAGTAAAAATCAAATTATAGGTGATTTTTACATCCAGTTGTTAATTTGCTCTTATCAAACCGATCAGAATTAACGAAAGGAGCAAATAGTTGTAACATCAGCTTAGATACTGATTTGAGAACTTATGATTTCAAAACGTCAGTCACTCAGTCAGTTAAGTGCCATACGTGATATACGCTTTGGGCGATCATGTCTCGAAAAAGACATGAATGACTGGGCAAAAGTTTATCCTGCAGTAGGTTGCTATTGCTTTCTACGGTAGACTAGTTGCCAGCCAAGGTTGTAGAACCCAATCTGTTTTATTATTTGATCCATAATGGGAGGGAAGAGAGGGAGTAATACTTTTTCCAAGGGTATTTGTGCGTAAGTCAATGCATAGAATTCAACTGGAATTCAAAATCGCTTCCCTGATTTGTTGTTTTGAGCCGATATCCACTTCACCAAAACGGACATTCCATGTTGAGAAGTACGTTGATGAAAATTACGAACAAAATATGTATAAGCCTTTGCGTTTCTGATTGACATATGACAAAATATGTTTCATAAATATCTAATAATTTAGAATTCTTACGCTTTTCTAAATATCGAACAATAAATTTATTCAATACTTCTTCGTGGGTCCTCCTAGTCTCCTGAGCAGCAAATACCTCCAGTGGAGAACCAGAGCTTTAACAACGTCCGTTGTTTTCCGTTGTAAATACTAACGATCCATGATACAGTTGAATGATCAATACCCAAAGCTTTCCCATTCAGATTTATCATTCAAGACTTGTTAAAAACCAACATAGATGGAACATTCTGACTTACATAAATGATACTAGTAGGTGGGAGATATAGAGTCATACATTTCCCAGAAGATTTTTGGAAAAGCGAACGGATTGTCTTCGATTATAATTTATTGTCTACTGATCACACACTCCAAGAAATTTAGAGTACCGAAAAAATAAGTGACCATTTAATTTTATTTATTATATACAATTGTCGATTTCCAGATATCAAACACAGCAATTCTTTAAAAGATGTTTGACTTAAAAAGTTACTTTCCAGAAATTTATTGATGGAAAGATTTTATTTTCTTATTCTTTACAATTATTATGATTTGGTGAATCACACATTTTCTTATCGTTTTATAGTTTAAGTACATAACACTAGCTTTCTATGAATTATCATGACCAAAGTAGCAAGATTCAGATGAATGCATAATCCATTGAATAATCAACTGGATAAAACATATAATTTAATCAATCATTAGGACTCTCATGGATATAATTATTGGCAAATCTACAACAGTAAACCGAACAAGAATAGTGTGACTTACTTTAAAAACCGAAAATTTGCTTTTCTTATGAGAACACTAAAATAGCAAAAAAGGGTGCGGCAAAAATACTACCCTCAATTTAAATCGTAATCTATCTGTTCTTTTGAAAGTTAGGCAAGTCAAAACGTTGTTTTCATCTAAATAATATCTTATAATTACTTTTGCAGATAACTCACTTTTTTAAAAACTGGTGAAACAGTAAATTTAACACAGGGAGTTTAACATCAGGATGAGGATGATATATAAAAAATCGATATTGCTATGGGTTGAAAATGTCACGGCCACCGGTTCAGCGCGTAAAATAAAGCTACATGAAAAGCTCGAAGCGCTCAAATTTCTGGATGTTGGAAAAATTTAGAAATTGTCTATAAAAAATGTATGGTGAATAGAGGCTACCATTTGGTGGATGACATTTTTGCAACAGGACCTTTCAAAAGGGTACAGAACTCCTCTAATTTATCGGTTGACACAACCATAACAATATATATAAAGCAGACATCAATTTATGAGGGAAATCGCATATATATATATATATATATATATTAGTCATCCACATATAGGCCTTCTTTGCTGTTTCACAGCTCATCAGTGGGGCTAGACACATCCACTTGCTTCTGGCCATGATCGAAACTCGACCGATTTGGTATCAGTCGGAGTCGCTATCTACTAATCGCAAGGAATCAGAGAAGGGAAACGCGTTGTATATAAGCAGTGTATACACACGCTAGTCACCAAAAGAACTCAACTCATTTCTGATGGATAATGCTAATATCGCAGAAGTGAAACTTTTTTAAAAATTTCTTCTCTAGAGAGCTCAATCGTAATCAGACCATAATATATATATATATGTGTGTGTATATATATATATATATATATATATATATATATATATATATATATCGGTAAATTTCCGTGGAGGATTGGTAAGATCCGCGATGAGGTTAGTAGATAATCCAGGAAAATCCTAGTAATATCGTTGAAGTATTTAAACTGATCCAATAAAGAGCTCAATGCAAACCAATTTAATTTACAGAGCAGTTATTTCTTTATTTATCTTTAAATTCAGATAAAACTTAGTGGCAAATAGCCATTTTCAACATGTCATTTTAAGGCATGCATTCTTCGACCCCTTATAAACAGAGAATGAGAAAAATTCTATGCCCAGAGGATAGTTTAGGTAAAGGAAGGGGTTGGGATATATTGGTTTTCAATGGGTTGGGCTGGGAGAAGATCTTAGTAGTAATTCCTCCTTGGTAGTGGGAGGTATGTGGCCTGACCCTAGGGTTAGTTGTGGAAGCTGGTGGGGAGATAACTGCTTGGACAACTTTAATTTTTATTGAGACTAATTGGGGGAATAGGATAATTATTGTAATTTATACTTATTTCTATGTCGGTACATACTTATGATCCCCTTCGTTTATTAAGGAGTTTATTTTGGTATTGAAATCTTAAAATTTTAATTTTTCTGTCAAACAACGATTACACTTATCTCTTAAGCTATTAGGGATCCTAGCCTTGCCTATCATTTTCCTTTTTTATCTGGGGATCTAAGTTACTTTCTTTTAACTCCCAGTATTTTCTAGAACGGGCTGTTTTGTATCTTAAACTAGGGTTAGTGAAAGTGTGTCAGTTGCTTCCAAATTCCAGCCGAAATTCTGATATAAACATTACGTCTCTCCTTATTTTCTTTACGCTAAATGGTGGCTTAATAAATCAAATCTTCAGATCTACACTTATCCTCAATTGGACAGTTATTTCCAGACCTACAGTTACTGGGGGTATCATTCTATTTTCTGTATTGGATTTTCTATACTTCTTCAAGATATGGTTATTATGGGAGCTAATAATGTTATACATGGTATTGGTACACGAGTAACTAGTTTTGATAGTTTTTCTATTGAATATTTTACTCACGTAATTATCTCCGTGAAAATGTTTACTTATTAATTTAAGGAAATCTTTCCACAATTAATTGTTGATAGTTTACAGAACGGGCTTTAAACTATATAATTTTTCTTTTTCTATTTCTACTTTTGGCCTTTAACGTTTCCGGATTATAAGTGGGTGTTAAATACGTTAATTTCTGTTTATATCCGCTATTCTGGAGGGCCTTATCATACAGCTTTTTATTATTCCTAGAAGTTTCTCGGTTAGAGGATAATCGTTTAATTCTAATATTCACGGTCTTTGGTATTTGCTTTATAATGGCACTATGGTGGTTCAAACTAATATTGATATAGCTAGGGGTTTTATTGTCTTTATTGTACGGTTTAAAAGAATTATTGTCTAGATTGAGTGTAATATCTCGGTAATTCACTATCTTTAATTTGGATGCGTTTTCTATTTTGAATCCCAGCATACTGAACGTATTAATGGTTTTCTTCTGGATTTTCATAGTCAACGGTCCATTACTATTCGGGATGAACTTAAGTTCATCATTCCGATATAGGCCTAACTGTTTACGATTTAAAACCTTGTCCAGGGTGTCTGGCATTAGATGCCTATTAAATCGGCAACTTGGGCTGAATATATATGATTTAAATATTGAGCCGTTAAATAACGTCGGAATAGTGGGCATCATTCCGAAAGAATTGGGAATATCCTGTTGATGAAAAGAAGAAATTATCGGGTTATTTTCTCAAGTCACGTCAGTTGACCAATAAATAACATTTATCTAGCAATAATAATAATAATAATCATAATGGCAACTACAAAGTTCCCTTCTTTGCGTGTTTTAACTTTTTTCTCATATTATGGTGAGTATATGTCCTCAAATTCAATCTTGTTTCAGATTAATAATTACTTTATTGAACCATTTAATTTTATTAAAAAAACGTATTATTCCAGTTGTAAAATTAAAATTAATATCTACACTTTCTATTGAAAAATCACGTGTGAGTAAAATCAAGTACTACACATTTTACGATCTTTGAGTTTGAACATTAAAATATAATCTTTCATTGAGAAGTCGGTGAATGTAATGATGAAACAATTATGAACAGCGTATGTAAACTGTTCACAACACACACACACACGCACACACACACACACACACACACACACACACACTTAGATACTCGCAAAAACACACATTGACACACGTAATCAGACGGCAAAACACACACTTACACATAGACACACTAAACAAATTCACATAAATACATAGAAAGAGATGTGGTAGCATTGATATGTGATTTTTTTCAAAGCCTACTCTACACTTACATACGAATTAAGATTACATGCAATTTTAAAAGTTATATATATATTTTTTAAATTACATCTAATATTTATATATACGTATATGTTTTAAAATTACATCAAATATTTTTGTTTATATATATATATATATATATATATATGTATATATATATATTCCAAACTGATATAATTCATATAATAATGATGTACGACAGGTTTTATATATTTTTAGTTGTTGCTTTTAATTCCTTAAATATATATTATTATGTTTTCTATGTACTTCGAAATTCGGTTATATGTTTATATTTTATTATCTAATTTCCAGTGATGATTCGATTTGTATAGATATAATATTTAGTGCCGAGAATACCGAATGATATATTTATGAACATGCCATCATTTGATAATGATATATAGCTCAGTTCGTGTAAGATTTATTCATTCCTCAAAATAAACGATTTTAAAAGCATTTCTATCGTCCGATACGAAATGCGTATAGAAAAATATAACTTTATTGCAATTATTGAAAAAGAATTTTCATTTCTGTAACCAAAATACAATATTACCAATATTTTAACCGTTTATAGGAATTTTCCGGACTATTTGAAAATTTCAAACAAAAAATCGCATATAAAGTTACCAAAAAATTGAAGACAAGAAGAGCAGAAAGATAACAGACAACCTACGTGAAAAAAAATCTGGAGTGTTGAGTTAAATGAAGATAAATGATACTGAGACAACCAGAAGACACATTGCACGTGGAACTAGAATAATTTATCTCGCTGGACAAAAAAAAAAGTTCAATTCATACTTCTGATCCCCTGAAAAAGGACGGAGCGCACAATGGCCAGCACGTCATGAATATTCCAACGTCATGAATATTGCAATGAATATTGTAACAATTTGAAAATGCATTCAGTCACCATTTCTTTCTGTGGTTTCAGCCCATCACTGGAGGGAGAAGATCCGTACTTTTCCCAAGGGTATATTTGCGTAATTGAATGCAACGAATTTCACTGGAATTCGAACACGGCTCTGCGGTTGCTCATTCTGATCCGATATCCATTTTACCAAAATTGATAATTGGATTGAAAATATTAAAGTTCATGTATGCATTATTAAATGTGTTTCTGTTTTTTGTTTTACCTGTCGTCTACATATCTTATGTAAAACACTGTATATTTGATGCTAAATTGATAATTGGATTGAAAATATTAAAGTTCATGTATGCATTATTAAATGCGTTTCTGTTTTTGTTTTACCTGTCGTCTACATATCTTATTTAAAACACTGTATATTTGATGGTAAATGAAAGATGGAGATTTTATGCGTGTTTATTAATTTTTATCTAAAGCCTGCGGCAATAAGCTGAGAAATTTAAAAAATAATGGATATTCCATTTTAATCAGGGGCACGAGTTTCACTTGCTGATTTTAATCTGCTCTTCTTTTAATTGTTTATTACTGACGTATTTTCAGTATTTCTATTTAAAACTACCAATACGTCGTGCTTGAATATACTGTATACACCATTATCATTAACAAAATTTCTAAAACAAACAAAATCACCTTAGTCCATGAATTTTAAAACAATTTCCGTTGAATTTATAAATAAATTTCGGGATACAATTGCTCACGTCTTTTTGATTAGCAATGCATCACCTGCGTTTATAATATCGGGTTCAAATACTTAGTGCTTTTAAAGTTTTCCGTGCGTATACCTAGTGACGTTATTGCTTCCTATATAAAAGTGAATATATTTTAATGATTTTGTGCCTCAAAGTGGTCTTAATAGCATCTGTGCGTCATCGATTTGATAACATGCTTACACATGTTTTGCTCCTGCTTCTTCAATTTTGGCATGCTCGCAGCACAAATGCTTGCCTCTGCACTGATTTGAATATTTGCATTGCTTCAATTGACTGCAAAATAAAAATTTAATTCCAAGAATGTGGGGCCTGTCCGAAAATAATGGCTTATTTCCGCGGAAAATTTAGTATAACCGTGTAACAGAAAAACAGCATTAAATATATCAGCCACCTGCAGTTGCTACGGATTGAATCATTCCTGTCCTGCATATTACTTAACGCAAAGGTCTCAAATCCAGACGGCGCACACACACATTTTAAATGAAAATATATTTAGTTTATGATTCATACTTATATACACAAACATTCATACATGATTCTTTTCATACACATAATTCTATCACATTATTTAGAATAGAAAATCGTTCCATCTGTTGACACGTGTGTACCTCATTTCCCATATTAACTATTCTGATTTATAAACGCACATATCTACACATGATTTCTCTCAACACATACATCTATAATTGATTCTCTCATTTTATCTTTTAAAAACATTCTTTTCATCACTTGACTCGTGTGTACATTGCTTGTCACGTATTTTGAACAGAAATGTATTTCGTCACTGTCATTCACACATACTAGCGTCAGCAACATATACACACACTTATGTCGTCTGTGGTTTTGATGCGCTTAACACACATTATTTTTGCTTATATATAATTACATTCATAATAATCATCTAATGTTTTTATTACGCAGTGACACACACAGTTAAATAGACACAAGTGTTTCTTCTACATTATTGTTAAATTCATCCATTGCTTTATCACATGTGACAAGTATATAACCAATTAAACTATACGTCAATCAGTATACGCTCTCTTGTGCTTTTAAATCATTCGTCTTAAATAAAGCTCTGAAGAAGCTTTTTAAAAGTGAAACACGTTAAATTAAAGATATATTTTACCTACTATGTCTTTACTTATCCTATTCACACACACACAGACACACACAGACACGCGCGCGCACACACACACACACACACACACACACACACACACACACACACACACACACACATATATATATATATATACACGAACTCACTCACTTATATAGAAATATTATCAATGATAGGCTCATCAAAACATAAAGCGAGCAGATGGCTTGCTAAACTGCTGGATTCTGCTTTGCATCACAATAGCTCATTTATTATAAAGGATTCATTTTCCTTTGTTGATCTTATTAAAAGCTGTTCTTCTACTGGCATGTTTATGTGTTCTTATGATTTGTGCTTCTTTTTTACTTGTGTTCCCCTCCTGGAAACAATGTTTGCTGCGATGTACTTCATTGCAGTTCTTTTTCACATTTAGATGTTCCTGATGTAATGTTTGTGGAATTAATGAAGTTTGACACTTCATCTGTTGAATTTAGTTACGACAATGTAATGTATCGTCAGATTGACGATGTAGCCATGGGGTCTCTGCGTTGGTGAATATATTTGTTGTGTTTTATGAGGGGAAATTATTTAATTTTTTTCTTCTTTGTATCGTTGCTATGATCATGATACATTTTGCCTATTTAATGATGAAGTTGAGGATAATCCTCTTCTCCTTTAATAATGTTTATCCTTCTTCAAGGTTTACTGTTGAGAAATATGTCAACTCCAAACTTGCTTTCTTGGATGTATTGGTGCTTCTTTTTGTACTTCAGTGTGTATAGAAAGTTTACTTTTTTCAGGTGTAAACCTGTGTTGGGATTCTTTTTGCACTAAGAAGCTCCAAATAACTGTTATAAAATGTTTAACGCATAGGGCATTGCTGTTCTTATTCTGACATCTTTCAATTATAATACGTGAAAGATTATCCGAGAGTATGAAAGGAGTTTATTAAAAATAAGCAGACACAGCGTTTGCAGTTTATTTAATTTGACATATATATACATATATATGTAGTGAAACTGTGATGAGGTCTAGTCCCAGAATTCCTCTTTTCTCGGTAGTTTACTGATAGAAAGGTATTTTCACTTTCAGTATCAAAATGCATTCACGAAACTCCAATTCTGTATGACTGGAATAACACTGCTCAGCTAAACAAAAATCGAACTCGTTCACATTATATACATAATGTTTTTACATTAAAATTATAAGACTGTATTCAACATGAATAAAAAATATTTAAGCTACATAGCTTAGGAGTTGAATAGAGTTCTTTGAAATTCCCTTGCTCTAATTTGAGACTGATAATGTATCATCGTGTAATTCGGCACTGGTGTTAGTCAGACGAGCGGGACTCTCTCTCTCTCTCTCTCTCTCTCTCTCTCTCTCTCTCTCTCGATTCAACTTTTTCTATTATTTGTCTATTTAAATCAAAAAACAATTTGAAATTTGAGATCGGCCCGTTACTTTCTCCCAGTTTGTAGGCCGCTTCCTTATGACTGGTCATAATAAATTTTCGCATGTGCTCGTTAAATTTTGCCTGACCTCTTTTTAGCCCAGATGTAAGCCCTTTTCTATTGATCAAAACAATTTTCCAATGAGCTCGCGAATTTAAAAGCAGTGAAGAAAATAGATTTTTTTTTATTTCGTATTTACCACATATGTTTCTTATTTACACTATTTACATTAGCACCATTATTGTCGTCTTTATTTTTGTTATCAAAACTTTTCAGTCATTGTTTCCTCCGGCTTTTACTCAGTTTATATCTATCTAGTTAACGTACAACAACTTGAAACTTTATTTAATCTACAGAAGTATAATTTTCTTTTCAACCTACCAATAAGAGCTCTACCTAGTTATTATTGTTGTACTGTTTAGCTATTTCTCATTCTCCTTCCACTTATCTCAGGACATACTGATCGGTAAAGGGAGTGAACACAATTTTCTATATCACTAAATTCAAAAATCAATGCTTAAGTCTACTTGGCTATTTGTCCCGTATGACAATTCCTTTATGGTTTGCGTTTAATATTGTACTAAACTTTGAAAATCCAATTATTAATGACCCCGGCTACTTAATAATATGCATAAAATGTGATTATTTGTTACGATAGAAAATAATGACGTAGCAGAATCGGCAAATTGCTTTCGTTTGTTTGGTAACTTATGAAATTATGAAATATATGAAAGAATATATGGTTAACCTCATCAATCATTTTTATATTTTCATGCATTCTAATCAAGATATTGAATACTTTTATTCTTAAATCCCTTAAAACTATATGTTAACAACCAGGCGTTATTATTTTTGTCTTTATTTCAACCTGAAGTTAAAGGCAAAATACAATGTCTAGAACGGCTTATGATTAAATATAATAAACATTTATTGTCTGTTATATTTAACAATATATGTTTAGAAAATTATCTTCTGCTTTGATGCCCTATATATATATATATATATATATATATATATATATATATATATATATATATGGGTGTATCCTTTCGGATATATTTATATCTGAGGGTGTATGATAATGTTTTGCGTTTTAAGGGGTGAAATTCAAATATATATATATATATATATATATATATATATATATGTGTGTGTGTGTGTGTGTGTGTGTGTGTGTGTGTGTGTGTGTGTGTGTGTGTGTTGGTTTGGGTGCGTGTATGCAAGTGTGTTAAAATATGCGCTCTTGTATACCTATATTGGTATGGTACATTGCAAAATTTGAAATTTACATACACACAATTGCTACAAACAAATCCTCCATTGCAAGAACCCATTTTATATCGATGTGTAGCAATACTCCTATGATTAACTGATTTTAAGTTATGAGAGAGAATCATTTATTCGTGTATGTTTCTTGCAAGCACATGCAGAAATAGGAACAACTATTGAAACCATTAAAGTGAATTATTAAATCAGGTAATATTTCTGCATAAATGTCAGCTTTTAAAAAGTGTCCTTTTCATGTTTCCAAGTGATAATCAATTTAAATGATTCTTTTCCAGTGTCTCATTTGCTTTCTAAAAATGAACAAAATTGTTGGCGATACAACTCACCTCGGTTGAATATGCTCAGATTGAACCCCGTTTATCGAAAGAATCAATATAAAGAATTTATTGCTTGATTTTATATCAAACAAGAGATAACCTTTAGAGATATGAGAATTGATAGTTGATCCAAACTGGTTCAATGTTGGTTGAGCTTGATTGGAGCGACAGTTATTTAGTCACGCCACACAGCTTTGTGTTGGATCACCGTTTTTGTTATTAAATCAAATGCTTTGAACTTGGCTCAATGATGGGAAATTTGTTTGATTCATCCGTGAAGAAACAGATTTCACTTGGTGAAATATGTTCTGAAGGGGAGAAATAGTTATTGTTCTCGTAACAGAAGAATAAATCAGATGGAAAACAACAATAGACCCCCACGCCAAGAAGTTATGCTTCCTTTCATCAAGCCGATGTCACTGATTTTATTACTGAGTTTATTATTGGACTCAATTGCATCTACACTTTGATAGGATAATTAGGTTTTTTATTTATTTATAGATTTGAGCAATAGTCAAATTAAATATCTTTTAACGATTCCGCTTGTTGAAATTTTAAACTGGGGATTATAAAATGATCGCTGGGTTTTGTTTTCGATAAAATATATTCCTGAACAATTTCAAGAATGAAAATTCTTAATTAAAGATTGTTAAATTTTCAAATCTACCAGATACCTTCATAAATGGGATTATTTCAAAACGACGGAGAGTAAGGCTCCAAACAAATGCTATTATACAGCACATCGATTATTTCATTATGATGACGATAATATATTTCGAAAAAGTGCTGCTTCTTTATGTGTTTTCAGTAGAAATGATGGAAAACTTTTTAATATATAAAATTGATATATGCATTTTTATTTAAAACTTAACATTAATATCTTACGACCTGATTTAAGTATATATGTGCATAAATATCATTTGATAAGGTCTGGAACGCCGGCCTTCTGTGCAAGCTACGGATTTATGGTATCACTAAACGATTGCTTGGTTTGAGCCAATGTTTCCTACCAAATCGCATAATGAAGGTCATCTTGAACGGGCATGCACCCCTCATCCTACCACACGAGTGTTAGCGTCACCCAAAGTTCTATCACACATAAAAATACAAAAACTTTGAGGTCGGGGAAACGTGCATGCCATGGAACCGTTTTTTTACATATCCATCTTTCCTTGCAGATGTCAGCCATTACCTCGCAAATAGTTTTACTAAAATATCTTGGAGCTCTTTCATGCATGAGCCACATGCCTCTTCATATTAGTAGCTGTACATAAATTAATAGTATGTGCATTGTAGTGCTGGGAGTATCACCTCACAATGAAAAATCGTAGAGCCGAGTTCGAATATCAGTTGAATTCGTTGCATTCACTGACACGGAAATACTCATGGGAATCTTTTTTGCAACCAGTCTGCCGCAGAAAATAATAGCAAACTACAGGGAGAAAATCTTCTTAGTCAATCATGTTTCTAAACAGACATGACTGCCAAAGCCTGTATCACGTATGACACTTAACTGACTGGCTTTCTCTAACATGTTTGAAAGTCACCTAGATTTTCAGCTCTCGCAATAATCGTAAACAGATGCTTTGTCTAGCCTGTATTGTACATTATGGATTTCGATCTGCTCGCAAATCTTCGTCGTGAAAATTTGTTTTTCCATCTCGTTTAAATGTTTCCTCATCCGAAAACAAGACTGAAGAGACAAACAACGAATGCGCTGTTTGTGCAATAAGTCATCGGCAAAAGTTATCCGCTGTTGAGTGATCAGATGTCGGAAAACCATGCACACGTTTGAAATGATACTTGAAGTACACTCCATGCAGCATTATGAGTTGTACTAGTAGCATTTCACTTATGCTGATAACTGGATTTCTATGACAGTCTGTAGAATGACGTTTTCGTGGTCAGTCGTACGAGCAGATCACGGTCTTCCCCGATTCATATTATGTAGTAATACGGATTCTTTCTCTACGACACGACGATAAACAGAAGTTGTATTGTTGAGCTTCCCTTGGTCTAGAAACGCATTCTTATACAGACGTGTAGCCTCGCGTCTATAAGAATTTGCACGGCCTTATGTAAAAATTATACCTGTCTGCTAACCATATAAATAGCCTGCTATTGTTAAACGGAACACTTCTCCGTTAACACACTACTATACACGTTAATCATTGAAGCAGACTAGCCACAAATGTACATAGAAGACAAATATAATCTAGTCTTTAGACAACACAGAGCCATCTACCGTAAACTTTCGTTAAATATAAGGAGTCAGAAACAAATCATTTGCATACATATGGATTTCTTTTCTTGTTTTCGGATAGTGAAACCAACATACAGTTCGTAAAATTATTTTTATACATAACTGCGTATTATTTCTTTTACATAAGTTTCGTTAAAAACGACTAAATGCGTTTAAGCTATTTTATTAAAGCTTTCTTCTGTTCTTTTATATTTTTTCTTTTCTGCGCAAAAATGATGTGGAAATTATCGGAATGTTTGTATAGTTTTATGTATGTATCTAGAATTATAGGAATTTCGAATTTCTAAATATGGGATGATCATTTTAATCATGTTTATAGTTGATGTTTATGAATGTTGGCCTTTTCTTTTTTATTAATAATGCTTCCATTATTTTCTGTCTTTTTCTATAAAACAATTCATACTTTCATTTAGAAGTAAAATAAAATTCATTGTTATTAATGTCGAAATGTATAGAATAAAGCGCGTGCATAAATAACACTCTTGTTCTAATTTTATAAAATATATCATCAATCAAACTAGTAAGTCTTAAGAATTGTACCAAACTAGCCACGTATGTTTGGAAATTAAAAGGAACAAATGAAAAATCCTCATGTCAGCAGAGAATATATTAAGAAAGGTCAAATCTTGCAATGGTGGTGATGTCTGCAGATTATGTCTAATTACCTGAGACAATTAGCGCTTTCTAGTCGCACGCTCCAGAGGTTATCTGTAACGAATCCCCTTCTCCAAGCTTACTGCGGGATAGTCTATACTTGACTTGCCATCTTTGCAGACTTTTCTAGGCCGAGTCGTCGGCTCTATGCGGAGGTGAAAAATAAATCTAATGCTCTCTTTAAGCCTCTCCTACCAGTTATTCCCTATAACTGCCCCCACTAACACCCGCTGCATTAGATTGATCAGTTGTTGCTGGAGGCCCCTCTGTCCAGTGAGTACAAATCGAACTGCCAATGTCCAGCTCTCTGGGCAAAGACGAACCTGTGGTCCGAACATACTAATCTGTGGAACATTGGACAATCTAGCAAATCTAGATTTACTCTTCTCACTCACATTCTATCCAGGTAGGCGGCCACTTATGGACAACGTCCATATTTCCACTTCGGATGATTGACCCGGTATCTATCGACGATACAAAACTCGTCGATCAGATCAACCTATGATTGTTCTGCCTCCAGCTAGTTCCCACCGCTATCTAGTTTGGAGTTCAGGACAGCAATCCAGTCTCTCATTAAGACTAAGCACGACGAATCTGCCAAGAACGGACCAAACCGACGGAAAAAAGTAGACAAGATGCGTCTGGTCAATGGGCGAACAACCCGCAATGATCCTAAACGAAACAGTTTTCACAGAAATATCAGCTACGCTCAACTGACACCTCCACATCAACATGAACAAGATCCACTCACGCACCCAGGGTACTTTTAACCAGCAACAAAACACCTCTGGCCAGCTAGTCTTTATGTGCTTAATGTACAACAAAGTTGCTTGCCAGCACACGAGTATCAACATCACCGAAGGAAAAGAAATTACGAAGCAATTGTGCGGACTTGCCTCATCAAGCCCCACGTATTCAGTATCGCTAGGTTAGTAGACATTTTAAAATAATACCTCTTAGACACAGACTGGGCAAAAATCTACGGGTGTAGGAACCCCGACGAATTGTCCCAAACTATGGTGCCAATGTCGGACGTATTTCGTCCGTCTGTGACAATGACGCCGACGTTCGTGGAGTAGGCGAATTTTAGTGCCTTATATAAGAAGAAATGGAGTATAACTGCGGTCTTCCCTTCATACATTTTTGATAGTTTCGAAGACCCTATTTGAATCATTCTAATGCCAGGGAAAATGTCTTTCGCTTCTGCCAAGTGCCCCAATACATTAAGGTTTCCTTCCTAATTTCGAATTATGATAAATTCTCCAGGAGCTTTGGGAAAGTTGCAAGTGTCATCCGTAGACTTCTCGTCGATAGAGCAACACTTAGATAAGAGAGAAAAAAGGTTTTCTTCTGCGTAGACAGGACGCTCGAGATATTTTTTTTCTGTTCACCTGTCATACACCCTCCATCTTGGGGAAAAGTATTTCTGATATGGTCTGTTAGGTCTTTGTGCGTGTATGACATCAAATTCAGCTCCGTACAGTTTGTAGGTTTATTTATATATGC
The DNA here is from genome assembly GCA_037127315.1 of Ascarosepion bandense. NCBI lineage: Eukaryota > Metazoa > Mollusca > Cephalopoda > Sepiida > Sepiidae > Ascarosepion > Ascarosepion bandense. Next base: position 4,333,098 of record JBBBDQ010001533.1, on the reverse strand, counting down.
GTTCTTTCTCTTCCTCGTTTAATATATGAATAACTTTCTAAATCTAATAAATTGTTAAACTAAAAAATATTTCTTTAAATTTCGCAACAAAAATAAAGTATATATAATAGTTAATTAATAATGCTGATCTCAATTTAATCAAATGTTAATAACAATGCCCACCAAGATTAATTTTGAGTCTGCCCACATATTCTCCAAATTAGAAGTTGCTTTACTTTGACTAATCCACATTGTACATACAATAATGCCTCACTGATTAAAGGGGTCTTGCTTGTTTTTAACCTTTTAAAACCATTCAATTTAAAATAACCACATCACTTGACAAGACACAAGAAGTGTCGAAACAAAATAGCTACATTTGTAGTGATATTGTAACATATCCATGTTATAATTTCTAAATATATATATATATATATATATATATATATATATATATATATATATATATATATATTTAACAGGAATATAGGTTTAAATATTCTTTCTTTTCTAGATTCGCGTTTCAGGGTGCTTCTACAATCTTCTTATTCTTTTCTTCTCCCAGTATCTACTTCAGCCTTTTTTGTATTATTAACTTTTTAGCGATGAATTGTTAACAATATATATATATATATATGTATTAGAGTTTGAAATCACACTATATATTACTCATACATAGTATAATATTTTTAAAAGTTTACTAACATCAGTATTTTAATTTCACATTTATTGGGAAAACATTGACTTGCTTAAGTATACCTGTCATTGCGCAAATCGATTGGATCATATATTAATCTCATGTCTCATTGATATGACACGCATCTGAATTGTCCTCTATAATCGTACAGGGAAGATAGTTTTACGCTTTGCTTCTGATTCTCTGATCCCAATCTTGACTGAGCGACAGAAACATACGAGAAGCTTTTATTAAATGAGCCGACAGTTCGCATTTGTTGAACGCCGATTACTGATTATTGAAGAAAGATTTTCAACTGCAAGTTTTGTACTCGACGACGAAGTGATGAGACACTCGATAAAGACGGATGTAAATCCGAGGATTTGTTTCTCATTTTCATCGTATTTTTTTTATTCTCACGTCTTTTATTTCGTTTTCAACTACCAATATCACTTTCAGTTCAGAATCATTATGTGTCTTTTGTTTGTTTTTTGTTTTGTTTTTGTCTTTTTTCTGTGTTCTTAACGTTTAATGTCAAATCATTTGTTTTTCATTCATTCTTCTGTTTATTATTTTTTTTTATTTGCCTTTTTGAGTTATTAAAATATCTTTTTTTTTGTTTTTTATCATGCTAGTTCATAATATGTTTTTCTTTTCATTTTCCTTCTTTTCTTCATTCATTCCATCATTCTTTCTTTGGTTATCTTTTCATAAAATATCTTTGCTTAACAGTATATTTAGCATTTCTGTTTTTTGGTTGCATTCTTTCTCACTTGGATTGTAGTTTTTTTCTCATTATCTTTGATCGAAAATCTGGGAAACTTTTACTACTATCAACATTATCTAAACTTACACTTACGTTTTAATGTCATTACAAATTAAATCAACTCTTTTATTTACTTCGTTTTTACTTTTCCATATTTTTTAATTTTTTTAATATTTTTTAATTTTTTTTTCTTATTGTTTTCTCTTCCCTTTTATTATTGCTTTCCTTTCTTTTATTATTTGTCATTTACGTTACTCCGCATCTTTCAGAATCCAGTTTCTTTTCTTTTATTCTTTCTAACATTTACCAATATTTCTCTTCGTATTTCAATTTACGTTTACTGTCATTCCTCTCACATTTTCTACCATCTATTTTCCTTCTTATTTTCCTTGAATATTCAGAAGTACATATTTATCTTCCATTGATCCCATTTAATTTTGAAGCTCTTTTTCATCATCCATTTTTTCATTTTTTATTTTATATATATTTTTTTGTTTTGATTCTACTTTTACTGGCCCACTTTTTCCGACCTACTTTATTTTCATTCTTTTATTATTATGTTGTTCTTTTCTTCTTACTTCTGTTTTTAATTTCTGTTTTACTTCCTTTTCTTCTTCTTTTTCTTATATCCTCATCTTTTACACTAACCCCTGAGGTTTCTTCAATGGATATTCCATTATTTTTACTGTTCTTCTTTCCCCTTATCCTCATAACTTTCTTCACTGCCTCATTCCTTTATGACTTTCCTCACCTCATTCCTTTCTCTCTTTCCTCGCCTCATTCCTTTCTCTCTTTCCTAGCCTCATTCCTTGCTCTTCCTTTTCCTCCCTTTCATATAATTTCATTAACAACTGCAATGGAATCTAAATGTTCAATTCGCGCTTTTTCTCGAGCATCATTTTATCAAACTTTCATATCAGGCTTCCTTAATTTCAGTAAATGCCTACAAGCTCAGGCTAAGCATTTCAGGAAATGGAAAAGCTCTTTAAAATTAATAGGAATTTCAACAAGTGCAACAACTACATACAACCATATATGAAACTTCTTTTTCGGTCTATTCGATATTAATTGCTAAACTGTTAAAATCATTATATTTGATTGAATTTCGAGGAAAACAATTATACAATTTCGTTATGTCTATTTCCAAGAACTGAGTATGTGATTGAAATAAAATAATCGTTTGAGAGAAATCTCAACTGGATCTTGGGATATTTTCCTGATTCCAATTTTAGTGATTTTATTGAATTTATAGCATTAAACTAAAGAATGTAAATCTAGCTAGAATAGTAGCTGTGTTTCTATTCCGATTTATTTACTGATGTTCACTTTATACGAGGCCCAAATGCTACTTATGGTAGATGATTACTTAAGACTGATGGGTAAGTAGAAATGCTGGGATACAGTTTATGAGGATAAGTTTGAAAGACAAGGTGCAAATTTAGATTTAAAAAGCTTAAGATTGTAGTGGTCAGGGAAGTATCATTTTGGGAGTTGGGTCGACAAAGTAACTGTTCGTGCTAAGCAGCACTTCCGGGTTTGACTGACTTTAAGTGTGACTCCGCGGCCTTCAGGGTGATTACTTATTTCTCACCATGCATTCTCTTTCCTAGAGACAACACATCGCCTAATCTATCGCTATTCTCATGGAAAAAAGTTCTGATGAACCTCGTACGACCAGTTCTTATATTTATAGCCAAGATCTCACATTCCACCTACACAGGGGAAAAACTGATTCTTTTTATATCACATTAGCAAGAAGGAAGTTCATATCAGACAGGTTCTCGGCTGGAGCTGTTGCTTAGTTTACAAGGATCCGTAGAGGATTTTTCTTGAACTACTACAATCTTAATCACTTTAATTCCAATCTGACACTGTCCTACATATTCTCATAATGTAGAATTTCTACAACTTCTTTTTTCATAAAACGACTTAATTCCGTAACCCTATGAAATGAGTGTTTCTCTAACCCTTTATGCATGAACAATATTGAAAAATATACTATTTAAAATTACTCGTTTCATATTTATTAAATTCCTTTCTTTTCTCTTCATCAGCTTTTTTATTTATCTTTCTTTTCATCTTTAATTTCTTCACATTTTCATACACTTTTATCCTTTCACTCCTCTTTTTGCTCTTCTTTATTTCCAGTATTCTTTTATTCTTTATGGCTTCTTACATTTCTTCGTTCCTACGTATCGTTGTCTTTCTTAATTTTATTTCGCACTTTTTGAAGTGTTATGTTCTTTCCTTTCTTTTCTTATCCTTTTCTTTTATTTTCTTTATTTCTTTTTTTCTTTCATCATTTTTCCCCCTCAAGATGTGTATTCTTTTATTCTCTCTTCTTTTTTTTCCTTTTATTTCATTAAACTTAGCTTTTTTGTATTTCATATATTAGTAACATTCGTTCGTCTTAAAAACTAAAAAATCAGAGAAATTAGTTCTTTGATAGAAATCAATTAGCTTACATAAACTATTATCTTTTATTTATAGATGTATTTCCTTTTCTTTTCTTTTATTTGTTTAATTTAATTTATTCATTTGTTTATTTCTATATATTTATTTATTTATTTTTGTAGACTATGTCTTATTGTGTTAATTCTACTCGGCATCCAAGCTTTCATCATTAATTTGAATTGCAAAGAGAATCGGTGTCAATTCCGGTAATGCTATTAGGAGTATTACTTTGTCTCAGTACTAAAAAATTCTTAGTAGCCTTGAAATATTTGTCCGAAATTTTGAAATTTACTCTCAGTTGCTTCACTTAACGCTGGCACACCATAACTCTTTTTAATAAACTCAACTATAAAAGACCTATGATCCATTCATAGTTAAGCGTTACTGATTGAGCTTCATGCACATGAGAAGCTCAAATAAAAAGTGAAGTTTAAGATGATATGTAAGAAAGAAAGCAGTTAACCGTAGACTTTAAGTGGTTAAGATTATAGAAATCGGAGAAGCATCCTCTCATGAGTCTGTTCCACAATGTTGTGGTCCTTGTAAAGATGTTCTTCGAATGGAACTTTTTTACTAATGGATTACAAAGGAAATATGTAATGATTTGTTCCATTCTAAATGGCGAGTTGTGTTTCTTCTAATTCAGAAATAAATACTGCCTCATTTACTTCCATTTAAAAAACAATTGCGTCAAGCAAAGGCATAAGAATCTGGTGTAAAAGCATATAACTTCATTATAGGTATCAACTTGACAAGACTAAAATATATTAAACCAGGTTTTTTATTCCAAGTGAATAATTATAGAGAAGTACGATTCCTCAATGTTAAGATGCTATAGACAGTGTTATGTGTCGAAAAAGAATCGGTTATTATTGCTGGGATGTGTTATTAATCGATGTATGCATGATGATAGTTCATTTTGAGGCATGTGTGACAGATTGGTTAAAGAGATTTCTTTTATGGATCGGTTACCGAAATGCATTATGTCCATTTGAATAGAATAACGTCAAATATAGCCGGTTGATACAGGTAAAAGGAACTTCCATTAATTTTCTCACCTGTATTGAAAATTAAGGCCAAAGATTGAAGTCATCTTTTATATCTGACAAACTTGATCTATAAATGAGAATCATTGCTTGTGAGATCGATATAATAAGTCAGATTGTTATCACCATACATCGCTGACCGTAGCTCAACGAACTGATATTTGTTATGAACGCTTTGAATCACAGTTTAAAAAATGAACGCGTAAAATTTTCATATGCACCTTCGTAGACATATAATAGTAATAGTAATAATAACAATAATAATAATTATTATGATTATTTCGTTTGTTTGTTTTGTTATACACATTTTTTCTGGGTTCCATCTAAAGACATATGTCAAAATGGCTTCAAGACATCTTCCACAGACGAGGTTTGTAAAAAAAAAGAAAACTGAAAGATCAAAAGCCGAATAACAAAAAACAAAAACAAAAACGAAAGAAAACCTAAGTTTCTTCATAATTTGATATATAAAGCTATTCGTAATCTGTAAGATATATCTATGATTACAATTAAAAAAAATAAGTCAATTAACACATTTTCCATCAAGCCTAGGGCTCAAACAATAACTAGAATTATTGATGTCCTCATTTGCCATGTTTCTTGTATTTTGATAGCTCTTTTTAAGACCTTCAAATATACATTACAATCTGCAGCGACTGTCATGTTAATAAGAAAGCACCTTCTAGTTTTGTGGACTTTAATCGTGTGTTTTGTAAAGCCTCATAAAATTGCTACAGGTCCGATCTTACTGGTGATGGGCGTACCCGTTTCTTGCAGCTTCCTTCCCCAAAAAGTTGCAAATTTTCCAATGTAGTTATTGGCATACTCTCTCATGCCGAGCTTATATTCAGCTAATGATAACACAGTACAACCTGGTACAAGATGGTCAGTTGTTTGAAGCACAGAATCTGTATTTCGGGTTAACACAATTTTATGTGTGTTTGGTAAATTTCAGTCAGTAAGGATTGAGTTTCCGGTTTCTTCTTTAATCCTGTAATACGTATCCACTGATCTGTACGGGGTTTGTTTTCATCAGCTTGTTTTGCACATTCAGATTATCGATCAGGAAGAGGTATATATTTCTATTGTTTTTGCGTTATTATTATTATTATTATTATTATTATTATTATTATTATTATTATTATCCGAATTTGGCAATTCCATTTGTTACGTTTTCTGTATGCTTAATCTCGGAATTTTCTCTGGAGAATTTACTAATTATTTTCGCATGACAGGTAAACATTCTGCTTTTTGGAATAAACATCCGAAAAATGATAATACGAAAGAAAAAAGTAGAAAGTAATGTATTAATATTTTTGTCGCACAAATAAAAATATAATTTCGTGTTTTATTTTTTTTAAATGATCCAGGTTTGCTTATTCTCCCCAAGAGTACCAAAACATCAATATACAAGCTTTATAACACAGGGAGGTCAGCCTATGTGATTGATTAATCTACAAATGCCAATTATATTTTATATTATACAAATATTTCAGCACCAACTTGTTAAATAAAAATTAAACTAAAATTGCTGTAAATCTTAAAGGATTATTTTTGTTTCAATATTTTCTCAAACAGAATATCAACTTAGAGAATGCGATGTCACATAAAACTCTCAATATCAAGCTTTCTCTACTAGCTCATGGTATTTTTTCAGTCTTATATGCAAAAATATTAAATTTGTTCTAACAACACAGACTAAGAGCAATTTATCTAGACTCACGAGAATTGAAGCATATCTTTTGAGCTTACAGCAATTTAAAGATAGAAAGAAAAAAAAGATTGTAGAAATACAATTTTAGAAACTTAAAATTTTAAGGTCACAATAATACAATAAAAGTACATACATAGCACACAGAATATTTTCAAGCTTTTATTCTAATTTTTTCTGTAGGACGTACATTTCATCCAGAGTTTTCCTTTATATCTGTCAAAGGTCTATATTCTGTTAGTCACTTTGTCTTTATTTGCAGCATTTTTATTTAATTAAAATGTATCTACTGTCTTCTATTTTGGAATATAGATATTGAATATTCACATAGAAATTTGCTGTATCATTCATGTAGAGCCACATTTAAAACTATTTTTGATATGATCAGAAGCAAAAATATCTATGAGAATTATAATTCCGAAATAAGTATATAATATGGTAATTTACACATGGCACACATGAACTCTTCCAAACTATAAGTAAGCAGCAGTTTCTGCTTGGAGGGGAGAGAGAGCGAGAGATAGAGAGAGCTATCTTTTAGCAGACAGCTCTGAAAACAGGACTAATACAGTCACACTTGTGATCTTCTCATATTGTATCTGTTCATACTACTGTTTTTGTTAATATATTCGTTTAACCCTATTCCGTCTGTGTGTCTTTATTTCTGGCCCCTAACCAGGTCACTACAGTATCTATAATATAAACAGTCGCAACTACTCTTTACAATACATTGTAAGAACATTTTAAAAAATAATTATGAACAGAAAAATGATCATATACACATCAGATAAATTAGTCATAAATTCTACAACAAATACAATCTGAAGTATCCATTCATTTAAAAAGAAAGTAACTGATATAAACGAAAATTCTTGGAAGTAAGTCTATCAAATTTTATCAAAATAAAAATATGCGTCTTAGATATTTTCAAATATCTCCTTACTTGCAAAAAGTACCTATTTCTTAAGCCAATATACATGACAATAAAATGTAAAAAAATTAAAGAGAACAGATAAATGAAACAAAATATGATGCACTAACTATTTTAATCTAAAATAATGTAATATTAATTACATTATTTAAAAATACAGCTGTCTAGAGAATAAAATATGTCACTTTGCGTTTTCATTTCGAGTACACTGATCAATTAACCTCATAAATATTTAGGAGTGTGATTAAATTCAAAAAATGTAAAACTAGCAAAGACTATACTTTTGTCACTATTACTTGTTGCAAAATAAATTCTTCACATTTGACTGGATAAATTCCATGTCTTTAGTATAGATAGATAGATAGATAGATAGATAGATAGATAGATAGATAGATAGATAGATAGATAGATAGATAGATAGATAGATAGATAGATAGATTCTGTGTACAATGGTATAGTATAAAAGATTGATAGTTTAGGATTTTTTGAAAAAGTATTATATCGGTTTTGGTTTATTTTAATGTTTCTAATAGCTCATCTAGATTATTTTATCAACGATGTAATTTAGAATATCATTATTTATGAGAGTTTATTTCATGTTTTTCTTTTTAATTCAATGTAGAAAATCTTCCTCGTGGAGGAATTAATATTAGCGAGAATAATTAATTTTTTTATAATCACTATATTTTATTTGCTTGGCCACTTGCACTTATATTTGCGAGTGTACGAGCGCGTGCTAAGTGGCTTTTTATATGGGAAGGTAGTAAATGTATTAATATCTGTGTTTATCAACATATTAAGTAAAAGGGCATATATATTATCATGTGTGAACTCAAAGACAGAGTTTATGTTTTGAAAAATTTTCTTAGTTACTTTATTTCATCTATATTTTAACTTCGGAGTCCACACTTAGAACGACATAAATTACGCAGATGAAACAGTGCTGATTACAGGCACTGAAAGGCATCCAACAGAATGCAGCTGAAGAGAGTGACAAAAAAGGACTACAAATAAATTAGAAGAAAAACGAATGCCTGGTCATCAGCAAAAAGAGCCGCCCATAATGCCAAATACGGATGAGGGATACTAAAATCAAGCAGGTACGAAAATTCAAATACCTGGGAAGTCTTCTAACAGAAGACGTAAAGTGCGACACAGAGGTTCGAAGGCGAGTTTGCATTAACAAACAGAAAATTTTCACTAGAAACAAAGAAGAGTACTGGATTGCTATATGATGTCAGTTCTTCAATATAGCAGTGAATGATACACAATGTCATCAAAGATGTAGGAAAAAATTGAAGCAACTGAAATGTGGGTCTACAGAAGGATACTGCGGATATCATGGACTGAGCATGCGAGCATTGATGAGATTTTGGAAAGAATAGAAACGAGAAAGAAATTAATGTCGAACATCAGGAAGAGACTACTAAAGTTCCTAAGACATGCAATAAGAAAGTAGAACTTGAAGAACCTGATATTAACAGGCCAGATAGAGAGGAAAAGAAACAGAGGAAAACAGCGGATAACATATTTGAAGAGTAGATGGATGACAGAACGGGTGTTGCGAGATGTTACAGGAGAAAGCATGCTAGGAGCCACCAGTGATAGGGAGACGTGGAAGGCCATGTTCTCCCACGTCCTGAAAGGACAAGACTCATAGAAGAAAAAGAACATGAGAATATTATCTACATGTCTTATCAAGGCCGAGGCTATAAAAAACAAAGACGACAAAAGTAATACATCGTCCAAGTTCCTGAGAAAACCATTCAAGATTGTTGTAGAGGCGCTCCAGTATTTTATCTTGTATCTGATGTAATTGTAAAAAAGCATCTTTGTTGTATTAAATATGTATGACTATTATTACAAAATGCAACTAGTACACGATGACGACACCAAATTTCCAAATGTTTATATAAATTTTATTAACCTGTGGAAATTGAAAATCAACAAACTAATCACAGCTAACAACGCAGAAGAAATAAATTTTAAACTTAAACTAAAATAACCGCACACTCCAAACCAGAAATCATAAAACACATACACATAACTTAAAACGCATACACATAATTTAAAAACACATAAATCTAACTTCCCTCTCCGTTATATTATATTTCAAATTCTCACTTTTTGTTTTATTAACTAACCAAAATCATTAACCAACTCATCGCAGACATGCATGCCATGTAAATCAACGTTCAAAAAAATCCAAGTTGTCAAGTTAAGGATTAATTATTATTGGTATGAACGTTATTTTAAAATTTTCGTAACATCTATAAGTGAGACCAATTGTTGCCGGAATCTTGTTCATTATTATCTCATTATTTGTGATACATTCTATATAATTATTGGTCGGTAACAAATATTGTTGTAATAAAAATAGCAAGTTCAAAGAATTAATAGTTTTATATTGATAGTTTTGAAAATTAGTTATCAAACATTATCAATGATGAGGGATCTATTTATATATTGTAATGTTGTTAATGTTGCAGACAACATTTAAAATGTATTTTTATTCATAATTTATCTGACAACGAAACTGTGTTGTGTTTATTTGCAATGATGCCATTTTCGTCCGAATTACCAATATAAAATTTGTGTAACTTGGAAACTATATAAAAGGAATTCCCTCGTGAAAATGAAGGTCTTTGTTCACTTAAGATATAGTGAGCAAGCACGTAAATCTTTTAAATGAATCTTTTCAAACAGGGTTTGACAGCGTCGATTAAAATAAATAGGATATTTGATGGATGCTATCGAGATAATTGTCATAGGTTGATAGAGACAAGTAATATCCAATGTATAAAATGGCTGAAGATAGAATATGTAGAAGAAGTAAATCAAAAGAGTCTCACATTAGTGAATTTGTAGAAGGGTACATTTTTTACTTATTTTTTCACGAATGTTCATTTCCTGATTCAAAAGGCATGAAATGGGGTGGGTACTAGGCAGCAGCAGTCGATATATTGCAACAGTATTCTATTATCTGCCTGAAATCAGAAAGCGTCAAGTACTTTCTAGAGCGGTACGGGTGAAGATGTTTAGCGTTGGTTCGCATATACAAACTCTACCTGAGGCCTGCAGAGTGCTCCTTTCCCAACAGATGTCCAATACAAGGAATCACTTAGAGTGGACATCTTTTATTGCGACTAACAGAAATGTAGGTGCCACTCGCTGACAAGAGAATGTAACAAGTTTGGATTTTGCGGTACTGAATGTGACCAACCACATATTTTCCACCTTTAGTTGTTAATGCTAGGTCAGATGATAGATTGCTTTTTGGTTTTGATCATCTAAAATTCGATATATACCACTGTATCATCTGTATAAATATTCACAAAGACTCAGATCATTAATATAAAGCAAGAAGATAACTGAACCGAGAAGTGATCTTTGAGACATGCCTGCATTGATCTCATCAGCAACTAGTCCTAACAAATAGGAAAGACTTTATAACTAAAAAAAAACTTCTAGTTATTTCATAAAAGAAGATCTTGCATGGTGTTAAAATAGAAGCAATATCCATTATATGGATATATATTCACAGGAACAAAGTGAGATTAATAGTATTCTCTTTTAACAATGGCAACATCATGGTATTTCAAGCTAACATTCGGGGCAGAGTTAGAAGGATCGGATTAGGAACATGAATGGTAATGTTAGTATCTAAAATTGTATTTTTGTATCTCACACACACGTTAGAAATGGGCTATGGTTTAAAAACCAGAGTCGGTCACAAAAAGATGGTCAAAACTAAAGGCTCATATTTTGTGAAGAAATAATTGCTACATTTTCTTTTTCAAGTAGTAGCATAACATACCTGTAGATCTTATCTGATACCAAGATGCACCAATACGAGCAGTTTTTTCGCTGAAAAGGACAAAGTATTGTAGAACTGTATTTTGCAACAGAATTCACGATCGCCATGAAATAATACGTTTGATAGAAAAGTTTACAAACACTGGAAGTGTAGTTAACAATAATAAAAACCATTGTTGCCTAAAATTCACGGCGAGGAAGCCGGTTTATGTTCAAGTCATCAGGGACAAGTTTGAACAGTCATTCCGCAAATCAACCAGACGGCTGTTACCGCAAGAGGTTATTTCCAGATCGCTGAGTAATTCGAAACTGTTTCCAAACTAAGTGCAGATTGTTTCAAGCGTAAACACAAGCCACCAAGACTGAACACTGTGAATTTCGCAAGACTATTTTATTTTGTCCCTCATTTTTGTGCCCCACTTTGTATAAATGGTTAATTCTGATGGGCTTTTCATGGGGCAAATTTCCAGTGTTCACAATTAAACGCTTCAGATTCTAATCGAAGTGTTTACTGAAGCCAATGCGCATATTATTTCACCATGCCCTGCATGATCATCGACCCAAATCAGTACACTGTTGCTAAAGTAAATCGATGTTTCCATGTTAATTTTTTCTAACTATATATTGCTTTCTAAGATAGAAGAAATTCATCTAAATAAGAGTAAATAACACAAAATTACAACTTCGTAAATAAATATGCTTCTGAGTTTTAATTTGTTATATTTTCAGTGGACATTATAGTGTCAATTTGGGACTGGCCTGTTTATATTTGCTACTTATTTATAACTATTTAAAACTAATTTTGCAATTATCTATTTCCTTTTAGTTCCGTTTTTTCCAGCCTCTGGCATTTCCAATTGGTTAGGTCGATCAAGGTCTCATTTACAGTCGCAATTTTTTACTCGACTTTTGAAAATTTATAAAAATATAAACCTATTTTTTATTCATTCTTTGATCTATTTTTCAGCGTTCTGACTGTAACAAGTATGAAACCTGATATTAGAAGGCAAAAGTGAAAGAACAAGTAATGAATTCTTTGCATGATAATGATAAAAGATAAAACGAATTGCTTTTTGCAAAATACTGATGCAAAAAATACATTCTGTTTTGCTTTATATAATCGCTTTTATACTGAAGTTTTGCTCACTCGTTTTTTGACTTCAAGGATTTATCAAATCTTGAAATGTGTTTATTTATTTCTCTCTCATTCTATTCAGATATTTCATATATTTACCTTCTCTGGTTATCAATTTCAAATTTTATCTCACTTTATTTGCGTTTTTTCTTTCTTTTCTTGTCTATTTCAAATTCTAATCAGTCCCTTTCTGTTTTTTTCCTATATCTTCTTTTTCCTTTTATTTTCATTTTCTTCTTTGAGTTTTCTTCATTAGTAATTTTATTTTATTTTATTTTTCTCCCTATGTGTGTGTCTTCATCTTCTTTTTCAATTTCATTTTTTCTCTTTTTTCAGTTTTTTACTCTATAATTAATACATTCGTCTCTTCGAATATTTTCTTTTTCCAGTTTCTCAATTTTAGCAAGTTTTTAAACTTGTTCTTCACAAGACTTTCTCTTTTTGCCGTTTCTTTCAGTCTTTCTTTTACATTACCTTTTTTCTCTCCTTTTGCTCTTATTTCGCTTTCTTGATTTTCTCTCCTCTGTAGGCATTTGTTTTCTTTCTTTCTTTTTGTCTTTTGTATCGCATTGAAATTCATTTACAATGTATATATATATAAAATCTTTTCCTTTTTGGTTTAATTTTCTCTTTTCTATTTTACGTTCTTTCCTTTTATTTTCTTTCCTTATTTTTTTCTCTCTTTTTAACTGTTTTTCTTTCTTTTCATTCCCATTTTGCCCTTATTTTCATGCTCTATTTGAACTCTGTTTCTTTCTTTTTTTTTTTTTTTTGAATATCCAATTAAAATGTAACCTGGAGACAAAAATATTAAATATTCACTTAAACGATCAACTTTCACGCAAACAGCAAATAGACATCTTTCTCTTCATAGGTCTTCATCAATACACCCACTGAAGCAACGGTCGCTGATCGAATTGGTACGCAAACATAACCAGATGGCTCTTCCTGATTTCATCTCTTTTAAATGTTTATTAACGACTGTTTAGTTCTTTATATAGACAAATTAAATTCATTAAATATTTAACAAGATTGTACAGCGCCAGCCTTTAAAAGTTTAATATTTCCCCGAAAACAAATATTTTTAGTTGTCCATTGTTTATTTCTATACATAAGAAAATAGAATAACTTTAATATTACAATAAGATTTTATAGCGCCAGATTTTAGCAAATACATTTCTCTATAATATATGTTAAGACGCTTAACCATCAAACTGCAGTAGAATATTTACCACGGAGTAATAAATAACATAACTATGAATGTAATGAGATGAGTAAATAGAACCTGGGCGGGCAACAGTTTTACCCTCCAATATCCGATATAAATTAACGCAGATAGGTTATGCGAATGTCGCTGTAAAAACAATAATGTAGCGTAAATGTGGCATTATAACATTTGGTAGCTTTTGTAGCAAGTGTCCTTAATTTGTAATGTCTCGCCAAAAACATTCTGTGTGATATCTAATGACAAACTGGTTATATAGCTGAAGTAAGCTGTATAGGTGTATGTAGCAATATCACTCATATGGATAATTATTCACTGGAACGAAGTTGTTTACAGTCCATTATAAGGAGAGATTATTACATTTCTCATTTAACAAAAGCAGCATCTTGCTTTTTCAAGCTGAGAAGAAAACTGCTGTATGTTTTTTTAGATTGCTGTAGCAAAGATATTTCAAGTATGTGTTAATCTCAGTCAATCATTACCCTCACCTGACCACACTGAGGATATTAAAAGAGAGACCACATTCGATTGACAAACAAAAAACGGAATGGGGACGATACGACAGATCCCACCCAAATCCAACACCCTTCTTGCTGAACAAGTTCCGCCGTATAGCATACGGTACATCATATTTCCTTTCGTAATGATCGACAGAAGTGGGTAACATTAATAGATATACGTTACATATCCTCTGCGTTTTAGGGTTAGTTTAAGAATACAGTACAAAGATTCTGAAAATCTTTCAACGCGAGACCCATCATCAACATTTTCTTTCAGGTAGTCGCATTTTTATGCGATTATCTATCCTGCCATTTGTCAATATGTTGTCAAAACGTGAATAGTTATTTTTTGAATGGGTGTTGGTAAAATCCGCAAGATATACTGGTGAAACTGGAATCTGGTCTGACAGATTTGATACTCATTTGCAAGAGCATATGAAATCATTTCTAACCGTTGTCATTACTACAGATGGCGTTGGTGTGACCGAATTAAAAGTCTAATACACAACTTGTTTATTAAACTGATAAGTCCCTGAAAGATATATATGTATATTATTCGGATTAGCTAAGCGGTTTTGGCAAATGTAACTGGGTAGACCAATCTAGCAAGTAACCGTAATGGACCGGTACTTGTCGTGGTCGTATGCAGTTGTCAATAGACGTAGTCAATAGACGTAGACCTATAGCCGTGCTCGCCTTAATCTGTATTTATGGCTGACCAAAGCCCATCATTTTACTGTGAGGGAGAACAAATATGTATGCATATTCATTACATTACGTATTCATTACATCATAAACATACATTAAGTAGTTAAGAAAAATTTTGTTTAGGTTTCAAGAATATTACACTTTACTAATATTCATAATCGGGTACTGAAACAAATAAAATCATCATTAGACATTCTGATTCTTATCGTCTTTCTAGAACCACAGACAGCAATACACAGTTTTTATCCAGGAAGCCGGTAACAATTTGTTATCAGCAATAAATAATTACGTAGACAACTACCAAAGAACTACAACCTTTCTGAAGTTATTACACGAATCATATAAACTTCAATACTTCAAATTTGGTTTGAAAATTTGGGAAAATTTAAACCATCAATTTAGATTTGAAAACAAAGCTCGAGTTAAAATCTAGGTAGTATCAATATGTCCCATGTCTTGTTCATAAAATCGCAATAGTGAGCACGAATGAGATTGACATTTTAATCGAATTCGAATCCTCAAATTATGGTTTGATTAACAGTTCCATCCCACAACACTATCGCCTTCTCATTGCATTATTTTAGCTACAGGATCGTTTGAACTGGATGATATCGATCTTTTGGCTTATCTATCAGGTTCATTAAATGCACATATATAAATCTACCATCCGCCCGTGTATTGAATACATCTGGTCAGGTGACCCCGCTATTCACCTCGGGGTTCTTAACAAAATCCATCGAGGAATCTGTGATGTGATCGATACCGACTTAGCAGCTTGGCTGCAGTCGCTCTCTCACCGGCGTGATATGGCTTCCCAGTGACTCTTCTACAAACATTTCATGGCTCCTGCTCTAATTAACATAGCTCACTGGTGGTCCCTATATATGAATTTACACGAGCTACTAGACTAGCAACTAGGTCTCACCGTTTTACAGTGAAACCGATAAAATATAACCGCAATTTTTATTCTAACAGCTTCTTTACTCGCACTTTCCACCTGTGGAATTCCCTTCCGTATACTTGCTTCCCCGACAGCTATCATCTCAAAGAAGTTAAATGTAAGGTAAATAGTCACTTCTTATCCTACTAACTTTTTTCTCTTAAGTTTATTTCTTCATCCACTCCACCCCCATTACACCACTATTCTCATCCTTCTATTACCCTTTTCCTGACACCCCTTTTAACCTACCCCTCTTTCTCATCCATTTCCCCTATGTAACCCGTTGCGCAACAGTAACAGTAAAACTGCCTTACTTGGGTTGAAATGATTAAAAAATGTCACTCTAGACTTGTCCGTGAATATTACTGTAGGAAATCCAATTTTCACGTATATCTTGGCTCAATTTTGACGCTTTAAAATAATTGGTTTAGTGAAACAATATTGCCTAAGAGATTTTTCTACAAATCCCAATTCTCAAAGTATTTCATCCTTCTTGACTCTATTAATGCCAGCCTTTTTAGAGATCTGAGAGCTGGTCAAAAGTGATTGTTTCTCTATAGCTCGCATTAGTTTACATTCATCTTGAGAAAGCGAGTTCTTAAAGTCTTTTTTCTTTTATTCAACCTCTAATCTTGGCTATGTTTTCAACAGTCTTTTTTATCATTCGATGATTTCTGCAAAACTCATCCAACAACTTTGTTATTTTCTGTTTTCCAGCAATTGTCATCCCCTCATTTACCCATGTCTCAACATATTTCTTAATTGTTCAAAATTAAATTTCCTCTACCTAGCTAATCCGAATTACAACGTTTTCATGCATTACAATTTGCCTATAAGAACTCATCTATCATCTTTCAATGTGTAATGGATCAAAATACCACCAATAAACAAGGAACCTACAAAAACTTTATACAAAATCTTAAATAAATATAAAATGAGCATGATGAAAAGAATGAGAATGAAGCTGAAAAATAATCTGAAATATCAAACAATGACAAACAAAATAAAATATGTTCGTAGGACCAATAAACCCTACAAAAATAAGAGTGGTGATTGTTTTCTGAATGTAGAATAGTCAAATTAAAGAGGGAAACATTCCGTCAGGAAACCGCCTCGTTGTGTCAAAAAGTACCTACAAAAATAAAGCTAATATTCACTCGATCCAAGCTTGCCACTTTTCCCCTCATTTAGCTGAAATTTGTTAACATCAAACGTTTTTATATACACGGGTGAGCCATTAAAAATACAAGGCGTTGTACGCTAGAATGTTTGAGTGGTAAAATGGATTGATGCTTGAAATTGGAAATTTGAGAACTGAGTTCTATTTCCAGTCTGTTTCAGTATATTCACTTATATGTAAATATTGTTAGGAAAGTGATGAATCCGCTCTTTCTCTCAAACTATGGTTTAATTAGTAAATTATTATGTAAAAATAATTTTAATCAAAAATATATACACTGCAAAACACTGACAAACATTAAAAACAATCAATCAAATATATTAAAATATTAAAACAATCGAATGCATTAAAATATGCCTAATAATGTTCTCTTCCTTATATTACGTGGTTCAAATTCGAATAATGGCATTTTGCACACGAATCGTTGTCATTAAACTATATTCAAATAAATCACATTCAAGAATAGCATCTCATTTATTACGCTTAAAATGATCAAAGAGAAATTAAAACAAGTAGCAATATAATGTAAGGTATTATTAAATAACATTAGCATCTCTTTTTTGTTTTAGTATTTGGCCTGTTTTTACCTTGCAATGGAATTGACAAACAAATGAAATATTGCGTACTATTTTATAAAGACTTTAGCGTTAAAATAAAATATGGTTTAATTTTACTGATTTTTGTTTTGTCCAACACAGAAATTTACTATCATAAAGAGTACGTGCATTGTAGCGCTTAGCACAAAAGCAGTTAGAAAATATGAAAAAACAAATAATAATGTTATATTCTTATTACAAACTTCCGTTTGCAAACTTAAAAATCAACATTCAAAATGCCGGTTTTCGCAGGTTTCCAAGAATCATAGAAGACATTAGATAATGGGAAATTATTATCAACCAAACAAGTAAACATTTACCATTTGTTATTATTTGAGGCATGTGTTCATGTTCCCACTGCAACAATTCTATTCTCACTAATAGGCATGCCGAAGAACGCTATTTAGTTTTATGCTGTAAAAACTAAAATAAGATTCATATTATATATAGATTAAAAAATTGTAATAAAACACAACCATTATTATCTATTACATTAACTTATACCTGAAATTCGCCGAAAAAAACATTTTTAAAGAAAATATAGCATTTTATCGTTTTATTTCTTATTTTCTAACAGTTTTTTTATAATTATTTCTATCACAAGCTCTTCTTGTTTATTTCGTTGGTTGTTCCTTATATAAATGTAACACTCTGTTCCTATTCACGTTCAAAGCAATACCCTGATATTTAAATATCCTTATTGAGTCCACAAATGAATCTAAACATCGTTATATATAGTGTAACTATTCTCATTAGTGTCAATTATGCGCATTCCCGTACGTACACTCACACAACCATGTAAACGTGATTATAGAAAGCAAGTAACATATGCGTTGTCGTTTATTCTGAAGAGAATAACACATGCAGTTTCTATTTAATCACTGGGTCGGCCATAAATTATGCACTATATTTCCAATAAAAGTGAATATTTTCGGCGGCAACAATAATAGAACCACGCGACGTAAATTTGAAAATGAAAATAAAAAAAAGTGTTCAATAAAATTTCACTTTGCTTCCATGTTTCCTGTGAAACGTTATGACGCTAGAATTTTAATTTGCCACTAGAAAAAGAGGTTTTCAAATTTATTTTCATTCCATATTTATTCAAGAAAACGATGGTCGAACAATTTAGTTGAATCTAGGATAACAAATAACTTGCGTATGCATATCTGTCAGCGGCATTTCTTAAATAAGGAAGCAATCAGTGTGTGAGAGTGTGAGCGTGAATTTGTATGGACATGTTTCCAGACTAAACATGTTAATAAGAAAGAATAGATGTAGATTAAATTTTTAATTTGTTCTTGAAAAACATATTGGAATTAAATTGCGATGTTGATAAAAATGAAAACATTATTTTGACTCATTATAAGTAAAGTACCGTCACTAATTACCTAATGAGTATTTCTTTCTTTGTGTCTCCTTAAGATAAATTCTTCATCAACAGATTCATCTTTAAAAGTACAATATAGAGTTTCTTTCCAGAAAATAGTGTCAGAATATTAAGAGAAGATACGTAATTTTCTAAAGAGCATTATGCTGTTTTTAATCTGGCGGAAACGACTGCTAAAAATTCCCTCCCCAAATTTATCGAGAAATCCTACATAGACATATTATATCTAATAATTATTTTAAAAATGAAATGCAATTCGTTTTACACACATATTTTTTGCGTTGCAGACGGTATGCAATTTGCGTATGAAAACTGTTTTTGTTTTTACTATCTTGTAATTGTTTTAATTTGCTATTGTCTCATAGTCGCCTTGTCTTGTGTTATATCGCTCATTTCTTGTATTATTTATTTGTGCTGATTTTATTATTTTTCCTATTCTTATTATAAATTCTTGTCAATTAAACTTAAAAGTGTCCACTTGCACATCACATTAAATTTAAGAATGTGCAAACTAATTCAGTAGTGTATACCCATTTGGTTAGTCACATGGTTAAGTTATTAATATTATTTATAAATGCAGAAAGGTTGTAGTTTTTACCAATTATATATTCTTAAATGTAAATAGATTATTAGCAAATTATTAGCAGTTTCTTTACAAGGAAACAATCATCATTAACGAATCAGCTACTACTACCATCGATTGATATTTATAGAATTGTACTCTTAAAAATATCTTCAGAAAAATAACTATAGCTATAATAGCGTTTATCACACTTTCAGTATTTATGGGAGTCCATTCCAAATTTCTCTTGGAAATAATGGAACTTCCATAGCTGATTAGATAAAGGTTTTCTCTGAACTATCCATTTTAGTTGCTGTTGTGGTTCAAAGACCTTAAATGATACGATTTCTTGTATTTGTACAGAGTTTTTCGTAATCCTGCACGTATTTATGAGGTTTGAAGAAGGATAATAATCAACAACACTCTTTTGACAAAATTGTAATCATTGATCCGTAAAAGCGATATTTTACAGTTGTCAATTTGCATAATGCTGAACAAGTTTCAAGTCAGAGATGACATTTATATGAATGTTTTACCGAGACTTTATAAGAACTAAACTCAAATTCCTTAGTATTTGTCTATATTTCTGAGATGAGGTAGTATTTACTGTCCTCATTTTTCTTGCCATTTGTACGACATTTCAGCCGTTGTACGCTCCGGTCTTTTACAGGTGCTAGGAATTTCGAACCTAAAACCTCATTACAGTCACGGGAGGATATGAAATCCATTCCTTGCCTAATGCCTCTTCCTTAAATACACATGGCCCAGTGGATATAAAGGTTGGTTAATTCTTGTGACTTGACCAAAGTTGTGAGTTTAATACCAGGCTACAGCAGTTGTGAACGAGTATATTACAGGCTTAGAGGCAGATAACTCATGACGTCCATAAGAGGCATTAGGAATGGAGTTAATATACCCTAGTGATTATAATAAAGGGTTCGATTTGAACTTCCTATCACCTGAAGAATGCCGGTAGCGTACAAGAGCCGAAACGTCGTACAAATGGCAACAAAGATGAGGACAATAGTCTGAATAATGTAAATACTCAAATTGCTGTATAAAATTTTAGTTTTAAATTAGTTTGCAGTGATTAACACAATCTGTTCTCTGCTCAATTTTACTAAATATCCACACATAGAGGTATTTGTAATTCTGAGTATTTACTAATCCTCTACCCGGATTTTTTAGAATGGAGTCAGTTTACATGCTATCAATGTTGTTGTTCTTTTTCCAGATAAAAGGTTTGAAAAATGTTGAGTCTTATTACTTGGAATACTTGATAGCTGATGTGGATTTTTTGTTGAAGTTTATACTGTCTATTTCTTGGGCATATCCATCCTTATTAGCTGCGCACTTGCCTTGAGTGGAAAAAAACAAATGTTTCTTATAATCAGTTTTGTTTGAGATGCGATATGGTATACATTAATGATCAATGTCAATTATCATATTTGCGTTGACATACGCACAGAGCATAATCTAGGAAATAATTAAATTGTTTTGGGCTCTCATTTGTCTCCTTATCGTATAACATGAAGATGTTTGAAATGTTTCGCTATCATTGCCCTCACCAGGCATATACGACTTGGTACACTGATATAGCTCCTTTACCAGATTGCGACATTCAGTTGCGTCTGAGACTGGAATAACATTTCTAATAGATGAGAAAAGGAAATTTCTTAGCATGAGGTCATCTTCTGCTTTAAGCGCAACGTAGCGGGTATACAATTTCCTATCACAGAGGTATGCAATTTCCTGGAGCTGTGTGATATATATATATATATATATATATATATATATATATATATATATATACGCCATCAGTACGCATCATGATTGAGATGTGAGAAGTTGGTTTTTGTAGAAGAATATAAGAGATTAGATGATACAATGGTTATTAACGAATTTTGTACATCTTAAAGTGTAACATTTTGTTTTCATACTGCATTAATTCGTGACACACTAAAAGAAAATATTGAGATATGAACAGGCAATTTTAATGTTTCAAAATATAATTTATTGCTAGCTTACATCAGAGAAATATATTGATGACAGTTCGATTGAATAGCAAGAAAAGGAACTGTTTGAGTAGAATGTTATATTTTATATTTTGACGCTAAACTGATTAGACAGTCTAATAACAGGCGTAGATTTATGTGGCCGTGACGCCAGGGAAAGAGGCTTGTCAGAACATTACAACACTAATTATGTTATACTTTGTAATATTGTATTAATAGCAAGTATTATGTATTGTGTGGGACATTTATTTAAAAAAATAATTTTCATTTTTTTCATTATGTTATAGCATAAGTTAAATTTGAAACATTGTAGTTAACTAAATTAAATTATTTAATTCTAATTTTGACCTAAAATTTCCAGCCCCTTTACTCATAGAGAGTAGTTAAAATAATCTATTAATAATAAAAATTAAAAAAAAATCCAACCTCCTGTTAAAAATTATTATCTAGTTACTTTGAAAAATCTAAGGTCCAACTATGTATCTTATCCTGAGAAAATTAAAAGTAACATGTCTAGATCCAAGCCATGCTTTCATAACCCAACGATTAAATCTCCATGGTTACAAATTTTCTCATTTTTGATTGAACAATATTGACACATCTACAGCGTTTTCCTTAACTACCGCACCCTAATTTTCGAAATAACCATGAATTCATCTTATGCTTTACAAATAAATCATTTTCATCATTCATTCTAACATATCACCTAAAGAAGAACAGTATTGTATTAAAACATGAAAATTTTTGTGTAGTGATATTATGATTTTATAAACAATTTTAATAACAACATTACAATATATATATATATATATATATATATATATATTCTGTGTGTGTGTGTGTGTGTGTGTGTGTGTGTGTGTGTGTGTGTGTGTGTGATAGTGACGTCAACAGCCGGCGGCGTAATGACATGCGAATTGTATTTTGCCTCGACTCTGATAGTGAGTGATGCTATTGGGTGGGCGGTTACAGATACATTATGAATAATTCTAGAAGCAATTAAGTGAAAATAATTGTAGATTGGAATTCAGCTTCGTGATTATTTTATAGTGTCATTTGTTGAGAAAAAAAATAGAAAAATGCCTCCTTGGCCATTCCAATTTCTCTTTCTGATCACATTGTCACAAATTCCGTCTTCCTTTAGAGCATTTCCCAAGTACTTACATTTTTGTACATGATTGATTTTAGTATCCCCAAT
Organism: Ascarosepion bandense; assembly: GCA_037127315.1. Taxonomy (NCBI): domain Eukaryota; kingdom Metazoa; phylum Mollusca; class Cephalopoda; order Sepiida; family Sepiidae; genus Ascarosepion; species Ascarosepion bandense. Next base: position 4,310,270 of record JBBBDQ010001533.1, on the reverse strand, counting down.
CTGTAATTGGCATATTGGGCTCCTTCGTTTGCTGATAGCCATACGCTTGGTTTTCTTGTAGTTTTATTTGTTGTCCATTCTTTCGACTTTCTTCATCTACATTTTTTAGGAGGTCTTATAGTTTTCTTTCCGGGTTGGCTATCAGCACTGTATCATCTGCATATCTTATGTAGTTTAAACTGTGATCGCCAATAACGAATTTGGCAGAATGTCTAGAATCCTCAGGATAGTCTCGATGTACAAGGTGAATAGAACACTCTTGTTAGACCCCCTTTTTTATCTTTGTATATCTGCTAAATTAGGTTAGCTGTTAGTAGGGGGTTCTTGAGTACTATGTCTTTGCCAAAAATTATAAGGTTGAAGAGCATTTCTATCAGTTCCTTGTAACGTACTTTGTCGAACACCTTGTCATATTCTACAAAACACAGGCAAACTTTCTTTTTTCATTAGTATCTCCCTTTCTGACAGCATCCAAACCAAGAGTTTAGGAAGGAATTCGTATAAAGCCTGCTCCGAAATTAACATCATCTATTTTAATATGTTATATCACTAACTTTGTACCAATAAAACTTTACTTATTTTTTCCCATTAAGGACATCATTCAGTAAAATATTACATGTCATGAAACTGTATAAAGCTATATAAATCTGAAAAGTAATGTATATTGATATTTGTAGACAAAAATATTAGCACTAACAGACAATCAGAACTGACCTAAACAAGAATAAAACCTTCAATATGCTTCCTAAGGAATTGTGATTTTATTTAAAATAATGTTGTTTGTAGCAACAAAAAATTTTACAAATCAGGATTTTAATGCGCTTTCAATTTGAAAGTGTGGAAGTATTATATATGTTGTATATATCTCAATAAACAATGAACATTATGCACCTTGGATCGAAACATTGTGATTACGATTACACGGAGCAGAATTTCGAAGATTTCAGTCATTTCCAGATAAGAAATGCAATAAAAATATATTAAATTACTTAAAACTACCAATGAAAAAAATTGCATCATCAGGGAATACGGCATATAAATAAAGTTTGCTTCATTCTGACGCCAAATTTTGATAGGCAGAAACGAAAAGAAAAAGATAAGCAACAAAAAAAGAGAAAAGTGTATATATATATATATATATATATATATATATATATATATATTATTTTTATTATTATTTTTATTATTATTATTACTGCTAATATTGAAATACTCCAGGGAACGATCGTGTCAAACTAAAAGCTATATATTTGAAAGCGAGTCAACTGAAAACCAATATAAAAAGAAATAATTCGGAAAGTAGTTATAGAAATTAAAAATATTTTAATCTTTAGTTGTACTCCCACAGTGATCGAGTAAAAAGGAAAAATAATTGTGACATTGGGCGTTAGACGATAATGGTTTAAAAACCATAGCAAGCTTTTGGCACGTTTTATAGATTGTTAACTGACGATTTCATGTTAGTTATGTACGTAAAGAAATTTTACTGTTTTGACATTTACATTTTTGAGATATAAAGATTCTGTCGTTACAAATTTATCTAAACGTGTAGTACATACAATTAACAAATAATAAGCAGATAATAGGCGTCAAGGTTTTACCAATGATGCATTAACCCTATGGAAACTGAACATGTGCGAACTGATTATATGACAGAGAACTTCGGTATAATTAAAGCTCGACAACAGAAACTAAAACGGGAAAATATTTTAAGTTAGCTGGTATTTTTACCTTTTGTTTATCGTTTATTTATAGTATAGTTAAAATTTTCTCATCGAATTTTAGCATTCTTTCTTTTCTTATAATTATAGCCAATAATCCGAAGAAACCTGAATGAGAATAGTGAAGATTGCAAAGTATATATATGTGCGTGTGTATGTGTGTGTGTGTGTGTGTATATGTGAGTGTATGTGTATGGGTGTGTTAATAAATGAAAAAGAAATGCTAACTTAGCTGACGAGTTTCTTAATCTAAAGAATGTTATGGAGACAGAGGTCTATATAACGTGTGTTAATTAACCTGATAAAATGAGCCACGGGACTGAACGCGTAAGTTAAATTTTCCTTTTTTCATTATTCATATTGTCGTTATATACTATATTTTGAATACATAGCTATATATATATATATATATATATATATATATATATATATATAGCCCCTACTTCCTTAATTTGCGTCTGAAGACCCCTTGAGCGTGAAACTGGGATGATGTTTTCGGTCCTCCTTCTCTAGTAATTAATGTTGTCAAGCGTTTTTGCTCTGTCTTAGCAATCTAGAGATTGACCACTTTACTGGATAATTAAGCGTTTGTTTTTAAGTCTTTTTTATTTGCTGTCCATTTAAGATTTTATTGTGATTAAGTGTATTTAAATCTTTTCGCAAGTTGTAGATTGCCTCTACCTGTTTATATATATATATATATATATATATATAATTTTGAGAGGAAGATCATAGCTAAAAGAGAATATTTCTTAAATATATGTAGGCCGCATTCCCAGTCCACCCTTAACAGTAATTACACCAATTTAGAATTTAGATATTGACAACTGCGACAGCGCCATGCCAGGTGCATTTGAACAAATCGGCATTGTCATCCTGTGAATCTCATCAGTAAGAAGGGAGCTACATTAAGACAATTTCTAATCAAGTATCGCCGTATTTTCGATTAGACTTCCAAGAGGATGATCTACTGATTCCTACAATCTTAATTTCAAGTCAAGCCTCCAACATTAATTTTTCTAAATATCCTCTTAATCTGCTAAACTTATTTCTACAACTTCAGTTGTCACAACAGACATATTAACACACTACATTGAGTGAAAATTGATCTTTGTATGAAAAGAGAATCCAAATAATGATGTGTATATAGATTTAATGTGATGTTCATTGTGGTGCAGTGTATATCGACTCAGAATGATTATGTGAAGGGCGGTGTCTGAAATTCAATCAAACTCGTTTTCTTCACTAAACTCTGGAAAGGTATTAATCCATCTCTTTTCCCTCTAGCTATGGATTTAATAGCAGGACAGATCCGGTTCTATAGCCTAGTTTGGCAGCCGGTCTATCACAGAAAGTAATGATCTACTACCTCAAAATCTTCTACCCTATCAATCATGTCTCGAAAGTGTGTATCACGTATGGCAATTAACTGACTGATATAGAAGTAGAGATATATCACTACCCAATTAAACACAATCCATTTCATTTATGCAAATTTTATTAAAAGCTAACGAATATTAAAATGTCCTAACTTTTCAAACATGTTCATATTTCGCGGGTGAAAATTTAAACTGATATTTAATGTGTTAAGTTGTTTTAAAAGCCGATATTTAAAAAAGACAGATATGACACAACCAAAGCTGAGGATATCATAAGATATTGAACAATTTATCTTTAAAATTTCCTTGCAACTTGAATAATAGTACAAAACATAGAACATTGCAAGTAAACATGTTATTAAAAATGAACATTGGGCGCTAAAATGTATGAGAGCAAATTCACTTTACTGTGAATGTCTCTTCGACCAGGGATTTGACAGCAAATTAATCTATGTACACATTAAAATGTAGTCGCGCCGACCTGACAAATTTTGTTTGATGCATTATTATGGAAAGTCAAGGAGATTTGACTTACTGTGAATGGAGCATAATTGTGTACGGTAGATGTGTTGTGTTGTCTCATTCAAAAACTAATCATTCACTAGGGTTTTTAATCAAAGCTATCTAATTGTTTAGTGCGAGTGATAAAAAAAAACATTGAGAGAATTCCACCTGAGTATATATATATATATATATATATATATCTGTTTAGTTGTATCACAGCTCATCAGTACGGTTAGACACTCGCTTGCATTTAGCCGAGGTTAGCCGAATTGACATGGGTCGGTGATTCTACCTCTGGCCTATGAGCGCTCGATAGAAGGGAGACATTTATCGTATAATATAGCATGTAAACATTCCGCCAATAACTGAGAGTGTTCTAATTCATTACTGAATGAACAATGCGTAGACACTAGAGTAGCTACTGTTTTTCAAAGTCTACCATTCTTCCAGAGTGCTCAATCAGGATGCAAGGGCGTAAATAGTCATCCGCAGACTGTATCACAGCTTATCAGTACGGTAAGACATCTGATTGCTTTTAGCCGGGCTTATTATTACATATAAGAGACAATGAATGTTTATTACGCTTAATCATGATCCATTGTAAACATCGTATTTTGCCTTGAATTTTTGTTGAAAAAGGCAAAACTGTCCAAGATTTGTACATATGTATTTTAAAGTTAGTCTTGATCAATGCTTTTGCCTCACATGAAACATCTTTTGAGTCGTTGTATGGGCATTTACAATTTGCGATCAAAGATGTTATCCTGTTATGTTGACATAGAAGATTGCTAAGCGAGGACAACGTGTACAGAATAACAGACACTCTTCGTAAATACATGATGTGGTTAGATGACATCATACCACACGTAATATATATAATGAAAACAGAATTGAATGAATGTCATTATTTGCTAATACAACATTGCTTTCTTTGTAGGACGCTCTGCCCAGAAATAGACCAGGCTTTCAGCAGGGTCAACGAGAAAAATTTTTGGTTGAGCTCAAAGGCTCGGAAACCCTACTTTAAATGACACTTGTGTCCTGTCCCGCCATATAGTGAGGTCTTGGTAAATATCTATTCACAATTTTCTCTTTAATATAATTCGACATTTTCTTTCTTTCTTTCATGTTCTCTTTCGGTTTTATTGCTTCTTATTATCTCCTTACAACAATTTGCTTCTGTATTTTCCTTAAAATTTTAGCTTCATGGAAAATGAAATTCCCTCTCTGACTTTCTCAAAATATTCTGCCCAAACCAAACACAAGCAATCATTATAATAACAAATCATGCAGATCCGTTTTAAGGTTTCCATCTACAAAAACGCAGTAAAATAGTCACATATATGACAAGAACACGCGTATTAAACACAAACTATACCTCAATTAACATGTTTAAATGGTTTCACAATCTTTCGATATGAGTGGATACTGAAGGGTAAATGCACAATAAAGCAATTCTAAAAATCTGTTTTCTTTGATTTATTCAAATGTTTAAAGTAGAATAAGCCTCAACGAATTTTGGTAGTAACTTAAACGATAGTATTTCTGAAAAATATTCAAGTGTCTGAAAGTGGCAAAAATGTGAAAAACGGAAAATGCGATTTTTACATGTTTTCACATGTATTTTTTTTTCAACCATTTCCGCTGATCAGAGCAATGTTTTTGCATAAAGGAAATACTTTGTAATATTTTTTATGTTTCAATTACCATACTTACGGATTATCTCTTTACACACGCGCCCGTATACACACACACACACGCGCACACACACATACAAACACACACACCCACACACACACACGCACACACACACACACACACGTATATATATATATATATATATATATATATATATATATATATATATATATATATAGTCACAAAAACATACGTATAAGTTTTCAATTATTACAGCCCGAATAAAATGATATTGATGCCAGGAGTTACTAAGTGAAAAGAAATCTATAAAAACACATTATTTAGGTTAAAGAAAAATAAAACATCCTGAAATAAGACGATAAGATGATAAGGACTGATCTTAATTGCGAAATGTTGTAGGTAAAATTTGATTGAAAAGAAAGTATTTAGTTCTTAGTGTAGACTGACGTATACATTTCAACTATAAAATAGTGATATATATTTGGACAAATATATATATATAAGCTTGCCTGATAAGTTTTGTTTTTAATTTGTTGATAGTTTAATTTTGGGAATTTATTTTTTGTTTATTTTATTTATTCATTGGACGATAATACATTTTATATTTTGTCTTCTTTTACATAGCGGTGGTTATATATATATATATATATATATATATATATATAATATATATATATATATATATATATATATATATATTGAGTCCGCATATTAAAAGGTTTTCGTTTATTTTGTCTTTTCTTCAAACGTGCATGAGGTGGTACTACTAAACTGTTGGCTTGGAAGGCTTCTTGCGACTTATAAAAGTTAGTAATTTTTTTTAATTGGAGTCGATAGACCCTTCTATCACCTGGTGTTTCCTCCTTCCTCTTCTTTTGGAGAGAAATAGAGGTGCATGCCTTGTTTCTTGTTTAGGAAAGGGTTAATGGTTACTTTACTCACGTGCAGTCCTAGTGCTAGTGCTGTCGCAAGCTTTTTGCGATAATTGTGGATGGTGGCAACGTCTCTTCATTTTGAGGGTACCGGATTTACAGTTTCCTGGTTTCTGCTTCCGACTAGTAGTTAGGAGCCAAAATTCTTGCGTAGCGTCAAGAGGGGCTGCTCTGATCAACAGTTGAATAATATCTTGATTTTATGTAGTGCCATGCCGCGCATGGATGAGTGTCCTTGCATGATCCTCCGGTGGGCAAACATGAGGCCACATTATGCTGCAGTCTGCGCCAGTTTCCCTCCCTCACATCCTGCATACAGATAAAGACTGATTCTACTCTAGGCCTTTCCCCTAATAAAATTCACTACCCATAAATACACTCTATCATAATAGTAGATTTAAACAAGCTAATCAAAAACACACAAACTTATCAGCATCTCCTTCGCTTACATACGAGGTATACGTACCAACTTCTACAGTGTCGAATCCTTTCTCCAAGTAAACTCCCCTGATATCCTAGCCCTCTGTGAAACTAACCTTGATCTTTCTATCCTCTCTTCTGAATTCGACGTTTCTGTTTACCTTCCTTTTTTCAGAAAGGACCTCAATGTCCACATGCATGTGCTTGGCGTTTACGTTAGTGAACAACTCCCTCTAGCATAGGTGATTTCTCTTGAATACCTAGATAATTCTAATATGTGTTTCCGTCTCTCCCTACTATGATCAGTTAGCTATCTCGCTTTACCTACCGCTACCCTACCATCTCCCGACTGTTTCGCACTTGACAGCATCTTTAATGATATTGATAAAGCCATTCCCTCTCATCCTTTTTCCCATATATTTGTGACTGGCGAATTTAACGCCCACCACGCCAAGTAGCTGTAGAACTCTGACACAGATCTCTCTGGTGTCCAGGCCATGAATTTTTCAATCATTCAATCCCTAATGTAAGTGCTGGAGTTTCATACGCGTTTCTCTAATAACCCTAATGAACCTGTCTCACTGTTAGATCTCTGTTTTACTTCCTTCTCTGACTCTTGCAATGTCATGCAACTCTGCCCTCTTGTAAACACTGACCAAGGGATGATATCTGTCAAGATCACCTTCCACTCCCACTACCCAAGAACCGTAGACTAGCAGAATATCTTACTGCTACCAAAGACTGATTGGGACTCATTCCGCGATTTCCTGTGTGAAGTCACTTGGAACAAAATATTTAGTCTTCCTGTTGAGGACTGTGAGGCTGAGGTCTCCTCTTGCGCTAAAACTAGCATCAATGCTTCCATCCTAGCCAGAGAGTTGTGACTTAAATCCAATTCCCCCCCCCCTGGTTCGCCCTTGATTTCTCGGCTGCCATCGCCCATCAAAATCACTTCATCTGGGTTTATCGGAGTCACACTTCGGACCATAACAAGAACCTTTTTGCCTCTGCTAGCAATGACAGCAAGAAGATAATTAAAGAAGCTAACCTACTATTTGAAGGCAGAATGATACAGTGCATAGCATCCCGTAAGTTCAGCTCCAAAGAGTAGTAGAGGCTCTGTAAATGTGTACTAAACAATATCAAAATCTCAATCCCCCACTAATCCCCTCTAATTAAAGAATTATCGGCCTGTCAGCCTCCTACTGGTTTTTGGCAAAGTGTTCAAAGCTATCATCAACGCCGAAGTGGTTCAACATCTTACAGCTGACAAACAGTATGGTTTCCGCTTCACCAGGTTTACTGCTGATATGCTCACGTGCATCAATAAATATATACACCAGACTCTCGACAAGAACGGCGAATCTTGAACTGTTGGCCACAAAGCGTTTGACAGAGTCTGTCATGCTGGTTTTCTACGCCAGCTGCGGGGCCATGGTATAACTTGACAGTTGTTTGACCTAATTCAGTCATTCCTTTCAAATCGCACAATGAAGGTAGTATTAAACGGACCTGTCTCCCAATATTATCATACCAACGCAGGGGTCCCTCAAGGCTCTATTCTAGGTCCTACGCTTTTCCTGATCTTCATTAATTATCTCTCCATTGTAATAAAATCCCAAGTAGGCATATAGGCTGATGACACTATGGTATATTCACGCCTGGATCAAATAGGCTGACAAGCAAACCTCGCTGCTGAGTTTGAAAAGGATGTCCAAACCGTGGAGGACTGGAGTAAGAAATGGCTCGTGAACTTTAATGCTTTGTAAACGAAGCTGCCATCTACTAACCATCATAGCCATAGCTCCTACTCACATTAGGATGCATCAGGTTAGTCTTCACCGATTTTGCTCCGGTAAACTTAGCTCCCTGGTGCCCACTATGCATGAATTTATTGGAGCAACAAGATTAGCAACTAGGTCCTGCCATTTTACTGTTAAACCAATAAAATGTATACGCAGATTCTACTCTATCAGCTTCTTTTCTTGCACTTACCGTATGTTGAATTCCTTTCCGTTTACCTGCTTCCCCGACAGCTACAATCTCCAAAAATTTAAATGTAAACTCAATAGCCATCGCCTCTCTCACCGACTTGCATCCTCTCTCTCATGCTCCTTTCTACGCCCACTCCTGTCTCATCAGTATTTTCATCCTTCTTTTACCCACTTCCTGACACATCATTTAACCTGTTACTCTTTCTCATAAATTTTCTCCTATGTAACCCCTGTGCACCATTAGCAGCTGTCTTCCTCGGGGCGATTTGATTATAAAAAAGTATATATATATATATATATACATATATATATGTGTGTGTGTGTGTGTGTGTGTGTGTGTGTGTGTGTTGGGTGCGCGTGTTTGTGCTTATGTGTGTATGTATAGGCAGCAACTCTTCATTTAAACATATATTATTTAAAATACAGACATATATATATTTTATAATAATTCTTTTCCACTTTTGGAAACAGTTTCTTGATGTTAAGATTAGTATCAGTTTAAATATTTAATGGAAGGTCGCATCTCTGAAAAAAATGTAAGCACAAAAGTATCACAACGTTTAAAATATATTTCTGTCTTCCTTCAGGAATATATCGGTTCACAGCACCTATATACAACATCATGACAATAATCAGAAAAATTCTAATTTTCCAAATTAACCTACCAACACAAAACAAAATTTATTACAGGTGTAACATCAACGTCTGGAAAAAAACGTTTAAAAAACATTCAAGGCCATTTTGCATTTCTACCAATTCATGAATAGCTCCCCTATATTGGCATTTTTATTTTTTTTTGCTAAAACGGGTAAATATCAAATCTTAAAATCTTATAAAAGAGCGTTCAAGTATGCTTTTATGCGTACATATATGATACTATGTCATAATAATGATAGTTACAAAAAGTTTGTCTTCATAATGTAGTCCAGAAAATGACCTCGGAGAAGATCGAAACTACTTGACTAGAAAAAAATAAGGCCACTTTTTTATGAATTTTAGCGTAAAATCAATAAAACGAAAAGAAAACTGGGAAAAATGATTGCAATAATAGACAGATGTCAATAATATTTAATGAGATAGATAGATAGATAGATAGATAGATAGATAGATAGATAGATAGATAGATAGATAGATAGATAGATAGATCCGCATACACATAACGCTACACAATCCTTGAGTTGCCATAAAGAATCGTATCTATCATTACAAAAACAAAATCGGGATTTCTATTTTACATTATATCGATTTTGCAGCAATTATATATAATTAAATAACAAGTAAATATTAACTTTGCAAAAATTAAATAAAGCAAAACAATGCCTAACCTACTATAAAATACTCTTTAGGACGACAATATATATATATATATATATATATATATTGTCATCCTAAAGAGAGATATATATATATATGAAACTACACTTTATGAATTTGACCGAAGTACTATCTTAGTGAGTTGTTCTCATGAAATTACAGCCGTGTTACATAGGCATTGGTGTGCTGTGGTTTTCGACTCAAAAACGAGTTGAAATCGTTGCATTAATTTATGAGCAAATACCTTTTTGAAAGGTATTAATGCGTCACTTATTTTTTCAATCATAGATTAATCAGCAGAACAATTGGGTACTATAGCCTTGGTTGGAATCCAGTCGACCACAGGAAGTAATGCCAAATTACTGCGGGAAAACCTTCCTCCTAGTCAATCATGCCTCTTTATAGGCATGATCGCCTAAGCGTTCATCACGTATGTCACTTTATTGACTGACTGGCTAGATGTAAGTGAACGTTCTATGCTAACTATTTCGTCTTACGTACTTCTCGCTCAGGGATCTTCGACTCCAATCAAACTTTATCTTGAAAATTTAAAATGCAATGGCAAACGCTATTAACTGATTGCCGTTCTATTGTTAGCCCTCCTTAGTAATGTTAGGTTATATATATATATATATATATATATATATATATATATATATATATATATAACATGCTTTTACAAAATTTCATGTGGCATTCTGACACCAAACCCATGACAACTTTTCAAAATGTACTCTTTTTGCTTCTACACAACGATGCACAAGCATCACTGGCAGACCCTTTGAAATACTTCTGCAAGGTGACTAATAGTCCCTTAGCCCTCCATGACACGTTGATAAAGCGTCTTTTTGTTATTAATGCCTGTTGCATAAAACAATTCAATTAGGTTTCCAAAACTAAATATTCAAACACTTGATTTCTTAATAACATGCACATCATCTTTCATGATAGAGGTCTGCTAATGTATCTTGAAGCTTTCGCAAGAAGCTTCAGCACGAACCTTTTAGAGTGTTTGGATGTCATTCTGCAGAGGATTTGGAAAGAGTAGGATGAGTTTAATAGTGATTACGAAGATACGTCATATAGGAAACTCTGTTCTGATGAGCAAACATCTCTGGAGGGCCTCAAACTCAACATGGAAGCTACCTTAAGTGCCTTGAAGATGTAGTGCTAATATTGTTCGAGAGTTTGGCTGCTGAAAGACCAAACGTCTCGTGCAGGTACTCTCCACTGTGTCACACAAGCACGAAAACACTCACAATGCTGTTAGACAATTCCTGAGATTACATCATTCCTTACATCTAACCACCTTCCTCCCTAGACTGCATTGCTCTATATTATTATTTATCGAGCGCAGTTGAGCGGGAGACCAAAAAACGTCTTTATATGATTATATGAAGGCAAGAATTATTGCAGCAGCGTACAGACTATTAAGACGATTTTCTGTAGATTATAAAGTTGACTGGGAGCCGTGGTTAACGTTTTTGGCGATTTTATTGAATAACTTTCTTCTATAGTATTTCAAGAAATTTTTATATAATTTTGGTAAATGTATCTGTTAAAATTTGATGTCTGTGTTATTTTCGTTTATGCGTAATTTACACGATAAATTTTCCATATCAACCTATATAGAGTGCAACGCAACGTTTGCAACGCATGACAAAATATTTCTAATACAGCTAGGTTAATGAAACTTTTACCGCTAATAATATATGTTTAATCCTTTAGGGAAGGAATCAGATGTTTTTTAAATAATCGATAAATATAGTACAAGGAAAAAATCAATATTTAAATTCTGCAAAAGTTAACAATACATTTAATAAATCATCTACGCGCAGAAAGAAAAACAAGTGGATGACGGAAGATATTCTGGAAATGATGTAAAGGAGGCGGAAAAATATCAGGGCATGGAATGGAGTGATGGGAACTAGACTAGGAAATAAGAAGAAAATTAGGCAGGCTAAAGAGAAATGGCTCAATGACAAATGTGCAGAAGTAGAGAGTTTGAACAGGAATAATAAAGCAGAAATGCATAAGGAAATGAAAGAACTGACAGGACAAAAAATCTGCTATTCAACAGATATGTCTAAAACCTAAAGATGGAACAATCATTTTGGAGAAAGAGGAAATACTCCAACGATTAGAAGAATACACAAATGATCTTTTCAATGACAAGAGAGAACAACCAATAATACGCAAAGATGAGGACGGACCGGAAATATTAAAGTCTGAAGTGTAATCTGCAGCAGCCAAACTGAATAGAAACAAAGCAGCTGGACCAGACGCCATAGTGAAAGAGCTGCTGATAGCCCTGGAAGAATTTGGTATAGAAAAAAATTACTGAAATAATAAATTAAATTTATAATAGTCGAGTTATGCCAGATGATTTCAGCAAGTATATCTTCATAGCACTACCTAACAAGCCAGGAGCAAACGAGTGCGAACTCCACAGAACCATCAATTTAATGAGCCATATAACAATACTGATCGTCCGAATCCTGATGAACAGAGCAAGAAGCAGAATCAGGCCAGAGATAGGTCAAGAATAGTGTGGTTTCTTTAAAGACACGAGAACATGGAATGCCATATTTATAATTAGGATGCTATCCGAAAGGACAATACAAATGAAGAAGGACTTATACCTGTGCTTCATTGATTATGCGAAGGCGTTTGACAAAATACGTCACAAATAACTGATCGAGATGCTCGGCAGCCTGGACATATATGGGAAAGACTTGAGAATAATCAAGAAATCTTTACTGGCAGCAAACCGCTTGCATACGGACAGGTAATGAATTGAGTAGATATACAAATATAGAAAGGGGTGTATGACAGGTATGTGTTTTTCACTGGATCTGTTCAACTTGTACAGCGAGAATATTTTGAGGATCCTAGAAGTTATATCTGTATTCGTAATCGAAGGCCACAATTTAAGCAACCTAAGGTACGCAGATGATACAGTGCTGATAGCAGACACAGAAAGGAAGCTACAAGACCTCCTACAGAAGGTAGTAGAAGAAAGTAACAAGAAAGGACTAGAAATAAACTGCACGAAAACCGAATGCATGGTCATCAGTAAAAAGGGCAGCCCAAAATGCCAAATACAGGACGGGGATACCAGAATCAAGCAGGTACAAAAATTTAAACACCTGGGAAGCGTTATAACAGAAGACGGAACGTGTGACACAGAGATCCGAAGGCGAATTGGCATGGTGAAGGAAGCATTCCAGAAGTTGAGTAAAGTATTAAGAAACAGGACAATTTCACTAGAAACTAGGAAGAGAGTATTGGATTGCTACGTGCTGTCTGTCATTCAATATGGCAGTGAATGCTGGACAATACCATAAAAAATGAAGGAAAAACTTGAAACAACTGAAATGTGGTTCTACAGAAGGATGCTGCAAATATCATGGATCGAGCATGTGGGCAATGATGTGGTCTTGAAAATGATGGAAACAAAAAGGAAATTAATACTGAGCATCAGAAAGAGACAGCTGAAGTTCCAGGGACACGCAATGAGGAATCTGATGCTAACAGGCCAGATAGAGGGAAAATGAGACAGTGGAAAGCAACGGATAACATATTTAAAAGACCTAATCAGGTGGATGACGGAACGAGGATTGCATGTTGTAACAGGAAAAGGCGTACTCAGAGCCCCCAGTGATAGGGAAAAGTGGAAGGCCATGATCGTCTCCGTCCTGAAGGGACAAGGCACATAGAAGAATAAGAAGAATTAATATTTTGTGTTCAGAGTAGTCATCGACGAAATTCTTGCAGTTATCTTGGCTAATATGTTTCCATTCTTCACGACAAGAATTTTTTCTTCATGCAGGTTTTGCGTGTTTTTTTCTTTTAATTTTTTCAGCTCTCCATAAACTTTAATCGAATCGTGATCTGGACACTGACTTCGCCACATTAGAACGTCTATACTATTTGAACTTCACCATGATTTTGTAAGCTTTGCAGTATATGTACAATCGTTGTCATCTTGAAAGACTCACCTTCGTTTGAAGCGCAACTAATGGACATCTGACATAAATTTATCTCTAAATGATCCCTATATAATGCTCTGTTCATCCTCCTTTCTATTCAATGTTTCCTACACTTTGCCCACTAAAACATGACTGAACTGCCACTAAATCTTACTGTGTGGATAATATTTTTCGGCGAATATTTAGTACCCGTCACTTTCCAGGACTTTGTAACAGCATTTCTGCCAAGACGTTCAATTTTCATTTTGTATGACCAAAGTACACTTTCACAAAATGCTACATGTTTGATACAATGCTCGTTTGCAAATGTCAGTCAATCAAGAACATGTTTTTGCTTAAGAAGTGTTTCTTTTTTCTTTGGAGTCCTTGAAAAGATGTCAGATCAACGGAGTGAACGACAAATTGTATACGTAGTCACTTTTACTCTACTTACTTCTAGTCCTCCCTGGAGTTTTTTCAACTTAAGTCTGGACTCGTTGCCAAATTCTCTCGCCAATAGTCTGACCGAATATTTCTTCAAATTTCTAGGGAGACCAGAGCATTTTGGGAGACGAATTGAATGACACGTCTTTCAAGGACGAGATGTCGTACCAAATATACGCAATGGCGTATTTAACTGACTAGATAACTTCTTAAAACCGAGTCCCTTTTTATGACGGTCAAAAATACGCTTACGGAGATCTTGATCAATTATGTTCCTTTTCCCATTTTGTTATTTTTTAAAGAACGGTTGAGAGTAAAAGAATCACTAAATTCTTTTAATCATTGCTAAAACTAATCATAAAATATATATGCAACCTTCTAAAAAACGACACCATCCTAATATGGAACATTCTAGTAATATTTGAACACTTTATAAAAAATCTTAGAAATATCAAAATGTGCAGTAAAATTTTGAGTTACTAAATATCGGCTTTTCTTCTTGGTATTCTTTTTTGCATTTTTTAAAAATCTGTTTAACAGAATATTTAAATATACATTGTACGAATATATACATATATATTTCTTTGGTCATATCTGACAGGTTTTATGTAACTTGTTTCGTTCTTTTGGACTTAATCTTTTATGCTGAACTAATTACACATGCCCTCGAAGAAAAGGGTACTCTGGGATTTTAATTACAGACTTTTGCTGATAGCGGTAAACTAAAGAGGTGATAATAGGTCAGATATTCTAAGTGGGTTACATTAATGGAAATTTTATTGTCATCAGCGAACGAGCTTATCTCAATGAACGAGAGTCAAATATGCAAAAATCTATGATCGATAGATTCTCAAACTAGTACAGAATATAGATTAAGATAAACCATGCTAAAGAAATGCAAGTTGCCAAAAGCAGAACGCCTTTAATAGAGATAGATGAATTACAGAACACAGACCCAGCAAATATACATAAATGAAAATAAATATAACAAGTTAAACGCAATAAGATTCTTGCAGGTAAAAAGGAAATGCTCGAAAGAGAATAAAAACGTATTTCAAATAAGGAAGATATGCACTCGAGGGGAGTTCCATCAAAATAGATGAACGAAACCAACAAGGATAAGATTATTGAACATTTTTGTAGTATTAAAATAGGTTAAATTAGTAATGACCGAGGTGAATAGGAATAAAACAGCAGGCGTAGATGGGATTGTTTAGAGATTATATATTCTTTACACGCTCTTCAGATCGATAAGATTACTGAAATAACATAGGAGATATAAAAAAGCGGTGAAAAACCGGAAGGCCTCTGTAGATTCAATTTTACAGGGTTTTAAGGCGAAAATTGCTACTACTTTATAATCAGATTTATGACTTACATTGCTAAACAACTGAATTCACACGAATGTAGGACATACTAAAAGGTTAATGCTATAAAAAATAATTACAAATGCAGAAATACTACACTTAGGTTTTATAGATAACAAAACATGTAACTGATACGGCACAACACCTAAACCTATTTAAATTGCTAGAAAAGTTGATTCTAATATAGAAACACATTAGAATAATAGACGATTTCTTGAAAACAAACTTGTTTGTGGAGATAAAAAAGAGTTGAACATGTGCAAAACATAGGACGAGGTGTCAAAAAAGGGCGAGTTTTCACAACTGTCTTATATATTTAACTGCTGCTGTGAGACAGATACAAATGGAACTGACAGGGCGTGTTATTGGTAGCCGCAATATTAGTAAAATAAGACATGTGGATAACACTGTTTTATCAAAAAACTTAGAAAAGAAAACCGAAAGAATACGTAATAAAAAAAAGAAAGAAAAAGCATTATCTATCAACTTTGGGAAAAAAGAATTTATAATCTTCCCTAAGACAGACGGCGGAAGGTGTCTATGTGAATAAGAGACGTAAAAATCAATCAGGCACATACACTTAACTATGTGGATTATATGGGTTATAAATGCACTAGAATAATAAAAAAATATGACAGATATATCCCAATACTCATTCGTAAAGTGAATGATGTATTCCATATTGTAAACAATATATTAAGAGATAAAACATTCGTTAGTAACAAATATATTTAAATTCCTATATTTAAAAACACTGGAGAACCCTCTGACCCTGCAAATTACCGCCCTATCAGCCTTCTTCCGATCTTTGGCAAAGTGTTCGAAGCCATTATCAACGCCGAGGTGGTTCAGCATCTCACAGCACACAGGCTCCTCTCGGACAAGCAATATGGTTTCCGCTTCACCAGGTCTACTGCTGATATGCTAACGACCATCACCGAGTACATATACCAGGCACTCGACAGGAATGGCGAAGCTCGAACCGTTGCATTGGATATATCTAAGGCGTTCGACAGAGTTTGGCATGCTGGCCTTCTATGTAAACTGCGGAGCTATGGTATAACTGGACATTTGTTTGAACTAATCCAGTCATTCCTCTCTAACCGCACAATGAAAGTGGTATTAAACGGACATGCCTCTCAGAACTACCATACAAACGCAGGTGTCCCCCAAGGCTCCATCTTAGGTCCTACACTCTTCCTGATATATATTAATGATCTCCCTGATTCCATAAGAACCCAAATAGGTTTGTACGCCGATGACACCACAGTTTACTCTCGCCTCCAACAAAAATCTGGTGTAGGCGTCAAAGCTAAACTTGCAGCCGAGATTGAAAAAGACCTCCAATCCATATTGGACTGGGGTAAGAAATGGCTAGTAAATTTTAATGCTTCTAAAACGAAGCTACTGTCAATTAACCATCATCGACAATCTCACCTACCTCCCATTAGCATGGACCAGGCCTGCCTCCCAGAAAGTAAAACACTACGCCTCCTTGGTCTCACACTTTCAGCGGACCTCAAAATGAATGACTATATCGAATCCATTGCTAAATCCGCTGCTATGAAAGTCGGTTCTCTGTGTAGGGCCCGGAAGTTTTTTCCGTCTAAATCTATCCTGCACATTTACAAATCTACCATCCGCCCGTGCATTGAATATTGCTGCCATATCTGGTCGGGTGCCCCTGCTGTTCTCCTCGGGCTTCTCGATAAGGTTCAGAGGAGGGTCTGTAATGTGATAGATACCGACTTGGCAGACCGCCTGCAGTCTCTCTCCCACCGGCGAGACGTGGCTTCGCTGTGTCTCTTCTATAAATACTTTCACGGCTTTTGCTCCGATGAACTTAGATCACTGGTGCCCCCTAAATACGAATTTGCACGAGATACTAGATTAGCAACTAGATCCCACCCTTTTACAGTGAAATCGATAAAATGCAGCCGTAACTTCTACTCCAACAGTTTCTTTCCTCGCACTTCCCGACTGTGGAATTCTCTTCCAAACGATTGCTTCCCCGACGGCTACAATCTCCAGGAGTTTAAATGTAAGGTCAATAGACACCTCCTAACACACTAACCTGCTCCCATTCTATCAAACACTCTTCCCATCTGCCCGACACTCATCCTCGCTATCCTTACTCATCTATCACCTTTCTCCTGACATTCCCTATGTCTAACCACTCCTTCTCTTTACCTTCCCCTATGTAGCCCCATGCGCAATAGTGGCAGTGGAATGCCTTGCTTGGGGTGAGATGATTAAAAAAAAAAAAAAAATATATAATAGTTCGGGTCTTCTACGTTATGACTATAGTTCTATTAGGCAGTGAATGCGACTTTCTTGATGATAAAAGAGATTCGATGTGACATGATATGACTGAACAGTAATTTTCAGAATGCCATAATCTTAATATATAAGAAAGTAAGAATATATAAGAAGAATATGAATGAAAGATAACATAAAATTCATAAAATTGCTTAAATCCTGAAGACATATGGGACATGTAATAATTATTTGAGATAGTCACCCTCACAATACATTGCATCCGAAAATATCACTAAATATTTAACTTGGTTCGATTTAGAATTACCAATTTTAGGTACTGACAAGTCAATAATTGAAATATATAACATTTTCATCGGACTACTTAAGAAGCCAGGTAAAAAAATGAGGGGAACTATATCTGACAATAAATCTAATTAATAACAAAACAATTTCCGATTTGTGATGAGTAACAAGTGCAACAAAATTAGATCCGATATTGACCAAGAGCAGTGCGGATTTGCCAAGGTTCTAGTAAAAGAAACGCTATGTTTCTGGCCAGAATGATAATAGAAACGTCAATGCAGAATAATGTGATTCTGTGTTTTATTGATTACACAAAAGCTTTTGATAAACACGTCACACAGAACTGTTGAAACTCGGGAATTTTGAACGATTTAGGAAAGATATTCAAATAATGCACAACCTATACTGACTAAAAACCGCACCTGCATACTGTAGAAAATGAAGGAATAGTAATGAGTGGAAGACAAAGAAGTCTCTTCTCGCCGGACTTATTCAAATTATATAGTGAGGTGATCCTGAGAGAATAGAATTCCTACCAAAATTAGCATGTAATATGTAGATGACACAATGTTGATAGACGACAAAGTAAGGAAACAACAAGAATTGCTATAGACATCAATTACTAGAAAACAGAATGAATGGTTGTTATCAAATGGAACGATTGAACATTCAAAATGCTAATAAGATATGCTAAACTTAAACAAGAAAATAATTTAAATAACTGGGAAGTTTTGTACAGAGGAAGGAATTGAAATTCGTATTGGAATAGCGAAAAGTGCTTTCCCAGGGTTAAGCAAGGTGTTAAGAAACAAAAAAAACATTAAAACCATATAAAAGAATACCAAACTGTAACTTAGTATCAGTTCCCTTATATACCAGTGAATTATGACAATATGCTCACAGGTGAAGAGGAGATATGCATCAACAGAAATGAGGTGCTAAAGAAGGATGCTGAGACTCTCATTGCTCGAACATGTTTCCAAGAGCCAAGTTTTAGAAATAATGGTAAACAAAATTGATAATAATAGTTAACATCAGGCATTGAGTTTTAACCACCTTTTTTTAAAATTTGATGCTCACTGGACAGACTGAAGACAATAGAAGCAGGCACAATGCATAAGCAAGCTTGAGCGAATGCATAGCGAAACAATGCTTAAAATAGATAACAAATGACATGAAATTGTTGGAATCCATGATTACCTCAGCTTACAAATTCAAGGGAGATTACATACATGCAACAAAATTTTGCATAGAAAACGCCAGAAAAAAATTAAGTTGTCTGTAATTTATAAAATGCAGTGATCAATAGAATGTATAAATATTTTTTGTATAGTATCTGATCAAAAGAATGTGTAAATGTATTATATATAATACAGGGGCCCGACAATATTTTTCGGACACTTTGAAAAAAGTACTTCAAGGTGGTTACTAGTGCCAAAAACTTTTGAGATTGTAAGTACGTAGTTGAGGAGTGAAGATCCACTACTAGTGTAATCATTTTTTTGTTAGTTTGGCTTTGATAATTTTAGTTTTTTGTGATTTTTGCGAAAATTTGCGCGACACTATTTTTCGGACATGACAAAAAATCCTATTTTATTAAGAGCTAAGTTCATGTAAATATTGCTGTATGCAGATTGACTGCTTGTACACTTAGCTGTCATCATTAGAATCAATTATCTGTTCTATTTTACTGACAAAACAATTAAGTTTAATGAGGTAAAATGCATTCAAAAGAAGTCGTTTGTTTGGCACAGAAGAAGCGGGATGATGGCTTCAGCATCAGAAGGATCGCCATGGATTTGAAGCTGTCGAAATCAACGGTCGAATACATGCTGAAGACAAACTCCGAGCGGAAAAAGAAGAGAGGACGGAAAAGATCAATTGGCAAGAGGACTGAAAGGAGAATGAAGAGGACTGTGACACGGCTTTTGACATCTGGAGAAAAAGTTACAGCAAGAAAATTGAAGGAGAAATGTGAATTGGATGTAAACGTCCGAACAGTACAAAGAACGCTGCATAGGATTGGTTTGAAGTATGCAAAGGCTAAGAAAAAAAATTACACTAACAAAGTTAACAAAGCATGTTGACTTTAAGAAGGTTATATTTACTGATGAGAAGCGTTTCAAGTTTGATGGGCCCGATGGATGGTGTACTTGGTCGAGAAGAGGTGAGCCTGCTGTACTGAACAAACGACAGATGGGAGGAGGAGGAGTTATGGTTTGGGGTATGATCTTTGCTAATGGAAATATATGGTTGGAGTGGCTGAAAGGACGACAGAACAGCGAAAACTACAAACAGTTGCTAGACGAGAAAGCCCTACCAAGGATAAGAAGAGAGACAGGGAATGATTTCGTTCTACAGCAAGACAATTGTAGCATCCATGGGTCAAAAGTCACGAAAGAATGGATGGCTGAATATGACTACTTTGGAATGGCCTGCAAAAAGCCCAGATCTAAATTTAATAGAAAACGTTTGGGAAATGCTTGCGCAACTTGTCTATGATGGACCTGAAATAACGAAAGAAGCTCAACTATGGGAACGGATACTAGATGCCAAAAAACAACTAATAGAAACACGTAGAGATGTTATTGTGCATAAGTTTGATCAATATGAAAGGAGATTGATAAAAGTTATTGAGAAGAAAGGTGATATTACAGACTATTAACAGTTTTTCAACGATGTCAGAAAAATAATGTCGCGTGTGTTTTGTAAAAAAATGATGAAAAATAAATATTTTTCCTTACCTAATCGATTTTCTTATATTTTTATTGCAGGTGTTGTCTTTATATGTTTATGCTATTCTATTGAAGGAATTTCGCCACTCTATGGTACTCGGAAAGTCGAATATTAAAGTGTCCGAAAAATATTGTCGGGCCCCTGTACCTGACTAAATCAAAGGTGAACAAAACTTTGGAGAGTTGAGGTATTAAAGTGACATAACTTAAATTGAGATAACCATCAATGGCATAGTTCGTGGAACTAGAAAATTCTATCTCAGTGGTCTGTTTAAAGGATTCAATTCAAAATTCTAATGTATATCACCTAAATAGGGCCTGAGCGTACGATAGCCGAAACTTCGCGTATATGAGATTAAAGATGAGGAAAACAGTCCGAATAAAGTAAATAATGTAAATAGTTACAATATCTCATCTCAGAAATATAGATAGAAACTTTTTTTCTTTTAGAGGATTTTCTTCTATTTCAAGGATAGCGTCTTTAAATGTCGATGTATACTCATTAATTTGTGTGACACATCATTAATCTAAGGCTCATTTTATAAATGAAATATAAAATTCCTCGCAACATACGTTTGTTTAAAAGTTTATTTTCCTTTAAAAAATAGTCTCATCATGACGGTTCATGTTTTTCAGCTTTTTATTTTTTCTTTACTAAATGTGATTTATTGAAATTAGTACAGCATTTTTTTCATTGCTTCAGTTCAACTTTTCCTTCTCTTGGGTTGGTTTCCTTAGCAATGTGATTTTAGCGAAGAAAACAGCGACTTAACTCTGACGAGTTAAGTCGCCGTTTTATAATAATACTACGACGGAAAATGCGGCGAAAAAGAAAATTACAGACCCAAACAGAAAATATGGGCACATATTCCGCATAACATGCTGAAGACTGAATGTTTAAAATAAAAAACAAGTCCGTCGCAGAAGTCGCTATAAAATATATGCAAATATTTAGCGTCCTCTCTGAGTTGTCGGCCAATGGGAAACATTGATCGGCCGATAAAAGCAGTCGTTGTTCTCGAAGCTTGGGAGAAGTACAAGATTTTTTTTTAAATCAGCCGCAACAAAGACAACAACAACAACAGCAACAGCAGCAGCAGAAAGTACAACAAAAACAGCAAAACCAAGTACCAACCAAGGATACAGATATAGAGGTGGAGGAAATACCTCCAGCACGGTCATCGTCCCTGAAAAGGGGGAGGGAAGAGAAAGACGAAACTGCCCAAAAAATTGGTTAAAGTAGAAGAACGTGGCAGGACTGAACGGGAGACCAGCAAAGCCCAGTCCGCTCCTGCATCACCAGTCAGGAAAGAAAATGTAACGGGGAGGAGTCAATCTGTCTCCCCAACGAGAACCGTTTCTAGGCCTTCTCCCACACCTCTCAACGGAAAAATCGTCTTCCCAAGAGGGTTGGATGCGGTGACCGGTACATTCGAGAGGTACTCTTTGCTCGACTGATAACATGTGCGAGGCGTTTTGGCGGCATTTCGAGATCCTGTTTACCAAGAAGCTTGGTCTCTGTGATGAGGAGTTTCGGCTGATGCAGCTAGCTGTGAGGTAGAGATTACGTAGGGCGAAGTCTACGCGGCTTTGAAGAAGGTCGGCAGAGGCAAATCGCCGGGTCTCGGTGGTTTGCCCTATGAATTGTACTTATGGCTGTCGCACATCTTTGTCCCGATTTTGGCTGTCGTGTTCAACAATTGGTTCCGGCAGGTGTCCACCCCAATCGGTTTTCCAGGACTGTGATCACGCTGTTGAGAAAAGGCAAGAATGTGGGGAAGGTGTTAGAGGGTTACTGACCCATAACTCGTCTGCAATTAGTTGCCGAGTCTCTGTTAGGACCTGAGCAGTCTGCATCTGATACGCACGATCGCAGAGGGGATAAAAGATGACGAAGAAGCCGCGCTGATCAATTTGGATCAGTCCAAGGCATTTAATAGGGTTGACCATCGTTACTTGGCGGCTGTCCTGTAGGCCACTGGATTCGAAACCAACTTACGCCGTTGGATTAGCCGCCTGTATCAATCCTCCACTTCTATGTTACACGTGAACGGAAAGTTGTCGGGCGTTCTGGCGCTGTCTAGGTCAGTCCGACAGGGTTGCTCACTGTCGCCCCCACTTTAGGCTTTGGCGTTGGAGCCCTTCGAGTGACATCCAGGTGGTAGAGAAGGCGCTTGAACGGTCCGAGCAGGTAACAGAGGCCAAGATTAACGGCAACAAGCCGTCCGGCTTGCGGTTAGGTGTCTGGTAGGGTGTTACCCTCCCGGGGCCATTTGACTGGACGGACGGCCCTGTCCACATTCTTGGAGTGTGGTTTGGGCCCGACTTTCAGTTGGAAAAAAATGGTCAGAAGTACCAATTGGTCGGCGCGTCGGTCAAGATTTGGCGTCGAAGGGATTTGTCCTTAAAGGGTTTGGCTATGGCGTGTGCTACATACGTCTTTCCCATTATCCTTTACCAATTGTCAATACTTCCACTTTGTAAATGGCGTAGGAAGGAGATCGAGCGTTTACTATTCTCCCTTCTGTGGGGAGGACGCAAACCCTACGTCGACACACGTGTCTGTTACCAACGTCCGTTTGGCAAAATACAGTAGCCACTCTTTTTTCTGGGATGGACGGGTCTTACTAACATTGTTTATTATATTGTTTTTAAAAAAATTGTTGTATTTTTAGTTTGTTTTTGGGTTCATCCCCCACCCATCATTTCATCTTTCATTAAATGTTTTAAATTATATATTATATACTATATAAACATATTTTTATTGTCATGGGTTTTCCCCCCTTTTTAGGTGTCGTATGTTAATTTGTGGTATGAAGGATTGGGAGCTGATGGAAGGGTCCTTGTGGTGAATGTGTAAATTGTAATGTGTGATTGGGTCGTGATAGTGTAGTGATAGCTAGGTAAAGGATAGTTAACTGAGTAACACCCTCTACCCCTCCCCTTTTCGTATTTGTGCCACAATTTTTGTATTCTCACAAAAATAAATATTGAAATTTATTTTTGGTCTGACTGGTTACGTGGATAGCAGTTCGCGAGATTGTACCGGCGAACTGAATTTTTTGGCATCTTCTTTTTCTGGCCTGATATTCGAATCTGAATTTTAAGTGATATTTTCTCTGCGTTGTGGAAGTAATTTGCAAGAAAATATTTTTTTGCAATACCAAATCTCCTATAGTGCTCCAATGCTCAACTATTTTACTCATTCATGTGTATTGGGAAGATATGTTTCTTTGTATTTCTCAAATAACCAAAGCAAAACCAACGTGTCAACGTCTGGAAAATTAAACTTGTTCCTGCAGACACGATATGTTTTGACTATAACATTACACTCATTCCCACGTGAGATTTTGTTAAAACAAACCCAACACGAATTGTCAAATTCTTATTAAGATCTTTTCATTTATTGGAGAATTGAACAGATAAAAAATAATTGTCAAATAAGGGAAGTGGTTTCTTTGTTGATGCGTGTTACTAAATGGTGCTAAGGTTTATTAGTTAGCAAATACGTAATATTTCCTGTGAATGAAAAAGAAGAAAAATGGCGGCATACAACAACACACATAAAAGTGAAGTTGGTTTTTCTGTAGCTGTTCCATCGCTTTATATAAGTTCCATGTTCAAAGTTACCGAAAATTGTCTACTCACCTGACTAGATGATGTTCTTTATTTTAGGGTTCGGCGTAAATGTACAGCCACATCACGATGTAACAAGCTTTGCCGCACAATTACAAAAGTTAATCAACACCTGGTCAGTAGCTTGAAGGCTCACAGTTTGGAACTACTGGGTAAGCTTCAATCTTCTTATGGGGACATAAATAATGGCTCGAAAATGTTCCTTAGGGAGTCGAGTTTTAATTCTCGTCAGGTTGGTTATATTCACTTAGGCGAAAATACACTTGCGAAATGTAAGAATTTACGTCTTTTCCTACTATCTATAGGTTAATTATTAAGACTTTATGAGTAAACCAGTATTAGAAAAATGTTAGAATCTAAACATATTTCCTCTTTTTAAATAACCTTCAGAGGGTTGATAATCCATAATAAACGAATAATCTAAGCATTTTTAGCAATGGATCGGAGAGCAGACTTCAACGTAAAATAATTTTGTAGTAAAAATTTTAGATATGAACAATTTAATTTCGTTCAAAATATTTAGGATTACAATTGTACAACCTTACAGATTCAATTATTTAACGGGTAAGAGTCCAAAGTCCAATAATCAGCGTTCGTCAGTCGCAATTTAAGTTATACATTCTATTTAGACTCGATAAAACATAAACCAGCCAGATTCTAATTAAATATATCTGAGTAAAACTGGGCAGAGATTTTGATAGATCTTCTGACATCTATGTAAGATAATAAAGATTAATTTATTGCATTAATGTGCTTATGTATATACTGTGTCAATCTGTATTTGTGAACCGACAACTGAACTTGAAAGAAAATATTATTTTTGGTCTGTTAGTATTATTCTTGTGGCAGCCAAGCATACATCAAACCCATGCATATTCAGTTTCACTCCTCCTCTCCATTTTATAATCAAAGCTAAAAGATTTTCAATCTACAAATTAATCAGGATGTTCATCAATAGCCATGTTCATATACACTCCACCTGCGTGTTTATAATGAATATAAAAGTACGTGAGAACTATTTGCCTCTCAAGCTTCCTTTCCTTTTTGACTTCAGCTAGTTGGAAAGGTTCTTTATGTTAGGTAAAGAGAAACCAAATTAAGAAAGCAGACGGAAGGCAGATGTCTAGATGATGGAAACGGAAGCAAATTGTTACCAGCACACCGGAAGCTGAATGACAGTTTCTTGTCACATGCACAGAATTGTTCCGCTCTGTCTAAGGTCAATGGCAGTTCCCTGATGACTTAAGGATGAGGAAGATAGCAACGGCAAAAACATAGAAATTTGGCACGCATTTATTTTGCAGTTTTCAGCTATTTTACGTTATTTTCTAAGATAGCTTCGGTTTCGTTATTGTGGATTTCGTGTTTTAATGTGTCCACAAAAACAGATTGAGTTTTAATATTCTTCTGCTCATATGAAAATGCCACCGATAAGGAAAGTGCATCGATATTTACAGTAAAATCATGGCCACTTGAATCATCAATGGGTGTGCGTTGTGGTGCAGTGGATATCGGCTTGGAACGAGAAATCGAAGAGCCGATTTCAAATTCCAGTTGAATTCCTTGCATTCATTTACGCGCAAATACATTTGGTAAAGGTATTAAACCTTCTCTTCTCTCTATTTATAGGTTAAGTAACAGGACAGGTTAGGTTCTATAGCCTTAGTCGTCAACCGGAGAAAGCAATGGCATCTTACTGCGGGATGGAATGTCTGTAAATCAGGCCAGGCGCACTGCCAGTCGCTCATTGGTTAACCGAAGTCTGTTTAATTCTGCGACAATCCCGTGTTTTAACTCGTTCGTTGCACTTTGATCTGTCACTAATGGGATATTGTTTTAAATACAAATGAAAGTTTTTTAATCGTCACTTATAGTATTATTATTCCATTTTCCGTTTTATTAATATTTTCTGTATCATTTTCTATTAAAATATCGAATAATTTGACCAAGATTAAAAATATATATAAAGAATGAACGAAATAAAAAAAGAAAGAGAGAATGATACTAATAATAAATTTATATTTTCTTCCTCAACGTATCTATAAGTTTCGTACACGTTGCTACGGACGACCAGGTATCAAAATAATTTATCACCATCAATACTCTTTGTAGGCTATTATATACAGTCTTCTCATGTGTTATGCAGTCTTTAAAATTCATTTTATATAATTTACCCTCATACTAGGTGAAGTTTAAAACTTTATAATAATGAAATTCAATGAATGTTTCGTAATATAAATATCTTCACATTAATAAATGAATATATTATTCAAAGAAAAACTACTGATGTTTGAACGCTCCCTTCATCCATGGAATGTTACATTGAGAGGAAAAAATGTACAGTGGATATTGAAAAAAAATAAAAGATGGATGTGAATCAAGTAGATAAAATAGTGCAAATGACGTTGCATATAAAATTTTGGACATTTTAGCTATCAGAGAAACAAGCAAACGGTAGTGATTTTCAGAAACGGGACGTGCGAGAAAAGAAAATATTAAAGTAGAAGAGGCGGTTGCATTTAACTATTTCGATGATAAAGTTGGGACCTAGATGTCAATATAGTAACACAAGTAAATACATGTGGGCGGAAACGATGGAATAAAAGCTCGTCAGAGCAGTTGCCATGAAGATACTTGTAGAAAAGACAGCGGAAAGTTACATAACATTAGTGAGAAAGTGACTGAAGACGAGTTGGTATGTCAGGATCGATTATAATGCAGATACTCCATTTGTGTTTGTCTAGAATAACATGATATTAGGGAGACCCGACCAGATATGACAATAATATTCAATGCACGGAAGGATGGTAGATTTATAAATGTGCAAAATTGATTATGAAGAGAAAAAACTTCCTAGCAGTAGATGCAGCCATACATTCGAGGTATTCATTCTGCTTGAGATCGTATGAAAGTGTAAGGCCAAGTAAGCGATGTGTGTTGCTTCATTGTAGACTAGCGTCATCTATTCTGTTGATAACAAACTATGGTGGATTTTGGAGTTCAGTTTCGTTTTGGAGGCAGTAAAATTTACGCGCCATTTCTTAACCCATTTGACCACAGATTGTAGAGCTTTTTGAAGGGTAGCAGCATGTTTACTCAGTCAGCCTTGGCAGATTTCATTTTGAGACGGTGGGGAATGGTGGTGTCATCTGCATAGATTCCTACTTTGGAATTGATTACATCAGGAAGATCATTGAAGAAGATCAGAAAAAGCGTAGGATCTAGGATAGAACCTTGAGAAGCGCCTCCGTTCGTATGAAAGGTTATTTCTACGAGTTCAAATGCACCTTAAAAACAGCGTTCCACATCAAACAAAACACATATGTAATTACATTGGTCACAGTACTCCAGCCTACCTACACAACCACAGATCTATTGCGTCTCATTTAAACACACATAAAACCTACTTGAATCCCGCCGAAACATACTAGTAGAAAAAAGTTTAATAGCCCCAATCCACATGTAAAAAAGGATAAAAAATAATGGAGCTCTAATTAAAAAAAAATTAACACTCAATAACATTAATCACGAACAGAGCCACAACATGCTTACTGTATTTATAAAATAAAATGTTCTATTAATGTAGACATATACATAAGAAAATCACTTATTTACATAAAACAAAAATAAAAGTCATTCTTGATAATGGCTAAAATATTAGGTAAATGTGCTAGGATTTGCAAAGTGCCTGAACAATTTTGAAAGACTTTAAGTCCAGATAAGAATGCATTTCTACAAACTAAAGAATAATTCAATAAAATGATTTATCGCCGTAATTTGTCAGTTGCCTATAATTAACAAAGCTTATACAAAAGCGTGATTGTTGCACAAATGCACTACATGTATATAACGAGAGAGAGGATTTACGCGAAAGACTAATTTTTTCTCATAAGCGACTTTCCTGTGAGGTAATATTCTGATTTTCCCGACAATCCCACCAAGCTGCTCCTCTTATTTGAAACTATTCATTATGATTGAGGTACCTTTTTAATACCCGAATTATAAAGACAAATCCAATTGTAAATTAAGATATTATACTCATATTATAAAAGATATTTGGTTTGTCAGTCTCATATATATACTTTACACTCTCAACATCGATTAAACATGGAACATTTTCGGTCATTTAATTGAACTCTTTTTAAAAATTATTGAAAATGAATAATTGAAAACATCATCCTTTTTTCAATTTAAATTTGTTTTGTTTTTATTGGTTGTGTAGGCGTCAAATGCAAAATAAAATACAAGTTAAATATAACAACTGTCAAAAATGAATAGCGAGTTGTCTTTTATCTTCCGTAATTGATTATAAATATTAGTATTTTAAATAGTCCTACGAAATAACAGAAAAGGCATAAATGATATTTTAGCAAACTGACAATTGTATGCTTTTTAATAAATAGTAGTCTGATAAATATGGGTTATTTATCATTAAAGAAGAGTGGATGTTTTTTCTAGAATCTAATTTAAAATACTACCTTCATGACCACTTTGTTGCTTGTGTACAAAAACTCATCAAATATAAATCATCTGCTATCATGTTAACACAACTATTATTCCGCCGCGTATGTGTATGCATATGAATATGCCCATACCTATTAAATATGTCTGCATTAATATGTTCTATTATACATATGCATACAAATTTTAAAAGAAAGTTTCTTTATTTTTCAGAATTTAAATAAACTTTACTATTTCAATAAAACTTTTTATAAATTCATAAATATTCTTCTTTTTAATGCAAAAGATATCAAAGTGACATGTATGGTATATTCTTCTTACGAAGTGACCTTCATTTTTGTTAAAAATTATATTCGCGTTGGAATTGGCGAAACGGGAAATTAAGTAAGTTACATTTCCGTTTGTAAAACATTGTGTGTTCATTTATTTTTTAGCGGCAGCGAAACATTCAGGGAGTTTGCAATTGTTTAAAAGCGGAAGAAAGGAAATGTAGCAACATCGGAAGTCTCACCTAGAATTTGTGGCAAAAGAAATTATTTAATGATTTTTCGACATTGAGGGCAAACATAAGTTCGTTTCATAAATCTATGTTTCATAGTCGCCCTCACTTTATTATACTCTGCCTCTCTCTCATATATTCCCTCTCTCTCATAAACTCTATTCATATCTCATATCCTCTCACTCCCTCTCTCTCTCTCATACTCTCCCTGTATCGAACTTACTCTATCATGGCCTCCGCTTACCCTTCCTTTCTCATATTCTACTTGTTACGCGCTCACTCATACTCTCACACGCGATCTCCTTATCTCATAATCTCCTTCTCTCTCTCTTTCTCTCTCTCTCTCTCTCTCTCTCTATATATATATATATATATATTGGAGAAAGAAAACAAACGAACAAAAACGAAGATTAGGGTTTGATGAAATACTTGTATATATATATATATTCAACTATAAAAAATATCTCTATACATAATGTTTTACACGTGAATATAAGATTTTCAGTTTTCTGTTAGAAGATCGTTAACCAATACCCAACCAGCTTGTAGTGACTGTTATCAGTTACATAGAATGGAAACTAAACATATGTGTTTCCTATCGGAAGTAACATTGTATTGCGAGCATGGCTTCAAATAACTTTGTCTATTTTAGATCTTGACCAGATCCAACCCGATGCCTGTTGAGCCGTGGTCAAGAGACAACGTGAAGTATGATTCAGGATCTGGCAAGTGATGTCCGCACTAAAAAGGAAAGTAATAATTGATCGTCTAAGGAATCCACGGTACATTTCCTCAATTGGTGGCACATGACATGTTTACCCTCGAAACGGTCTTTTTTTTCTTCGCCCACCTCCTTTCTATTTTCACTCGGGTACCTCGAGGTGACGCAATTATTTGCAAGCTTCTCTAACTAAAACCTATTAAATCTAAGTAGTGAGTTCGATACTCACTAGGTATCCCATACTTTTGACCTTGTTCTACATTTAAGCGGTACTTAGAAAATCAGCATAAATCTACCTTATGTCATATCTACGCTGCGCTTAGAAAATCAATACAATTACAACTTGTTCTCTTATGGAATCCTTAATTCTACTAGGAAAATATATATCTTTGAAATGAACCACGTAAAATGTCAGTCCTGCGTCTGTCTAAGTGATGCATACCGGAAATTGCAGGGGTGTTCTAACATCAAATAACACTCTCAAATCATGTGGTCCACTCTGTAGCGTCATGTTGGGAGTTAGTTAAATCTTCCGCACCGAACGTTAACCTTTTATGTGATAAAGAATGTTAGGTACTCTGGACGTTAAATGTTGTCAGTTAGCTAATTCACATTATCTACTGACTCAGCACACACACACACACACACACACACACACACACATATATATATATATATATATATATATATATATATACAACACGTCAAAATTTCCCTTCTCTGATTTCATGCGCCTATGGCTTAGTTTCCATCTGTTGTCCACTTCTCACAAGTATTTTTCTCGTTCTTTCCCCATCACTGCGTGCATATTGTTCTTTCCCATTATCACTCTACTCTAGTAATTGTTATTCTAGCAACTGTCTTCGCAGTGGTTTTCCCATCCTTCTCTTGCCCTTTTTCCAACACCCTCTTTAACTGGTTCGTCTTTCTCTCCTGCTGCTTAAAAATCCACTCTTCTTTTACATAGCCCCCATGCGCACCAGTGGCGGTACAGACTTGCTTTTTGTGACGATTAAAAAAGAAAAAAAATTAGTACCACATGTTATAATGTTTGTTTTTCCACATGACTGACGAGGCAAAAGATTGTCCCGCAGTAGGTTGCTATTTCTTTGGTAGACTTGTTACCAACCAAGGCTATAGTACACAATCTATCATGCAATTCAAACAACAGCTGTGGGGAGAAGATATGGATTATTACTTTTCTCAAGGATATTTGCACCTAAGTGAATACAACGAATCCAGCTGTATTTCCAAATCGGCTCACCGATTTCTCATTTTTCATACTTTACATAATAACGGACATCTTGTAATACTAAAGAAAAGATTTAATCAATAATATTGCTATTTACCTCAACCACAGCCTCTAGAAAAATTCGGAAATATCCTGCATCTCTTCTGGATGGGATTTTTGTGTAATTTGGTCAATGCTGCCATGATTTTTGCCGTCAGTTTATCTTTATTGTTACAAGGAGGTTTGTTTGGTTGGTTCTCACTAAACAACGTTTCACACGTAATAATCAAGACAGTTGCAACCGTGTGAGTTTGGAAGCCAGGTGTAAGGCTGATGCGGCTGCAGAAATTGTCTGACAGTTATGACTCGGGTCTTCTGCTTATGTGACATGGTGAAGACACCGGTTGCCAGACATAAGAACTTTTAGAAGCATCCTTCTTGAGAAAGAGCAGCACTCCCTCCTTATTTGTGGCAATTGTTGTACGCTTTTTATGATCAGAACGATAAGAGTTAGTTTTCCGATCTGCCGTTTATTCCTATTCATCATTGGGTATCAATCTGAGGAGATTGCAGATTCATCCTAGTCTTTCCGAATGCTCTGTACTCTCAACAAGTTGACACCCAAACACTGTGTGTTGTTCATATTAGAGATTCCGGTGCTAATGCAAAGCAGTACTACATGCCGTTTTCAGACTTCTGTAGGAGTAAAAATTTTTAATGGTAATTTTATTTCACAGACAGTGTTCAACTGATATTTGATATACTGTGATTTGACAAAGTGAAAACAAACAACGCGTACACAATTACTGTAATTTTAGTAAAAGTTTCGCGGTTATTTTTTTACCACAACTCCCACCTCTGAATATGATCTCGGAAGGTGATTGAAAGCACTTGGAAACATAGAGAAATTAATAATCAAGTCATCTCTTAAAGTCAAAGCTCATTCTTTATATCTTTCAATTATAATACACAAAAGTATGTACAAATTTATATAGAAAAATAAGCAGACACACTTTTTTCAGTTTATTTAATGCTATATGCTTAAGAAAAATTGCTGCCAAAATACACACAAGCACATATTAATATAGATACAATAACAGAATTACAATATATATATATATATATATATATATATATATATATATAGTAATTTTGTTATTACTATATTTTATAAAAGCATTATATCACTACACAAAAATTTTCATGTTTCAGAACAATACTGTTCTTCTTCAGGTGATATGTTAAAATAAATGGTGAAAATGATTTCTTTGGAAAATATAAGATGAATTTAAGATTATTTAGAAAATTAGGGAGAGTATAGATTTTTTAAATAGCTACACAATATTTTTTTTAAAACCAGGTTGGATTTTAGGGGTTTTCTTATTGAAAAGTAGACATTTTTACTACCCCATAAGTAGGGCTGGAATATTTTGGTTAGAATTAAGACTGAATAGTTATGGTATACTTTCGTATATTATTGTAAGTAAAGCTATTAAGTATTGTGTGAGTCATTTATTTTAGTAAATATTTTTTTGTTTTTTAAGTTACGTTGGTTTATAAGTTATGAATAAAACATTGTAATTAATTCAATTTTAAAGAAGATACTTTTGTCTGATTAAGGTACATAGTCAGACTACGTAGTACTTAAAGAGATAAACAATAATTTTTAAAAGCAGGTTGGATTTTTAGTAGTACTTCATGAGTAGAGGGGTAGAATGTTTAGGTTAGATAAGGTTAAATATTTATGGCATATTAAAGTATATTGTACTTAAGAAAACTAATTAAGTATTGTGTTGGTCATTTATTTTAGTGAAATAATATTTAATTTAAATAATGTTATAAATGAAAGTATGTAAAATGAAATACTTTTAATCCACGGGTTCTTTTACACACTCTCTCTCTCTCTCTCTCTCTCTCTCTCTCTACACACACACACACACACACACACACACACACACATATATATATATATATATATATATATGTGTGTGTGTGTGTAAAGCAGTGGTTCCAAAACTTTTTTGTCATTTCCCCATACACCCAGTTCAACAATCCATATTTCCCCTTTCGTGTGTATGAGAGAAAGAGCAGTTAAAACGCACTGAGACTATTTACTAATTTATTTTTCAAATGTAAAAATATACTGATAAACTTATAGTTACAGAGTAAAGTGGATAGAGAGAAGATAATAGCAAATAAGCAACCATAGAGAGCGGTTAGAAACAAATAAAAGAACTTTTGTTTGATCTTCTACTTCAGAATTAAATTAGTGAGAAGGGTGATGCCGCTTCTTGTGCACCAGTGTATCAATATCAGGGTTAGTTTTGGCAAATGCGCCATATTCCACCACCAGTCGGTTTCGTGCATTGGGCTTGATTGTGAGTAAAGTAGATAATCTTGACAGAATGAGATTTTTCAATGCGTTGTTGCTCAGTTATGGGTATGCCCCATGCATACTGACTCAGAATTCTTCAAGATTTTGTTCATGAAATTCATCCTTAGCAGAAGAGTCATGTTTGTGTTCCAAGAATTCATTTTTTTATGTTTTCAGGGACATCATCTACCTGATATATAAATAGGTTTCTTGTCAGCCTTATTGAAATGTCTTAAGTGTTGATACCAAGGAAATAATGCTTGAACTCGCCCCTCAAATAATCTACCTGATATATAAATGGACTTCTTGTCAGTGTCTTAAGTAATAATATATAATAATCACGGTCAACGATGATTTCTTTCTTCAATGTGTCCTTGATGTATTTCTCACCAAGTATATAACTCAAACGCTCAAAGATTGCTGTAATTCCTTTTTTCATTTGTTTTCCCCGAAATTGTAGTTTAGCCATGAAAACATTGATGGTGTCAGTGTGCACAATCCCGTTGCTCCTTTGTTCCTGTAATTTCTTATTTAGTTCATTCAGAGTTTCAAATATATCAGCATATTTGTGCTACAAATCATTTCTTCTTGAAGGCAGAGAGTAGGTCTACCTTGTTGCTGTAACTCAAAAACAACTTTATTTCTTCTCGCAGTTCAAAGACCCGAGCTAGCATGTTCCCTTTTAAAAAGCCATCGCACATGTGTGTGAAATAAAAAAGCAGTGTGATTATCAACCATGTCCGGAAGGAGCTCGGGAAAAAGGCGAGTGTTCAATTCTGATTCTTTTACGTAGTTAACAATGTTTATGATGACAGTCAAAGCATTTGGAAGGTTCTTTGGAACTGTCTTTGAGGTGAGAGCTTCTCTATGTGTCATGCAGTGTGTTCCTTTTAAATCAGGCTGCTTCTGCTTTACAAGAATAATGATTCCAAACCCTGAACCAAGCATATGAGGATCACCATCTGGGGTAAACCCTGTCAAGTTTGTTCCAATCCAATCCCGACTTTTCAATAAAATCTGCAACTACTGTCATTACATCAACTGCCTTTGCTGTCATCTATTATAGTTTGCAAAAAAGAAACTCATCTTTGATTCTTTTGTCAGTTATGTAGCGGTAAAAAGCAAGAAGTTGTGCAATTCTGTTCTTGATTTTGTGGTTGGAGAAGATCAGTTCCATCTTCTATGATGACTCCTCTCCTAATACAAGCCTCACACTGTCAACGATACATGGTTTCAAAAGTTTTTTACCAATCATGTGGTGTTTCTTTGCCTTGGCCATCTGAAGGGCAATGTCATATGAAGCCTTCACTATACTGATGCTGATTTTCTCCTATGTCCTAGATGCATCCGTCTTCATCATCTTCCAGCTGGATAAATTTACCTCAAAATAGCTACGATTCTTAATTTCAACAGTGGATGATCATTTGCCAGATGCTGCTTCAGTTTGAAAGGTTTCATGATGCTATTAGAAAAGGTTTTCAAACAAACAACACCCTGAAGAATGTGAGCACAGTCCTTGACAAGATATGTGAACCCGTAGTTCACTTAACTATCTTGGTATCATAAAACAAGGCCTTTTAATTTGAGCGAAGGAAAAAAACACAGGCACATCGTAATTCTGTATCGAAATAACAAAATTTTCCATTTCTACGCTCCAAAATATAAAATAAATAAATAAACTTCTCATACACATGTAAACTTTTGAGGAGTAGTACTTTAATAAAACATCTCTTGAGTATTACCAACCGCAGCCAAACCATAAAAATAGATCCATGAATTTTGATATTATATTATCCAGTTAACAAACTCACTATTAAAATTATAATATCATTCTCATACGTTGTACTAAG
The DNA here is from genome assembly GCA_037127315.1 of Ascarosepion bandense. NCBI lineage: Eukaryota > Metazoa > Mollusca > Cephalopoda > Sepiida > Sepiidae > Ascarosepion > Ascarosepion bandense. The sequence continues at coordinate 4,274,496 of JBBBDQ010001533.1, read as the reverse complement.
AAAACCAGCATGAAGCACTGAATCAATATCGGCTGGGATTGTGTGTAAGATGCTCTCAGGCTAACTGACTACTCATAACGCACCGTGAGCCTGTGAGATTGTGAGTGTACCCACGTACCACCCCCGCCCTCATTTCAGAGCTCATGTTTGAACATGAACTGACTGGTAGATACGGCGCCGCCCATCTACAACAGGCTCTCTCTGTCTGTCTGCCTGTCTGTCTGTCTCTCTCTTTCTCTCTCTCTCTCTCTCTTTCTCTCTCTGTCTCTCTCTCTCTGACATGAGAAAATAATTTAGTTGGTAGTGTAATTATTTCTCTTCTGGAAGCTTCAGATTTCCTTCAGTTTGGGAATCGCTGGTATAAAGTGACGGAAATAGGGAGGAAGTATAGAGCGTTTTATTATATCGTAACCTAGAGTGTTTATATATATATATATATATATATATATATATATATATATATATATATATGTGTGTGTGTGTGTGTGAGGTTAAATTGAAATGATGCTTAGTACCAAATTGCTGTTTTTTCGGTAGTTTACTGTTATAATGGTATTTTGTCTCAGTAATTTTTTTCTATAAAGTGTTTGATATCAACAAAGGAATAGAACGTTAATAGAATTAATGTGTAGAAGCTTATTATTTATCTGACCAGTGTTATTTTAGTTATGCCAAAATTCGAGATTTTGTGAAATGATAATTATAATGTCTTCACTTGGCAGTTTTTTTTTCTCACTGCTTTCTCGAATAAAAAATATATGAAGTTTTAATTCTTTTTGATTGGTGAATCTTAAGTTGTGCAGAATTTACATGTGCTTAATTGCTTTTTATTGTTTCGATCACTTTTAAGCGATTGCATGAAGTTAAATGGATTTTACCAATTTTCTGCTGACCTCTTTATGTTGGGTCGACCTTTTTTCACCGTGTCAGTACATATGTCCGCTTAAAATCTTTAGGTCTCGATTTTGTGTTTTGTTAGTGTTTTCATGAGTGTTGATTGCTTTTTATTTAGAGGAGTGTTTTTGGTCGTGATTGAGTGTTTGTGCATGTGTATTTATATGTAATAAGTTTTGGCTTGCGTTTAGCTTTTTGTTTTTGCTTTTTTTTCAGTATTTCAGTAGCAAGGTAAATATTTATTCGAATATCATCATTTCATCATTATCTCGTTTTTCATGTTTAATTGTTTATTTGGATTTTAAAGAATTTTTTTTTCCAAACCTAGTTTGCGGTTTCTGATATTGCAATTGAGTCATTACTTATTTAATGTTGGTGTTAATTTTATTTTGTGTTTGGCTCCATATGCATTTTATAGTGTTGTGCTAATTTTGCATCTCACTAATTTTAAGGAATTTTTGTGATTGTTAAATCTTTCTTTCAAGGTTATTTCTGTGTCTAGTATGTAAATTATTTCGTATGTGTTAATGTTGTTTTGACAATGGCTTTATATATTGTCTTTTTTGATAAGACATTATTCTTACATGGGCAGTTGTCTTTATTTTAAGTATTTGCATTTATTGTTGTTAATTTGATGATTATTTTCTCATTGTGTTTGGTTAGTATTTTTCCATATTTCCCATGCAGCCTTAACTGATTTGGATTGTGTTTTTGCGGATATTTTTTTTTATAGTTTTTGTGTTTTTGGAAATAATTTTCGTTGATACTGAACAATATATTCCTACTTTGTTTTGTTTAATTGTGTGGTCGGTTGAACCAAATTATATTATTTTTCTGTTGTTTGTTTTCGGTGTGTTTTCGTTTGTACATTCGAGTTTCGGTCATATCCCCGGATTTCTTAATGCTGATTCGTATGTTCCTTCGTTTTTTTAATATTTTTATGTTTCTGCAGTTCGTTGATATTTTTTGTTGATGGATATATGTATGTGTTTGCATACATTGAATGGTTAGTTGTAATTATATATATATATATGGGCTGTTACTTATTTTTTGGTATTGTTTTTGTTGTTTAAGTGTTATATTAAGAAATTTACTATATTTACATTTGATTTTATTACAAATCCTAGCTTACTGATTTTTTATGTTTTGTTTCTTTTTAATTTTTCCGTTGTTCTATATTTACATTTTTTAAAGATTATTAGTCCGTTCCACCTGTATAAACATATAACTATATTGTTGATAATCTGTGTGTCTATAAGTTCTCATATTTATGTGCCATCGTAGTTGTTAATTAATACATGAAAAGTGTAATCGTTATGGGAATTGTTGTTTTTAGTGTTGGGATTTTTAACCTATTTTGATTTTTTTTTGTCGTATACTATAGCCCTCTATAATGTTTGACGTCTGAGAAATCTATGTAATTATTATCCAGATTTTGTGAGTTATTCAGTGTGTGTTCGCTGATGGGTGGGTAGAAGACTTTTAAGCCCAGTGGTACAAATGAGCATTTCTCTTTGTATTTGATGTTGTTAAGCCAATTGATTGTTTCTTTTCTGTTTTCACTTGATTTATTTTTAATGTGCCCCTTAGGCATGAAAATCTTTCATCAACTATTTGCAAGATTAATTTTCCGATGTTAGATTTGTAAAGTTTATTAATCTGCATGTTAGTTTGTTTAAGAAATTATCTTTATGATTTTATGATTTAGCTTAATGAATGTTTCTACTTTTGTAGTTGTTTAATTCTGTTTACTTGTTTTAAATTAACGGCTCTAATTTTGCTTCCTTGTTTATATCCGTTTTCATATTGTTGCCAGTGGTTTTATAAAACACGATGAATTATTTTTCGACTATATTAGTTATTGACAATACATGCAGATTGTACCACAAAGAAAATTTAGCAATAATATTGTTTACAGAACAAAAGATTACGAAATCGAAGATCACAAATCAAGTCTATATGGAATTATACCTATAAACACATAGCAGGTTCATACTAACATGAATAAAATATTAGTACGATTGTTACATGTCTCTTCCCTAATTTTAAAAATTTTCTGCTGCTTAAAAATTCTAGTTGCGCATTTGTGAAAATTCCTGTTTGAAAAACGGAAAAGTCAGTTATTGTAAATCGCCTAAATATACCGAAAGGTTGAAACCTAGGTTGCTGAAATAACGCATTTCTAAATGAAAGATATTCAAACATTTTTCCAATATGAATATGTTCTGATCATTTTTTAACATAGCTGTGAAATTGCCTAATTTAATAATGACCAAAAAACAGATAATTATATTTATAATTATATATATAAATCGTCATTGGCGGAATTCGTTGCTTATTTTCGGGTGACCATAATCATCCTCTGTTGGATCTGAAGAGACGTCTGCAGCCACCGAATTATAGGTTAGAAAGGGTCAGCAGATAGGAAGATCTAGTTTTTCTTTCGTATTTTTTTCTTCAATTCTATTTGTCTTCCTGTGCTTTCTAAGGATCTTGTTTTTCCGCAGAGTGCTCTTTGCCAGCTTCCGTCTCCCAAATGACCGGAACAATTTCTGTCCTCAGAAAGGTGATTTGAGCTGATTCATAAATCAAAGACGTACGGCTCCTCATAGTAACCTGCCAGATGCGATATCTGTGAAGACGAATTTCTTGTGTTAGCTGATGTCTGGTATTCTGGCAAGGTTTCCGGCCTATTGAATTCACATTATGATGGTTTCTAGGGTCTCCGCTCTTATGCGGAGAAGAAATCCCCCGTTTAAATTTCGCATATATATATATATATATATATATATATATATATATATATCAAGACGATTATCTTTCTAAAATGTATAATATCTTAGATGATCGTTCTAAGCTCACTGTTATCGGTTCTGCCGATACATTTGATAGTAAGATAGAAGCCAAAATTCAACGTTGGCTTCTGTGTTTATATAAGCAAAATCTAATTTCTAAAGACATCTATAACAGGATTAGGCCCGTGGGCTCTCAGCGACCCAGAATGTATAGCCTTCCAAAAGTCCATAAGGAAGGAGTTCCCCTTAGACCCATATTGTCCATGGTAGGGTCAATACAACATGAGCTGGCCAAGAGGTTGGCAGAGATTATCCAACCTCTGTCAGATGCACTGTCTACATATAATGTCCTCGACTCTTTCAGTTTTTCTAATTTCGTTAGAAATTTAGAATTTTCCTCAAGAGATACGTTTATGGTCTCTTTTGACATTGTCAGTTTGTACACAAATGTCCCGTTAAATGACGTTATAAACATTTGTGCTGACATGTTATATAGAGGTAATTTCGGCCCTGCAATTATTCCTGAAGAAATTTTCTTAGAGTGTATGAGGTTGGCTACTGAGGGAGTCGAATTTAGTTTTAACGGGACAATGATAGACGGAGTCGCTTTGGGGAGTCCTTTGGGTTCTGTTCTTTCTAATATCTTTGTAGGATATTATGAACATGTTTTATTTGAGAAGGTTAATGAGCCACTTATTTATCGACGTTATGTTGATGACACCTTCGCGTTATTTAATAACACATTTGAAGCTGAAAATTTTTTAGTTCAGCTAAACTCTTTACATCCATCTCTTCAGTTTACTATGGAGACAGAGAAGGATGGGGGTCTTCCATTTTTAGATGTCTATGTTCAGTGACGGGACGAGGTTTTCGTGACTTCAGTATTTCGTAAACCGACTTTTACCGGTCTGTATAATAATTGGAACTCTTTTGTTCCTAAGTCCCGTAAAATTGGCCTAATAGAAACTTTGGTTCACCGTGCCCTTAATATTTGTTCTCCTGAATGCTTGGCCAGCGAATTAACACGCTTGCAAGATATTTTTGAAGGGAATGGGTACCCCATTAATTTGGTAAAACGGGTAATTGCTCGTAAGATTAAACGGTTTAAAGAACCAAAAGTTGAAGGGCCAGGTCGCTGTCCTTTGTATCTTAAATTACCCTGGCTTGGAAGAAAATGTCTCACTGTTACTGACAAAGTTTCGGCTAGTATTTTTCAGTGCAGTTGCGTGTTGTTTTTAAGACAAGGCTCGCGTTTCCATCTTTCGTTAAGGATCGGTTGTCCTATTTTCGTAAAAGTTCTGCTGTGTACAAATTTAAGTGCTGTTGCGATGCAGCATATATAGGACGAACCAATCTGAGGTTGGAGACGCGAGTTGCGCAGCATGTCCCCTCGAATATACGTTTAGGCAATTCTCATAGGAATATAAGAACAACTCAAGCTGTGTTGGATTCAGCAATCGGCCAACACCTGCTGGATAGTAAAGCTTGTGCCTCCTCTTATGAGGACAATTGGTTTTCTGTCCTGCACAGTGCTCGATCGGCGTACCATTTACGTGTTTTGGATGCCATTTGCCTAAAAATCCAGCAGCCGAGCCTGTGCAGGCAGAAGGAGCAGTTTCTGCGCTCCTTGCAATTACTGGCGAGTTTGTGAGTGTAACATTTTTCTTTTTTCTTTTTATTTTTTATTTCACTCTTGTGGAATTATATGTTTACACCCCCCTCACATTTTAATATTTTTCAATAAATTTATTTTTAAACGAATTCCATCTTCTCCCGGTATTGCAAGTATTCCCTTTTTGGTCTTGTCCTCTTCTTTACCCCTTTGTAATTTTGTGCCAACGAAACCCTTGACAAGTGTTGGCTGAAAGGTTCCTCGGGTTTGGGAAAACAAAATGACGTCTACTCTTTTTAAGGATATATATATATATATACTCATCGGAGAGCACCATTTAGAATTTCATGCAAAACGAAATCTTCAGGTGCTAAACAGAGACTAATCTTACATAATTTAGATATTAATAAAAGTTTACATCGTGCGCTATTTTATTAACACCAGAATTCAATGTGCATTATCTTATATATACATTACTGAGCATAAGTATTAGACCACTCCAGTTTTTTAAAAGAAATTATGTATTTCATAATACTTTATTATTTATTGCCAAATGAAAATAGAATAGTTTTTTTTTATTATTATTACTTTGCATACAAGGCCAGGAAGCAAAGAGAAACTCGTACGAATCACACTAAATTTTCTTGATTTTTCCATTGATAAAACTGCAATATAAGTAATTATTAAATATTTAGAACCCATTTGATATACATATCATTCATAGAACCATTCTATTTTCATTTACAATTATTCCCTTGGCAATAAATACTAAAAAATAGTATGAAATACATCATTTTTAAAACACTAGGGTTTCCCAATAATTATGACTAGTAGTGTGTGTTCGTATATATATATATATATATATATATATATATATATATATATATGTGTGTGTGTGTGGGGGTGTGGGGGTGTCTGTTTTTGTTTGTGTCAGTATAAGTTTGTAGGCGCATATTTAACTATGCTTGCAAGGAAATGGATGGAAAAAGACAGAGTATGAATGCCTTGTTTTATTTGCACTTGTACAATATTTACGTCCTTTTAAACTGCGAACAAATACATTGACATATATATTTTATTTAAACTTATATCAATTCTCATATATGCATGTGGGTATCGCTGGTATCCGTAAATGATTACACATACACATATATACACACATACACATACGTATAATACAATACATAAAATATATACTGTTACTATTATCACCGAAATGTATGTTCACATAACGTAATATATATATATATATATATATATACCAACATTTTAATTCTATCTGTCATACACATGTGTGTATATGTGAGTGTATTTCTTTGTGTGTACATAAATTTGACTTATATCTGAAACATGTAATCAAAAATTTTAGCTAAATTAAAACAAAAAAAAAATCTTCCTTCATAACAACAAGCTTCTTAAACTTCTTATTTTCACCGTTATGAGTTAAATAATTAATTTGTCACAAAACTAATTTTCCTTGTAAATAAAAACCCAGAATTTATTACTGCCTCATAAGCACAACTTGATTGAAAAGCACCATTACCGGAAACTGATTTTATCCAACTATAACAACCCTTTTTTTTTTGGGGGGGGGGGTCGACTTTCCTAACCAACCTCACTCACATCAGCGGGATCTACTTCCGGTACTCTCAATGAGATTTTTTCTTTCCTTTGCTTTTACATAACTTCTTGTTTTCTAAATCTACAGGAAATTATGTCCGCGTAGAAGTAAGCATATAAATATACAATTGAAGACATGTTTGTACGTTTCATTTTCTCATCCAGACTTTGACGGCTTGATATTTTTTATCATAAACTCAAGATAAATTAAAAGAAGCAATGATGTATTGTTCAATTCGTTTTTCTAGGAGCATTTTTAAAGAGTTTCTAAAGTTCTAGCTTTTCATATATATATATATATATATATATATATATATATATATATATATATATATATATATATATATATATATATATATCATGCGCCCATGGATCAGACGTAGAATCGCCGACTGACGCCACTTCGATCGGGTTTCAGTCCTTGGTTAAAAGCAATCGGAGTTTAACCGTACTGATGAACTGTGATACACCAAAACAGGTCTGTCTGCGGATGACTATATATATATACATTTATGTGTTGTTGTTTTTTCTTCGTTAAGAAACTGACTATTTATATGTTTTCTTTTTGTTGTGTCGGTATTTAAAGAGAAATATGAACCAGAGTGAGCCCAGTAAGTCAAAAGCTGATTTCCAATAATAATAAGGCATTTCCACGTGATATATGTTGTCACGAAGCAATTTTGTTACGTCCATTTGTCTTCGTGTCTTTACGAGTTAGATAATATATGAACAAAATATACTAAAGGTAAATTATCTACCCATGCAAAACTGATATTCTTTCAACATTATTTTTCTAATTTTAATTTCAGTGTAATTTTTTTTTATTAGAAAACACTTAACATCTTTGTAAAAGAACATATTTCACTTGTTTTTGTATTCTGAGTGTAACTGTTGTCTCGTTATTGTGACATATTCGTTACCTAGAAATAAACACAATAATGGCTATGAGTTGTCTCATCCAGATTAATAAATTATTTCATTTATACCTTTAAGTAGAATTTTTTTCAGTATTTCCCAGTATTGTCGATCCAAGTATTTGTTTATTTAAATTTCTTTTACCCGATTCATGCCAACTTAATATTAGGCTTTCCATTATTTCTTACTGCAGTCAAAGAATTATTCTCACTTTTTTTACTTGTCCATTAGAGTTCCAATTATATTGATTGAAATCTCAAATTTTAGAGAGTTCCCAAAAGTTATTAAATTATTTTTCATCGGTTTTGAGAGCTTGAAATGTTTGTTAACAAAATTGAATTCTCGATTTTAAAAATTTTGTAAAAATAAAATATAGATCTGTGATATGTTATTTTTTTAAATTAGCAAATTTAAAGTCAAAGTGATTTGATTTGAAACTAGCATTACCCTTTATAGCACGCAATTTAATATAAAACATGTGTAATGACAGAGGTCATAGCAGTCTGACCTGCGAAGTGGGTGATGATGGCCAAATGAGGTGATAAGATAAGTATGGTCGACCTAACTTGAGAGAATTGTCCAATTTTTTCCTGTAAGGGCAAGAAACCGTAAAACACGTGACCTTTTAATGTAACACAGTAAATGCAATATTTAATTAAAATTTTCTATCCATAAACGAAAAAACTTAAAAACTATTTTATCTTTTGGCTTGAAGATTTGTGTTAATTTTTCCATTTTCGGTTAGTTAATAAAATCTTCATTTTATAACTTCATAAGCTAACCGCAAGAAAGCTTTGCGAGAATTGTAAAATATTTTGAAACTTTATAAATTATTACAATTAACATTGGACAAAATTTCTAAATTAAATGTTTTTCACAGAAAAATATTAGTTTCCTAATATTACATTATCCATAGGAAACTTTGGTAAAAAGTTGGTTACCCGCTGATGAAAAAGCAAAAAACAAACACAAATGTTTAGCATTATTTTGAACGTATAAGAAAGGATTTAAACAATAAAAATAATAATTAAAAATATTGTGACCTTTCCTCTTAATAATAACATAAGCATTTTGCCAAAAAATGTTAGTTTTTCTTAAGTTTAAGGAATGTTTTCCTCATATGTTGCTGTTTTCTCAAACGAATTAGTTAAGGTACCCAATGAAAAATGTTCTGATGTGATTTATTCTTTATTTTACAAAGAAAATTTGACTGCTACGACATTGAATGTTCTTTTCACACTTTCGAAACAAACCCATTTTCTTCCTGTTCTGAGGTAATGAAAAAGTTCAATTATCTTTTTCAGGAAGACTACTACATTATAGACATGTCTATCGCTTGTATTCTTCCATAACCGCACTAATATTTATCATTAGCATTTTATTAGTGAACCGTTACATAAGATGAAACATTTTATTCGGAGAATTTCTCGAAGAAAAAATTCATAGTGTTAATTTGTTTTAATTTATACTAATTTTGATGGAAACATAATTGATGTGATTTTATTTATTTTAAATCTTACTACAGTTACACGTCGAAACCATTCATAGATTTTATAATCCCATTATAATTTTTATAAATGTTTTATAATTTTAATTTTCTATCAGTTCATATCAGGTAATTGATTTATAGTTGTATACAAAAAAATCATAAATAAACTTTCTTCGTCACTTGTGATTGAATTAGTATGGTATGTAAATATCTTGATTATGCTAGTACAGTCTTTCTCATGTTAACTTTGATAATCATTTAGTAATTGTCATTGTCCTCAGTTAATATGGTTTATGGTTTTTAGTACAATTCTTTGTCTGTGATAATGTAGCGCAAGTTCATTAGGAAGGATCTCATAAGAACATATTTTTAATTCATTTGAGACCGTTTTCAGTTACAGATCTAAGAAAGCAGTTGTCCTTGTTTCCATAATATCGATAATGGTATATTTTCTCTGCGGTACAATGTATTATGACAGATAAGCCTGTGTATACATTTAAATATGTACGATTTGGAATATCCAATGTGAAAGAATTTCTTAAAAATTCATTACTTTAAAGTCTCTACAGTACTTTTCACTTTTTACGCCCTTAAATTCAATTCTATTTTCTAAATGGAATCTGCTTTGTTTAAAATTAAATGCCAGTTTATGTCGAGCAGAATAAACCGTTGATTTTACTATTCGATTAATAAAATGCATTTGAAGACATTTGCATATTAGGTTGATGCAATTATTTTAATCGGAATCAATTCATGCAATGCGGTAAAGCCACTAAAACAAGAGATAACAGGCTGTAGAGAGTTAGGAACAGAAATATTAATAATGAGCGGAAGATGAAATAGCAATCAGTGGGAAAGTAAATAACTACATATATTTTATATACATCTTTGCAGATTAAATGCGCCTAGAATGCAAAGAGGTTTCACGAGCAAAAAATACGAGAAAAGAAACTGTTAGCATAGAATTTACGTTTATACTTGCCATCTTTATTCTTTATTAATGAAATCTCGACGGCAGTGTAGTATTGCGCTAAATTTAAAAATGTAGGCACCATAGCGAAAAGTGATATTTATTTTGCAATTAATACAAATATGCCGCATAAAACCACAATAGGGGAATGCGGAAATTCTGGACTTGTTTTGTTTATAATTAAACTTAGCTAATCACTATCGGCTAACTAAAACATATCACAATAATCCTAAGACAAAAACAACACATTTATAAAATAACATTCTTACAGCATCCCCTCCTCTGAGTTTTATGTTCCTGGCTACCTTCCCCTCTTCAGGAAGGACTCCAATGTCCATATGCATGTGCTTGGTATATATGTCACCTCCCCCTAACTAGAGTGACATCTCTTGAATCCCTGGACTAATCTTTCATGTGCTTCCGTCTCTCACTTCTAAGCACAGTGAGCTATCTCTTATTCCTCTGCCGCTCCCCCTTCTCCTCTGACTGTTCAGTACTTGACAGCATCTCTGACAATATCTGGCTGGAAAACTCTGTAACCGACCCTGCTGGTGTCCACACCATTAATTTTTCAATCTCCCAATCCCTTACGCAAGTGGTGGACTTCCCCACGCGTTTCTCCAACAGCCCTAACGGAAGGGACTCTTTCCTATACTTCTGCTTCACTTCCATCCCAAATTCTTGCACCACCAGCCAGCTCTGCCCTCTCAGAAATTCTGACCACGCCGTAGTATCTGTCAACATCTCGTTGCACTCCACCCCTACCCAAGAAACCCAAACCCAGACCAGCAGAATATCCTACTGCTATCAAAGAGCAGACTGGGATTTGTTCCGTGACGTCCCTTGGAACAATGTTTGTAGTCTTCCCATCGAAGACTGTGCATCAGAGGTCTCCTCCTGGGTTAAGGCTGACATCGATACTTTCATCCCTGCCAAAAAATTTCAGCTTAAATCCCATTCATCTCCCTGGTTCTCACCCGCTTGCTCGGCCGCCATTGCGCACCGGAATTACTTCTTCCGGCTTCATCGTAGCCACGCGTCGGACCAAAACAGGCGCCTTTTCGCCTCAGCTCGTAATAAGTGTAAAAAGGTTCTTAGCGAAGCTAAGATGCTGTTTGCTGCCAGATTGAAGCAACGCATAGCATCCTCTAAGTTCGGCGCCAAAAATGACTGGTGCCTCTGTAAAAGCGTGCTTAACAAGAATAAGTCCTCAATACATCCCACTAATCAACGAGTTTGAGGTCCTCACCTCCTCAGCGGACAAGGCTGAATGCTTTGCCCGTAGATTCTCGACCAACTCGTGTCTGGATTCCTCTGGAGTCTATACACCCGACTTCCCACCTAGAACAGAGGCCCAATTGAATGATGTCCACATCACGCCCTCGCTGATTTCTAACATAATCTCAAAACTTGACCCTCACAACACGAGCGGTTGGGACGGAATCCCAATCATAGTCTTGAAGAAATGTGCCCCTGAACACTCCTCTGTCCTTTCTAAACTCTACAACTTGTGCCTATCTTTCTCCTGCTTTCCTGGTCTGTTGGAAGTCTTCTCCTGTGGTTCCAATATTTAAGAACACTGGTGAACCCTCGGACCCCGCAAATTACCACCCTATCAGCCTTCTTCCGATCTTGACAAAGTGTTCGACCCCATTAACAATGACGAGGTCGTTCAACATCTCACAGCCCACAGGCTACTCTCGAACAAGCAATATGGCTTCCGCTTCACAAGGTCCACAGCTGATATGCCATCGACCATCACGGAGTATATATACCAGGCTCTCGACAGGAATGGTGAAGTACAAACCGTCGCCTTGGACATGTCTAAAGCTTTTGACAGAGTATGGCATGCCGGCCTTCTATGGAAACTGCGAAGCTACGGCATAACTGGACTTTTGTTGGACCTAATCCAGTCATTCCTCTGTAACCGCACTCTGAAGGTGGTATTAAACAGACATGCCTCTCAGAACTATCCTACAAATGCGGGTGTCACATAAGGCTCAATCCTAGGTCCTACGCTCTTTCTAATCTACATCAATGATCTCCCCGATGCCATAACATCCCAAGTAGGTATGTACGCCCATGGTACCACAGTATATTATCGCCTCGATCAAAAATCTGGTGTTGGTGACAAGGCGAACCTCGCTGTCGAGCTTGAAAAGGATCTCCAATCCGTGGTGGATTGGGGTAAGAAATGGCTCGTAAAATTCAATTCTTCCAAAACGAAGCTGCTGTCAATTAACCACCACAGACAATCTCCTCCCCATTAGCATGGAACAGGCTTGCCTCCCAGAGAGTAAAACACTACGCCTGCTTGACCTGACACTATCAGCGGACTTCAAGTGGAATAGCTACGTCGAAGACATTGCTAAATCCGCTGCTATGAATTTCGGCTGTCTGTGCAGGGCCCGGAAATTTTTTCCGCCTGAATCTATCCTGCACATATATAAATCTACCGTCCGCCGGTGTATTGAATACTGCTGCCACATCTGGTCGGGTACCCCTGCTATTCTCCTCGGGCTTCTCGGACAAAATACAGCGGAGAATCTGTAATGTGATCGATACCGACTTAGCTGACCGCCTGCAGTCACTCTATAACCGGCGTGACGTGGCTTCCCTGTGCCTCTTTCACAGCTTCTGCTCGGATGAACTTAAATCACTGGTGCCCCCTAGATGTGAATTTGCACGAGATACTAGAGTGGCAACTAGGTCCCACCCCTTTACAGTGAAACCGACGAAATATAACCGCAATTTATACTCTAACAGCTTCTTTTCTCGCACTTCCCGCCTGTGGAATTCCCTTCCGCATGATTGCATCCCCGACGGCTACAACCTCCAGGAGTTTAAATGTAAGGTCAATAGATACCTCCTAACACACTAACTCGCACCCATTCCTTCCTACACTCTCCCTACGTACATCCTAACTAGTCTATCACCCTCCCTCTGTCATTTCCTATACCCAAGCGGTCTATGTAACCCCCTTCGCTATAGTGGCAATGGACTGCTTTTCTTGTCGTGTTATGAATAAAAACAAAATCCACCATAATATCTCAGAATATCTATGAAGACCTAAAACATCACCATATGTACAATTTTTGTCTGGGGGCAGGGGGATAAAACAGGATTTTTTAACCTAAAAACTAATGTGTATTTAAAATATAGGTTATGTACAAGAAACTTAATAAAATAGTTTTATTGATAAAACAATCTCTAATGTGGGAGAAATATCTGTTAGCTGGACTAAATTAATCTGTGACTTAAAATAAATAAATAATATGAATATTCGTCCAACCACATACTGAATCTCTAACTCATACAAACACATTAACAAATACAAAAAAGGTACTTTCAAAACTCGAAACTCTTTCTAGCATCTCTGGACACCTAACAGGGAAAGGGATTAAAACAAAAAAAAATGGAGAAGAAATAAATGGGACAAATGAGCATACATTCATCAGCTTAATTTGAAGAAAGAAACTAACGACCAAAAAATAAAATATTTTGGATAGTGTTTTTAATGCCCAGTCTAAGTAGAACACTTACATCAACAGCCTAAGTAAACTTTGAAAGAAGAAACTAATAATAATAAACGACTTTATGCTAACTTAATTTTGGAATGTGTTAACATTATTTGTTACAGTTAGTACAATATAAATAAGTAATTTGTATAACAGTATTAATGGATCGAGAAATTTTGAGCAAACGCTTTTCCACCAGGAAGACCAACAACATTTTCTTCTCAAACTTCTTTAATTCATTGGTGTCTTCCAAAAGCTCATCTTCTCTTATGAGATATTTTGAACTTTTGGCACTTTCCGAAATTTCCCCGTTATTAATAAGAATGTAGTCCAACATGAGGGTGATTCCTCGGCTGTCAGAATCTTTGTTGCTTCACTTGAATTATTAATTTTGATTTCATGTTATCCTGATTATTTATTTCCATTTTAGGTTGACTCCACCCGCGCTCTTTTTTATTTTAATTTGAGGCAGACCCAAAAATGTTCTTTCTCATACACTAATATTAAAATAATTCCGCTTTAATACGCGGGCTAAAGATTTTGTATTTTTTACTAGTAAAATATAATAATTGCAGCAAACTGAAGGGTGAAGAGAAAGAAATAAAGTCCAGTAGATAGAAACTGAAGACTTCTCACAAAAATAAATTTCAAATTCCTCCTAGGAAATGAAAAAAGTTAAAAAAAATCAAAAAAAAAACAGCAACAACAATAAAGTAGGGGCGAAAAATAGAATAATAATGTAAAAAGTATACAACAAAAATAATATCTCGTTTAATCAGAAAAAACAAGGAATTTGAATTAACTGTCAAAAAGAGCGATGAAATAATTAACAATTTAATTTTAAAAAAAGAAGAAAACTAAATGTTTTAATTTAAAATTTAAAAAATTTAAAAATTGAAATAAGTCGATGTAAAATGAATGTTGCCCAAAAATGAAAAATAAAATTCAACCCAAACTCCAAAAATGTACATGCAAGGTTAATTTTCATATAAAGCAGATAATGAATAAATGCGTAAACTAAATTTAAAAAAACGCAAGAGAACAAAATCATTTACATCATAAAAAGAATTTAAAATAAAATGGCGACAAACGCTGATGGGAAATATAAAAATTAAAGAGTGGAAAAAAATTAAAACAAAAATGAATAAATAAATAATGTAAAAATAACCTTGTTTTTATATTAAAAACGTTTTCATTAAATAATCCCAAAAGGTCTCTTTATTACTCAAATTTTGTTTAACTGCACTGGTCATCAAAATGGTCAGTTCAATTTAAAAAATGACATTTAAACTACCGTGACAACTTGCACCCCCGCACATTACCATCTACCATAAAATTATCATGGAAAATACACAGAGGCAACCATACGGCACTGGATAAATGACTAAAGCACAGCCGACAGATCAGGACCTATAATATTGCTAATTCTTGTTTGGGTTTTACATAGGAGCTCGTAGTAAATATCAGGGGCACTGGAGCATATGTAGCAGCAGTATGCTAAGCGTGAATGAAAGGTAGACATGAGAGATTCTGGAGATAAAAATTATTTTGTACTCTATATAATTACTAAATATATAACAAACTCTCTCATTCATAATAATTCATAGTATGAATTATTAAATCAGTAAAATCTTTATTTCGAACTTTTGTTCTTACCTTCGTTGATATAGGTGTTATACTAGACACAACGTTTCGACCAAACTCCTCTAGTCATAATCAGATGTCCATAAATTGGCTGATGTGAATCTTCTCGTTAATTATTGCGAAATATTCTGTGAAATCAATAGTGGATATATTAGTTGGTTATACATTTGTTAATATCTAGTGGTTATAAGTTCGATCCTTGAATTTGGTAGTGAGGAATTTCACATGATATTTCGCAATAATCAACGAGATAATCCATATCAGCCAATCTATGGACACCTGATTATGACAAACAAATTGGTCTATTATAACACTTATATCAACCACGATGAGAACAAATGTTTGAAATAATTCCAAGATTATTGAAAATTACTAATCTCAGAAATAAATACAAACAGTAAAGCCTTTTTTGCTGTCATACTTTGATTTTACATCTTCTTTCAATAACATTACCCCTACTAAGGGTTAAATATCGGAATTGACAATTTTTTTGCATCATTTTTTTGTGAAAACTAGATCTGATAAGAATCAAGACACTGAACCTATATCGATAAGTCACTTCTAAATTAAATAAAAACAAACAAGAATAGATACATATTCTGGTTTTGATTAATTTTCCGAAGAATTATGCAGCATAATGAATATGTTAATAGTAAAAGTGTATATAAAAAATGGAAATAGAAGATAAGTTTAGTCGATGACCATATGCTAAAGAACTTATAAATCCAACTTCTTAATGTTTGCAGCGATGCATTTAGAATTTAAAATAGATTTTAATCTGTAACAAATTGGTCAGTTAATTTTCCTTCGCAGGTAAGAATTAGTTCTGTTTCAATGCATTCTTTCAAATATTACCTAGTGCACTACTCATTACTAAGAGACTTTTCTCAGATTCACGACATCCACAATAAATATTTTCTTTCTTACCCAAAAATTCCGGTCAAGATTCATGATATAAAGTCTCTCCTGGATCAAGTAACAAATCTGATTGTTATGAATTCTCGCAAAAAATAAAAATAATCTAATAGTCATAGATTCTCATCTCGAATAATCATTTTTTTCACTTTCGAGCAATAAGCGAAACGTAATAATAAATCTTTGACTGTGGAATCCTGTATTTTATTCAGATGTGTCAACGGCGCACAGCAACTAATTGAATATAAGATGAATAAAGAAAGGGGTGGACTTCAAAAACCCTTGCAAAATGAAATGTCACTTTGACATCAACTTAATATATCATTTCACATCTTAACAAATATAACAAATTATTAAACAATTAAACAATATATATATTGTCAATAATTTGTTAAGCGCACTTGCAACAGGTAGATTTTTATGGACATAGTTTTACTGGTGGTTAAAAAGGTTTTTTTTTTCAAATTACAGCTGTTGTTGGTAGTAATAAAATAAAACGGAACAGTTTTTTTTAATCGAAAACAGGACCTTACGGCAATATCACGTTGAAATACAGATCCTCTTATGATCACCGAAATTGAACAACGTTAAGTTTGGTTAGCATTCAGATGGAAAACCACTTGGAAAAATCAGGTGTTGTAAGCTTTGATATATGTGTGTGTAATAGATAAAGTAACAGAATTGAAAATCTGTGAAACGAGCTTCAATTCCAGTCGGATTCCTTATATTTACTTACGCGCAAATACCCTTGGAAAAAGTATAAACACACCTCTTAAATCCTCAGTTATTGGTTAATTAATATCAGTAATTCATCATTATCTCTTAAAATTTCGAACTATTTAAAAATGTTTTTCTTTTTTTAAACAACCTGCCGTAATTATTTGATTACTCCATCATGGTTTTATACCTTAATTGTTTTAATGTGATACACTAAATTAAAATTCATCAGTAAGCAGAATGTTTATCATAAGCCGCTATAACTCAGGACTAAGTGTACTGATTTGTAAATTAGGGATCGTGAGACTGAGTCACACTGGAGATGTCACTGTTAGCAACTTATAAAGAGAAATCAAAATGTCGAGTTTCATTCTGATGGTGTTAGTTAGCTTCTGTTTACACTAACTCGACAGATGTGGGTTAAATAGCAGAACTAACTTTAGGCCATTAAGAGAATAAATGCGATTCATCAGGAGCTCTTGTCCTGAAGAGAGAAAAAGAGACATATCGAGATAGAGAGATAGAGAGATAGATACTTTCCTTGATTTTTTTTCTCTTTATATTCAGTTATAAAACGAGAAGAAGCGATTTTATGTCGATTAAAGTAAGCAATGGACTAACCATCTATAATTCATACTAATATGTTAATGCCTAAAATTATGCAATCGATTTTAGACTGCCTTCAAAAAATATTACTTACTAGATTTCCAATTAATATCACATATATATATTTACATTTATAAAAATAATTGAATTAAGTTTACAGACATTATAATCTTAATCCCACAATCAGCCACGCAGCAACTTTGATTGCTAGACTCTAAAAGAACGATTGTGGCGGCCAACAGCCTTTGACAAACGTCTGCCGTAAAAATGTCGGCAATAGGTCAATTGAGCGCTTGGTGAATGAGTAATGACCGACTAATTTGATGAGAAGCGAACAAATTAGTATCTGGGTAATTTGATTGGCTCAATCAGGTCCTTGATACAGCGGGCAGGTGGAGAGTTGGATAATTAGCGTGCTCCTAGGGAGTGCGAATCCTGTCGGCGTTCGGGTCAATCTCATTAGACGAGACGAACGATACTGCGTATGGCAACGGAACCACAGCAAAAATTTCTGGTAAAAGAATTGCCGATACTGAAAGAAAAGATAAAATAAAATTGAGATAAATAATAGAACGAAAATGTTGCGTTAGAAAAGTAAAGAGGAAATTAATTTTCTAAATATGTATAATCTTAAATAGGAATTAATATTATTAGTTATAAGTGAACAAAGAAAATGTCGAAATTAAATATTGTCTGCGCTTATTTTACAATAATATTGCGGTAATACAATCTCATAGGCTATTCAATGTGCATGGTTACTGCAAAAATTATTATTATAACCAAGGTATGGGATTGATTTACAATAAAAGATCAAATGGTAATTACATAAATTTATCCAGTTATCTAATTTAAGAAAAAAAAACTGTATTTTTTTTATTATATAGATATTTAATTATTTAGCTTAGTGCGGTGTGGTGCAGTGAATATTGGCTCGGAACAAGAAATCTGTGAGCCAATGTTTAATTCATTGCATTTACATACGCGCAAATACCTTTAGGAATGTTAGGAATCCGTTTCTCTTCCTTCCAGTTTTTTTTTTTTTAATCATTTCACCCCGAGCAAGGCAGAAATGCCACTGATGTGCTGGGGGCTACATAACTGTAAAAAGATTAATTAGAAAAGAGTGAGGAGTACAAACTAGATAGAAAGGAGGAATAGAAAGCTGAGAATAAAGGTGCGATGACAGACACATAGGTGGAGAGAAAGGGAAGGTTATACGGGGGTGGGGAGAGAATTAGTGTCCAGTGGTTAGTAGATGAGTATTGACTTTGCATTTAAATTTCTGGAGGTTGTAGCCGTCAGGAAACAAGGATATGAGAGCGAGTTCCACAGGCGGGAAGTGCGAGAGAAGAAGCTGCAGAAGTAGAATTGTCGCCTACATTTGGCTAACCTGACTGTGAATGGGTAGGATCCAGTTGCCAGTCTGGTTGCACGAGTAAACACCTGTTGAAGAGGCACCAGTGACTTAAGATCGTCCGAGCAGAAGCCATGAAAGTATTTATAGAACAGACAAACGGAGGCCACATTTGGACGGTGGGGAAGTGGCTGCAGTCGAGCCGCCAGATCAGTATCTATCACATTACAGACTCTCCTTTGGAGCCTGTCAAGATTACTGAGGAGAACGACAGGGGCGCCTGATTATAAATGGCAGCAGTACTCCATGCACGGACGTATGGTGGACTTGTATATATGCAGGATGGATTCAGGCGGAAAAAACATCCTGGATCGACATAGTGACCCAAACTTTTTAGCAGTAGATTTTGCTATGGATTCAATATAGTGGTTCCATTTGAGTTCTGAGGACAGGGTAAGGCCGAGGAGGCGTAGTGTATTGCTCTCAGGGAGAATCGCTTGGTCCATGCTTATGGGACGCAGGAGAGATTGTAATTGTTGACAGACAACAGCTTGGTCTTGGAGGAATTGAAGTTGACAAGCCACTTCTTTCCCCAGTTCACCACAGATCGCGTTCAAGGTCAGTCGCGAGATTATGTCTGTCCGCCACGACAGGTTTCTTATTGGTGCGGGAGTATATTGTAGTGTCATCTGCGTAGATGCCTACTTGGGACTTGATCTCATCTGCGAGGTCGTTGATGAAAATAAGGAAGAGCGTCGCGCCCAGGATAGAGCCCTGTGGGACACAAGCATTCGTGCTGTAGGATGAATAGGCACGCCCATTCAAAACAACCTTCATTTTGCGGTTATTTAAAAAAGATTGGATTACGTCAAGCAGGCGGCCGGTAATTCCGTAACCCCGTAGCTTGCATAGGAGGCCAGAATGCCAAACCCTATCGAAAGCCTTGGAGATGTCCAGACCCCTCGTCTGATTCATCAAGGGCCTGGAGCATGTACTCCGTTACGGTTGTTAGCAAGTCGACCGTGGACCTGGCAAATCGGAAGCCATATTGTCTGTCAGAGAAGAGTTTGTGGGCAGTGAGATGATGAACTATTTCAGCATTGATTATGGTCTCGAATACTTACCCGAATATCGGTAGAAGACTGATAGGGCGATAGTTGGATGGGTCCGACGGTTCACCACAATTCTTAAATACAGGAACGACTGAAGAGAACTTCCAGCATGCAGGAAAACAGGAAGTAGAAAGGCAGTAGTTAAATAGTTTAGAGAGTACAGGGGAAAGTTCAGGAGCACATATCTTAAAGACATTCACCGCTATTCCATTGTTCCACTCGTCTTATGGAGGTCTAGTTTTGAATGGGTTAAATAGAAAAACAGATTGGGTTCAATAGCCTTGGTTGGCACCAGTCTACCACAGAAAGTAATAGCAATCGTCTGCGTAAAAATCTTTGTCCAGTCCTTCATGCTCTTTCATGAAATCCAAAGCGATGGCACTTAACTGAATCTCAACGTAAGACAAACAATATTTTAAAATTAAAGTTCAAAGAATAGGAATTCCAGAGTCATTGAACTCAGAAGTTTACTGTTAAAAAGTTTATGATCCATGAGGTATTATATGAAAGAATGTAGTAAGGATTCTCTGAACAAAGTGAAAGAATAATGAATGGTTTTTCATTTCTATTGTTCAGAAAAAAATTTCGACATGCAAATCTCTTCTACAGCTTATCAGTCTTTGGGAAAATTGTTTGACTATTTTTCTCCAGATATTTGAAATAAAAATTAGAAAGAATCGGCGCTGTGGATATAGCTTTGTGTGTCTTAACTGTAAAGGTCCACAGTAATTAATCTAAATAATAGATCTGTTCTGGATATTCCCAGTGAAAAAAGCATATATCTGAACTCAATATAAAGCTTTGAACTTGTGGAAAGAAAGAATGCTACTCATTTTAATATTTACCCGTGGAAATATATATATAATAGTCACAGATTCATGAAATAATAACTAGTGAAGCATTACTAATTGGCGAAACAGTATTTTAATAGAATAAACTTTGAGGTAAGTTTAGCGTAGTCTAAAGCGAAGTTCTAATATTGCTTCTTTTATTGTAGATCCGATTAATTACAAATTTTCTTTGTCTTTTGCGATGAACTTACTAACTAATGACCATTGACATTTTGCCTTTATATATATATTACAGTGTTATTGGCACAAGGTTTTAATGATATAAATATCAGTATGGATCGAAATTACTTGTCCTCCTTTGGTTCGAGAAATATGCTAGTTTTCACTTGCTCTTTGAAAATTGACGTGTTTCTTAACAAAATGGGTTTTGTAGTCCACGACATTCATTAAATAAAATCAAAGTTATACATTTAGCTAATATTTCAAGCCTATCGTTAAAACCTTACCATTCGGAATCCTACCTTTTCATGATCCATAAAACTGATCTCTAAAAAATTGTAACAAAATTAAATACTAAGCAGAGATATTCAGGTAGATAATATAACCTAGAAGAAATATAATATATTAAAGAGTAAAGAAAATGCATTTTAGAATATAGGAAAAATAAGGAAAATAAAAATATGAATAAGAACAGAACACGAATGAAATGATCTTAAGCAGGTCGGTTTAATTTGTTTGTCATGAGGTCACACTATGCAAATATCTTCTTAATTATCCAATGATCAGCTATAATTGCGTTCCAGTCATTGCCTTCCTGTAAGCGTCTAACAAGGCAAAAAAGGCGATGAAAACGAAATATGGAAAAAGCATGTATTAATTATGAGAATTAATTTCAAATATATGACAGAGAACGATTACGATAATATACAATATAAAGAGAGTTTCGTTAGACAAAGAGAAACAGAGAGAAAGAAACAGACAGACAGAAAGATAATCGATATAGTTTCATACGGAAAGTGATAGAAAGAAAATGACCTATAAAGTTAGTGATAGACAAAGATAACTTGCGCACACACACACACACACACACACACACACACACACACACACACATATATATATATATATATATATGTATCGAAACATAATGTAAAAATTTGTAGTAGTTTGCAAATGTTCTAAAAATAATTAATAATAAGTATTTATTGGTATATTTTTATATTGACCACTATATAAGATTAATGTTATAACAATTCCTTTCTTCACTCATATTCAATTATATATATATGTATATGTATATATATATATATATATATAGAGAGAGAGAGAGAGAGAGAGAGACGGACAGACAGACAGACAGACAGAGACAGAGGGAGAGAAGTATATTTAGAAGGAGATAGTAAGTCCAACTGCCATAAAAAGATAGTTGGAGATTAAAAATATAATAGAAAAATAGATTCAAATCGGAACATTGGAGGAGATCGATATTTTTGGAGACAAATACAGAGAATGAGTGTGTGCTGTTTCGAATTATCCACAGGTAGATATAAAGATGAAAGGATGAATAGAGAAAAAAGGAGAGCCTCTATACTATAACTGTCTTTTTGATTGGAGAGAGACGAAAAGGAAAAATGAATAATACAATAATTTTCAAGGTAACAGGACATTTGATATGAGTAAAGATGCTAAGGATAACAAAAATATTTATGCGACAGTTAAAAGCTGTAATAATATTTGAAGATATTGGTAGCAAAGAAAATATTGAAGGAAAAATGTAGGAGGAATAAACAAAAATAGACCTGAATAATAATAATATTTAAAATTAAGAGATGGTGGAATCATAGAATACAGCACAGAAAAAGAATTTTAATTTCAAAACATTATTGAATATTTTGTCATATATTTGTGGTTGAGTTTCTTGCAAATTTCCTGATAGAATATGTCTTTGATATAAAAAAAACAGAAAGAAGATAATATTTGTAAAGATAATTTTATCACAAGCATACTCTTTCTTGTGGTAAATTCATATAACTATCTTCTTAGTCGTATTTCTTCACATATGGCCATTTGACGAATTTCGCTATAAACCGAGCGTTATAAAGTCTGTCTCCAAACCTAAACAATAAAGAAGCTAGTGATGAGAAATTCACTAAATCTATAACCAATAATAATGCAACAGTAGACATTGAGGCTGAACTTTTGAAAATAGCATAACATCTCGAATCAAACAAAACAACATTCTCATTTTAACGAAGGAAGTCTGGAATCAAATACATATCCCAAAGCATTGGGATCTGGTGTGCATTAATGCAACATAAAACTTAAAATGTAGCCCTCAAGGTCATCAAAGTTAAAATGGTAATTCAGTTGGATAGCTTATGGCGAAATTACTAAGTAATTTTGTTTTAAAGAATCTCACTGTTCTATGAAACTTAGCTCCTTACAACCAAAATTTAACTTCCTTTCTGGTAAGGGACGAAATGATGGATGATATATCATTAAAAGAAATTTAAAAAATCCCATACCGCTCTAATAATTATGTATTCCTGCTACGTTGACCTGACAGTAGCATATGATCAGAGAAATATACTTTTCTTCTCATCCATTTTAAACAATCTTACAGTTTTGACCCCACAGAAAGTCTAGGTCTGATAAACCAACAATATCATTCAACAAAGTCATACATGTATGGTGAATGATCTAATGCGAATATAGGAATTTACAATGTTTGAGTACAAGAAATACCCCACTAATTCGAAATATAAATAAGTACAGATATAGTAACCGCTTGATATTTCTACTGAAGGAACGAATTAATGGATTAATTAGACCGTAATATGAAACAACTATTTGCTGAATTTGGATCTGGAATTTTCATAATATTCGATCAATATGATAAACAAAGAAACCTTCAGTGAATTAATGAAAATCAGGTCTTATCGACGTACGGTATTTGTTGCGTATGCATTTTCTCATTACTCTACCAACTTATTAATTTATCTACAGAGATGCATTTTACATCAATAAGTGAGAAAATCATACGAATTTTCTGCCTAAATATGTATGTTTTATTTCTGTATCTATGGACATGACAGTCTCTTTGTTTCACAACAAAGAAGTTAACCAATTTAAATCAAAATAAAAAATCGCTGATTACAGAAGAGAGAAAAAACATCAGTGCAGATTCTAACAGGCGTAACAAATGTCTTTCTTGCAAGGCAATGCTACCAACCACAATTTTTAAGATATGCATCCTATTTTATACTTGCAGACATATTTGATGATGAACTTTCATAAACGACAATATTGAAAGATGAGGTTTCACAAGTCAAGATGTGGCAAAAAGTAAAAAGAATATTATGAAGAATACGTTGCACCATAACTTTAATTATCCAGGACCTCTATGCCTTGGCATAATATATCTTATATGGCTTGAATACTGACAAGTGAAGTTATTAAGTCTCCATTTCTACACGCAGCTAATAACTCAGTAAACTCTAAGCAGCAACTGCCCAATTCCATGTCTTTCATCGACGGACTATGTTTTTTTAAAAATTAAAAGATGACAGACTGTTATAGGAAGATAACCTCGGATTCAAAGTTAGAACATTATCAATGATAACTGTCCGCTACAATTAGCGGACTATAGTTACTATATTCTTAATATTTGTTGTAATGCAAACATTTCACAATGATAAAATCGAACAATAACTATTTATAACTCTACTGAATTTCTTGCAGTTACATGTAATGCATAATAATATTTTTAATTTTGAAACTATAATTAGCTTCAGCATATAAATTATTTAAAGATTTCTAAATGTTTTATGATCTTTCAATCATTTCGTCTCACATGCTATTATCTTTCGTCACACCTATGAGGTGCGTCACACCGTTAAGGAACCAATGCTTTAGTATAAGGTGGCATTTGTCAATAAATAAAATATTATTTCTTATAAGTTAACAATATGCAAGTCAGATTTTCATGATTCATGTTGCTTATTGAATATTTCCTGGCAAGTAGCTACAAAGATTTTCTGGTTTCATTTTTATTACGTTTGTAAATTATTAGGTTTCGTATTTGTTTTGTAAATAAAATCTACTTTTTTGGTAAATATTTTTCAAGTTAAAAATACATTGTTCATTTTTATTTGAGTTTTAACATAAAACGTTTCTTTTTTTATTTTTATTTATCCCAGTAAAATGTCCCGAAAGAAAAATGAAAGACTGCACATTGTTTATGTGTGTGAGCTACACGCTATTAAGAGTGTGACAACGTTGTACAGTAAAAATGTACTCATCACACAATTCATATACGATAGTGTGCTACGGAAAATCAATTGACAGAAATATCACAGGTACAAATCATGTGGCGAACTTTTACTTAGCAACTCTAATATTTTTTACCATTCTACTTTTTATTTTCTCTTCGAAATGATACCTGATGGTTCAATCAGAGTTTTTGTAGAGATTTCTACCCTACTTAAAAACCGAACATTTTACTCTGCATAATTAATCTGACATTCAACTTACACATCATCTGATCCTTTTCACTTCTGTATTAAATCCTTTAAATCCTCTCAACATAAAAATGTTATGACACATGAGGAGCTTCATATGAACGAAAGAAAAACGTAGGAAATGAAGAAAATGATGATAAATTCTACATTGTTCTACAACGTGGCAATTCCTCGAAAAAGCAACTCTCTTTTTACATTTGAGAAAACGGAAGAAATCAGTGTGATTCGACACTAGAAATATCTGCAATGTGAGGAAACAGTAGAACAGAACTAGCTGTCAACAAAATAATGATAATAATGACGTTGCATTTGTTGGAAGTCAGTTGCAGAATGGAGCATAAGTATTTTCACATACATGATTTTGAACTCTAGGAAGTTTGAAAGTGAAAATTAAGTGACTCCAACATTTATATAACAAGGAATAAATCATTTTGGTCTCATTTGACACTTATTAACGTAATGCATGCCAGAAGAAATCAGGTTTTTCTTGGCGCGACAGAATATGCCGACAATTTATCCAGCAATATTATCAGTTGAGTTTTAGTTGAGGTGTAGATTTAACATGCGACCTAATAAAACTTTGAAGCATTGGTGTATCGTTAAGTGTGTAACTTTTTCCCACGATGATATGATACTAGCTTAGTATTGATGAATTGAAAGTTACAAGATTTTTCCTCACTGGAGCATTGGAGATAGGGCTTATATAATGATAAGATTTGAATTTATACAAGGAAATATGTTAACATCCTCTGATATTAAATTTCTTTGGGTTACCAGGGGAAATAGAAATTTTTCACTGTTAGCTGTTAAAGTTTACTTGTGAGGGATTCAGTTTCTCGTGACAATTCACATTTATAAGGGATTAATAGATTATCGCATTCAGATAAATGTACTTAAATTGAAGGCATATTTTATGGATGTGATTAAATTGATGTGTTATGCTTTTAGTATTTTATGAAGAAATTCAGTTTATTTTCTCTGTAGACATAAATACTATTGGATAAGGATTAACTGTGTGTTGCGTTATTATACTTAACTAAATATAAGATAGTAATATAAAATTTTTACTTTGAATTTCTTTTATAAAACTAAATGTTATTGTATATACTTATCAGTCATGCCCTCTGATATCCGCATAATTAACATAGGATATCCCAATATTATATTGGCAGTAGGCTTTACTTTGAACTAAATATATCAACATGACTCCTATTCAATTTTATATAAAACTAACATAATATATAATACTAACTTATACTAGATATCTCTAATGTTTGAAAGATATTAATTGATCGATTAATATTAAGGCAGAAAAAGTATCAAGAATTTCAAGAGGTGGCATCTGTCAAATCTTTCGAGACTACGCCGTAATATTCGTATGAAAATCTCCACATTTTTCAAATTACTTCTTCACTGTTTTTAATTATAAATTACGTTTTAGAACATGTACATAATTTTTTCTATATATGTCCTCTTCTCTACAATCATATCTTTGTTCAATGTTATAAGATAAATATGTTTTCATTTTGTGACATCACTACAAAATTAGCCATTTTGTTTCGACACTACCCGTGTCTTATCAAAAGATGAATTCATTTTCAAGTTGGAGTGTTTGAAATAGTTCAAGACTAGCTAAAACTTTATAATCAGGGAGGTGTTGTTACATAGACAGAACGGACCAATCAAAACAAAGCAATCTCTAATCTGAAGAATAACAACAGATACTAAGATTAATTTGTTAGGGGCCTTAATATTTGATTAATATCATTTTGGTAAGAATCAACCAACAGATCAGGCAATGGATTAAAACCGCAGATGTTATTAACTGGTATAAGGGTATCCAGAATAAATTCAATTATACCTTTATACAATTTCATATAATGAACATTTTTCCATCCATTTCTAAGGACCTTTTTACACTGGCTTTGGAATTTGCACATGAATACTCCAATATTTGGACTAATGAGTTGGATATTATTCTAAAATGTAGAAATTCTGTTCTGATTTATAACAAAGAACAACGGACGAAAAAGTAGTCTGATCGGTATTTTGATATTGCAGTATGCTCTCTGGATTTGGCTGAAGCCTCAGATCATGTGGGATTATTTACTTTTGTTATTTTTTAACTGCG
Organism: Ascarosepion bandense; assembly: GCA_037127315.1. Taxonomy (NCBI): domain Eukaryota; kingdom Metazoa; phylum Mollusca; class Cephalopoda; order Sepiida; family Sepiidae; genus Ascarosepion; species Ascarosepion bandense. Next base: position 4,246,893 of record JBBBDQ010001533.1, on the reverse strand, counting down.
TACGTTTATGAGGATACATGTTGTATAGGATTTTACAGTGATGATGGATTACTCATTGTTAAAGATTCTAATGAAATTAGAGTAGATCGTATTAGGAGAATAATACACAGACAAATAAAAAGTTGAGGCCTTAAAAAGTAACCACCAAGATGTTACTCTGGACCTGAGCACTAACTTTTTCTAACCTTATATGAAGGTTAAATCTAACCCAATTTACATAAATCCTAATTCTAAACATCTCCTGTCAGTCTTTAAACATATATCTCCTTCTATTGAATCTAGACTAGCAAAGAAATTTTTTTACCAGAATAGCAAATTTTAAATTCTGCCTTTAAAAACAGCGGTTATAGGGCTACTGGTATCAAAGGCAGAAATCATATTGACAATCATAAAAATAAGAAAAAAGATCTAGGAAAATCATCTGATAGGACACGAAGGGTGTCGAAACAAAATTGATTTTCTTTTTAGTGATATTATGAAATATTTATGTTACATATTTTAAATAAATATTATTCGCTCTACTTTGTATTGAGAACTTTTTTAAGAATAGTGTTTCTTTGGATACCATACGGAATGTTATACCACCCATACCTACACTATACTTTCATATATATATATATATATATATATATATATATATATACATATCTTTTTAAGGTGTGCTCTATTAATAATCGCCAAAAATAAACGTTTGAAGGATTGCACGTGTATATTAATAGCCGAGAAAAAACCAATATGGCCTGAGCATAACGCCTAGCATAAAACAGCCTGTCACCTAAGAGTTGACTACAGCGTTCTCTTATTTATATATATATATATATATATATATATATATATATATGCGTCGATCTTGGAATATATTGTAAATGACCTATTTTGTCCGTATAATAAGAAAAAATAATCTTTAAAATAATACACTAATAAGATCATATTTATTTATGTACACATTAACGCATTCTCTTGCATGCAACATTAGTTAATTGTACAGTCATAAATTCTAGATTATTAATGAAGAATAGATAAATATTTAACTACATCAGGGAATATTTCTGTCGTTTTTTAACATTACACCGCTGAAAATATAATAAAAATATATCATCGACAATTTTATCCAAAAATATGTTTTCCGTCTATAAAAGTAATGATATTAAATATTTGGAATGAATATGGAAAATGTCAAGGAGTTGAAAAACCTGACAATAGGTCGCTGAAATCGCCTCAAAATCAATTCACAGTTATTCACTTCAGATTGCACTGGTCAGCTTTATAAAAATTTCCGTTGTTTCACTGCTACTCCAGATTCAACTGCTTATGAATTACAAACCCATATTCTCTGGATATATATATATATATATATATATATATCCAGAGAATATGGGTTTGTATATATATATATATATATATATATATATATATATATATATATATATGTTTATTTATATATATATATAATTCAGTAATTGTTTTTGTTGATATTCGTCGGGTGGACAAAATCATATCATGAAAAGTATTAACAATTCCAGCAGATGGACGTAATAAAAGCGTTTCAGAAAATGTTGTAACCTTCGATTCAAATCCACATGTTGGAGAATCATATATCACTTCTCACCAGTTTAGAATCACGTCAATTTGTCATTTAATAATTGTTGCACATTCCTAAAGATCTGAAATTGCAATATTTATCTTTTTAGTCAATTATTTCAAAATGTTAATACAGTTGTAAGGGTCATTTAAATTGACTCTTTATAATATAAAAAGAAAACATGGAGGTATTTTCTTATTGTAGTTACCAATTTACTTGTGTGGGCTGGTTGAAAAACAAATAAAACCTCAGCATTTTTTCATATATATATATATATTATAAGTGTTTATAATAAAAATCGCCCGGTTCACACTCCACCCACGTCTATTGAACAGGTGTAGAGGCTCATCCCTTGTTCCCTGTTTAGGATGTGGTTCCCGGCTTTCTCTTTTCCAATCTTTTCATTCTTACGTAGCCCCCTACGCTTCAGTGGCATTACCGCCTTGCTTGGGGTGATATGATTTTAAAAAAAGCTCCAATAAAAGTGTTGTGCTTCGGTGTCTGCGTATTAGGCAGTGGTATGATTTCTGTTAGGAATCATTATATATACAAACTTAAAAACAACACATTTGTTACCATGTACAGACAATTAAAGAGTGTAATTCGAATGGTTTGTCTCCATTAACCAATAAAATGTCTGTTCATGATGGATACAAAGAATTTTATTAAAGGATTGGGGTAGAAAATTGAATTGACATGAAAACACAGACCCATTTGATGTCAGTAATAAAAAAAAATTAGATTTATACATATATATTTTAGCACATATACAAAGGTTTTGTGTATATTCGTGAAATGGTTAAAAAATGTTCTTTAAGTTGTTATCACGTAAAATTGTAAATAATAATAGAGAACGGTAAATGTTAAAAGTATTATGTTTGTTAAAAATGTGTAGTTGATTTAGTAGGAGATTCATCGGTTAACCGATGTAAATTAATTATCAGAAGATGAGAGAATCAATAGATTTGTGCTAAAGAGTAGATTGTAAATTAAGGGATCTAGTTATATTATATTAGCAAATAAAAAATCTACTTTAAGGTATAAATTAGACGATGATGAGAGATGAAAGTTACTTCGTTACGTTTGTTTAGCAGGTTTAATTTGGGCAATTTCATAATTTGCATGTGTTTTCTTGTAAACATAGAAAACATGGTTTAGTATAAAGATTTACAAGTTTTAGTTTTTTAATAGTTTCCATTTTATGGAAAGGGGTTTATTGGCTTCTTATAATTCTTTTAAACACATGCCTTTTAAATGGAATATATATATATATATATATATATATATATATATATATATACGGCTGCTCCCATCTTCTGTTAATTAATTTCTTTACCTTGATGGATAGACCATTACCAAGTGGCCTTTTTCCGTCTTTTTATTTTCACCGCTTTAAGAATTGAATTTTTTTTTAAATCATATAATGATTTCACGATTATACATTGTTTGCAGACATGCTAAGATACATATGTATACATTCATGTTTTTATTATAAACACTCATGATAAAATATTACTATATATGATTCTCTACTACGTATCGAGACCTCTTAAAAAAGTAAATCACTACAAACAGTAGACTGATAACCCATTAGCTTGTACAACTACTAATATATATATATATATATATATATATATATATATATATATATATATATATAGCATCTGCGATTGCTTCGTTTATTTCATTTCGAAATGTTTTGTGTCCTTTATTATTTCAATTGGACTTGGTCGTAATCCTACATCTTTCTTCTATTATCCCAAAGCAAATAAATTACTTCATTAACTGGAATTGAAAGTTTCATAGAATACAGTTAAATCCATTGCCGTCTTTAGTCAGGGAAAAAATTGTCGATTAAATATTGCATTTGAATTGATGAATCAGATGGCTATACGATAATATAATAAATGTTAGCGTAAGGCAACGTGCCTCCTATACATTTTTTAAGATTAATATAATCAAATAATCAATAAAGACGTGAGATAACAATGAAGTTCAAGGAAAACTAAAGAAACTTAGGGGCATCGGACAATAGAATATCTGTGCGATTCTAAAGAATAAAACAAAGTATTAAAATAAGCAATTTTCTTTAGGAACAAAAAAAAGAGCACTGATAATTATATAATGTCGTTACTTCCATATGGCAGTTAATAATGAAAGATCTCCTCAAATATGAAGAAGCTAACAGAAATGTGGTTCTACAAAATAGTACTTAGAATAGCATGTACTAAACATGTGCGCAAAAGGGAAGTTTTAAGTAAGCGAATCAAAAATGGACACATATTAAAAAAGAGGACCTGGAAAATATAACACTTCGAGCACTGAGTAAATGTTTGGTAGAAACGTAATTAGGAAAAATAGCAAAAATACAAATTTCGCTAAGCGCTACAAAGGCCTGAACATTCTGTGTATCCAGGATCGCCTACGTTCTAAAGCAAGACGACCCGTTGAACAACATATAAATCTACAAAATCTACATTGGCACAACGACCGAAACATTGTAAATAATGCATTCGAGATTATGACAATTTGAATAAGTCAATACCTGTGCTTAATTATTTAATATAATTTAATATAATAGGCTCTTTACGGCATCAAGACGGTTTTCTTAATAAATTCATGTACTCAGATTTAGGCTCTTAGATTGTAACAGGTAATTAATATATCACCTATATCTGCAAGGAAATTTTGATCATGTTTTTACTAAATACATTAATACACTGTGTGAAATTAAATGCAAACAGTGAAAATCAATATTTTGAATACAGCTCTCTAAATTGCAAGTTGTAAGACAACAGACACTATCGATAGATACCTAAAATTATGAAATATGCTTAAATTCGGAATCATTTCAACGCTATTTTTATTAGAATTATTGATAACGCTATTCATTAATTGTTGCCATCCATCTGTCTGTCTCTCCCGAGAGATGCTAATGTAGTCCAACGGACTTGGACATGACCTATGGAGATTCTATATAACCGGATGCCAAGATAATCCTCTCGGCATTACCTATAGATTGAAATGTTAAGGTAAACGAAAGCAACGACAGGAATTGCCTGACAGTGACGCAATAATTTAATCAATCTGTTTGACTATGATTTCCTTCATTTTTTTTCATAATTTTGAATTCCATGCATACTTTCTTTTGAACCTGATGCTAGCAAAGGATACATAACTGTTGTGACCTCGTCACCAATTTGTTGTGGTCAGTTGGGGGCCAGAAATAAAAGACACAAAAACGGAATAGTGTTAAACATATATATTGCAAAGACAGTAGTACAAGCATATACCAATGAACAATTAGCATGACTGTTAATCTGGCTGTCAGTTATATGCTGGAATAGATTCCGCTCTCACTCTCTCTGCCACTCTTACTCTTACTCTCACTGCCTGCTTCTACAACGCAGAACTGCTACTTATATATAGCTCGAACGAGATCGTGTGTCATATGGGTAAGTCCCCATAACAATAACTCAGTATACTCTCTGATGAAAACTTTAGTTAAGGAAGGAAGTAAATGGTTTCATTTGCTTTGATCACTATTACGAATTCAGTAAAACATTCCGTTCCGAATTTAAACTTAGTTTGCTGATTCCAGTTTCTACAACACCTGTGACACCATCGGCTTCGGTCCGAACTCTTTTGACTGACGTTCATGTACTAATCTCTTCCTTTTTTTAAAACCATTTTTCCTTCTTTCGATAGTTTTCGAGGAAGATTTTTCGACACGAGTATAATTTTTACAATCGCATTTATATATATATATATATATATATATATATATATATATATATATATATATATAACAACGAGTACTAACATTCTTTTGCATCACCATAAGAATGAACTAATGATAATCGGACAGAGCAATGTCTGGTAAATACGGCTGGAAAGGTAGGACTTTCGCAACATGTGGCCTAGCATTGTCATGTTGCAAAATAACTTCGCGTGTCACTGCTCGTATAGCGGCCGTTTTAACCTTCAATGTTCAGCTCAAACGCATCAAGTAAAGATTTCTCGTCGTGGTTTCGGTCAGTTTGAGCAGCTCATAATAAACTACACACAGCTGATCCCACCAAATGCAGAGCAAAAGCTTCCACAATTATATATTCAGCTTTGCCTTCGATGTTAATGCATGATTTGACTTATCACATGATCTTGTACACTTAGGGTTATAATAGAGTATACAATTTTTATCGAAATACGAAGCAAAAACTTTTCCTTTTCTAACTTTTGAAGCATTTGTTCTCACATGATAAAATGAAGCTTGAGGTTTCTAGTCTTGAACTTGTACGGCACGCAAAGTTCTTGCTTGTAAAACATGCTTTCAAATTGTAATGCTTTCAAATGTTTCGAAACTGTTGTGGACCAACTTCTAATGAGTCTGTTAATGCAGATTGCGCATAACATGAGCATTCATGAAGTAATGCTTTCTTTGTCTCCATATGTCTTCGGCTCGCTAAAGCGTTCTATATTTTCATCATCCAAATCATTATTTTTAATCATCTAAACCAATATTTCTTTGCATGTAGTTTCCGAGACTGCATGATCGAGTAAGCCTCAACAAGAGCTCAGTGCATTTCAGCTGCAGGTTTCTTTTAAATAAAACAAGGCCGTAAATTCACCTCAGATACACCTTCTTTGGCACAAAATACATTTTTAATGCAATGAAAAACAAAGTTGTTTACATTTCAGCGAAATGACATACACTGAAATTTAAGCTTGCTTATAGTACTTTCTTAAAAATTAATTACCATCTGAAATTACACGCACGTAGTTCTGGGTACCCCACCTTTTGGAAAACAGCGAAAATTGATTTATTCAAGGTTCTAACACACACACACGTATATATATATATATATATATATATATATATATAAAGAGAGATATTACTATTTGTATGAAATATGTTTTAATAAGAAAATTTCGAGTGTTAAAAGAGAACTCTTTCTTTGCAGAATTACGAATTAGACATCAGACTTCCTATTCCTTACGTTTACGTACTATGATTCTATCCAAACATTAGCTTCACCGTTGTTTTGATCTAACAATGTTGATAAGATGCGACGAATTTGAAACAGAAAATCTTACCTGCAAATCGTTGATATTCTTTTCCTAATTAGCGAAACTGAATTTCATCAAAGCGGTTAAATTCGAGAAAACGTAATACAGTGGTTTCTACGCTTTTTATTCCATTGTCAGCTTTTGTCTCGTGCAAGATTCAGTAAATCCAGAATGGTTTTATCATATTGGTTTAATATTATACATGTGTACACTTAATAACCAATTGATGTGTTCTTAATGTAAATGCATATAAAATTCATTCGTCGAGATGAGTTCAAATTTTCAGTTGATTTCTCATTCATAAATGCCCTTGAGAAATTCATTAATCGTCTTTTTTTATTTTATCTTAATGGTTAAATATTAGGGTCGTTTCAAAACTAGGCTGCCAACCAGTTTAACAGAAGTAAACCCATGTATTCCAACGCATGGATAAAGCGACAGTGACCAGGTGAAGCTTTCTTTCCACGAATCAATGGTAATTCAGAGATAAGTAAAAAAGTAATTGGGTGGAAAAACATGATCTTACACGTTCTTTTTATGTTGTAATACCAGAGAAAATGAAGGCATTCAGGGTCCGGACAATACAAAAAAGTGATTATGTTAATGTCAGAGCGGGTGATTTATTATTATTTTATTTTTTCTCGAAAATATAACCGCTGAATTTACTTGCGTTTTGTGAGTATTTTGGTATAATCGTTAATTGTTGTTTGTCAAGTTCCTGTTGATCTTTTTAGCAATTGCTCGTGAAATGATCTTGATAGAATTGAGAGGAATAGATTTTTTTTACGTTGTGAGCTGTTTAGTCTTTCTTAGATCTTTCTATATTTTCCGTTTTCTGACCTGGTGATATATTATGAAGATGAGATAAAAAGTACAATATTTACAACTTATCTGACAGGAATTCTAATACCTTGCTGAAAAGCATACAAGTAACCTTCGACTGTATATTTAATTTAATATCCATGACAAGAATTCTAACGCCGATCACTGGAATTTTAGCAACAGAGGTATCACCTCTGTGGGTATTAGAATGAAAGCTCTGGAAACTAAAACAGATTTTTCTTCTTTAACTTTTAATATTAATATTCTCGAACACTTAAAAATAAGATTGAAGATGGTTATGAAAATGATAATAAAAATAATAATAATGAAAATAATAATAACAACACTGACAATACTGGTTGGCTGTAACGTAATTGTTTGCGTAGCCATTATTGTGACTTGAATGCTAATTAAAAGGAACGAATACTTGCGAAGAAAATTATCATAATTCTCACGTTGTTCAGCAACCGGTCCAATTAGATTCGCTTGCAAGAACAACTCGAAAACGGCGTCGGCGGAACGAACGAACAGGCGGTCAACTGAGTGGCTATTGCAAACATGACAGTCATAAGCGATGAACAAATCAAGAAAGGCTTACTCCAGGGGTTGGCTCCAAGGAAATCACAAAGGAAAAGATAGCAATTCTCAAATGATTCGAACTGAAAAACTTCGTTAAGTTTCAATCATACTTTCGGATTTAGAGATTTTCTTACAGTTAAACTGTAGAGCTTATCTTTCCATAGCATAATATAACTTGATTCTATAAAAGATGTACTTTAAGGAAATGAAAACTTTTGCAAAGTGTTCAAACTTATATATCGGAATAAGTGCCTGAAAATTGTGTTACACTTGATCTTCTTAATATGTCACCTTCGGTAGCATAAAACGAAATAAAATGAAATGCAAAATATTCAAGGAAAAATGATTTCATATTTTGAGAAGGAAATATGTGTTGGGGAAGTGAAAGAAAGTCGGAAAATATGAAATTTATTTAAAATTCAGTGACATACAACTGTTGAATATTACTATACATCTTCTTTGAGAGGACGTAACAATCTCGGGTTGGTCTTGGTATTTAAGATGTATGCACGGGAAGAGAAAACCAAAGATGCAACTCACAAATAAAAACACACAGACACACCTTCGTGTACACGCAAACAAATATATATAGTAATAAATATATATATGCATATTTATTATCGTATACTCAGTTGCTCTGTTGTATTAGTCGAGCCCAGTTTTATTAATAACAATATTATCTCTCTTTCTCTTTCTCTCTCTCTCTCTCTCTCTATATATATATATATATATATATATATATATATAATTAGATTGCAAATGTGCATTGTCAAGCTGCAAACAAAAATTCCAGGCGTTTTACGCAATAATCACTTAATTTGTAGAAATTGATATTTGTAGAAATGGGCAATTTATACGTCTTCGGCAATCCCAAGATATTATAACGTTAATAGCTAAAGTTAACATATGTTATTATAATATTGTACTAATCTCACAACAAGGAAACACGCTGAGGAAAGAAAGACCAGATTTCCAATTGAAAATATCAAAAATCTTCATTACTTAAAAGAAAAAAAAGTTTAACCAGAAAATATTTCATAATACAGGAAACAATAGTACCATAACAAAGAAGCATAACGCTGGAAGAAAAATACTGCTTGACAATACGAAGCAGTTAAAGTTTCACATATTATCAGAGCATATAAATTAAGTAATGTATGAACGATGGTACACATGAAAAAAAAAAACTCGATAAAAAAACTATTAGCCGCCAAAAATATCTGTGGCTAATAAAAGTACTCCTAATAAAATGTTATAGATCTTCAATTAATATTATAATCACTACAGACGGTTTCTATACATTTTCTATCTGTCAGGCACATGCACGCACGCACGCATACACACACACAAACATACACACACAAAGACATACACACACACACACACACACACACACACACATATATATATATATATATATATATATATAAATGAAGATACATTTTCAAAATTCAGAAATGTTAAACGAACATTTCAACATGAAATCCCTAAGAGAGATTTCACACATCCTCAGTCTATATCAAAATGAGAATAAAAATAAGATTAAAAAAGAGAAATAAAAAAAATAAAAAAACGTAAAATAAAAAAATAAATAACGGTTAAGATTTGAGAAATTACGTCACAATTTTTTTTTTAAAATCAGTCTATTTTTGGTTTTTACTTTTTGATAGAGTTGTAAGTGAAGAGATGGGAAATATGGTATGTCTCGCTTAATAGACGCAAATGGTTAAGGAATAGGAGGTCGTTAAATTGAGAATTGAGTAGGGAAGGGGCGTGATATAAAAATGTATAGAGAAAAATAAAGAAGGGGAACAAAGAGAAGAAAGAAAAAGGAAAAATATCAAATAGAAAACGCTCGATACTTGTCAAACAAATTTGACTTTAAATGTTTAAAAGGGTTAAAGTTTTAGAAAAAAGAGACTTATTGAAAAAGTATATTTAGTGGAAAAAATAGAAATAAGATTTTAAAAATCTAATTAAGTTAATCTAATTTAAGATATTTTTAGGTATAGACAAACTAAATAACAATTAAAGAAAATTATACTATTTTAAAAAATCTTTAAAAAAAATTAATCTTCAAAAAATCTTACATAAACTTTTAAAAAATTTATATATAGAAAATTTATAAAATTTATGATGTGAAAAAAGTTATGAAAAAGATATATACTAACAGAGGAAAAAGGGGTTTAGTAAAAGAATCCATATTTTATAAAGATAGACAATTAAGGGAGACTGAGAGAGGAAGGCAGAGGGGTTCAATTACTATTTGACGTTAAAATTAAATTAATTTATCAAAAATCATTAAATTTATATTTTTAATATCCTAAAATCTAAAAATTAGGAATTTAAAATTTAAAATTAAATGTACACAAAGCTAGCTTTATGGCGGCATTTACTAATAAATTCCCTTCTAAGATTCAGGAGTAGGTGCTGGTAAGGATACTTCAATATCTGGTATCTGCTATCTGGGTTGAATCATACGCTCCCATAGGGACATCAAAACTATCCTTTGGCCCTTTCGTCCATGTGGAATTATGAAAGGTGAGCATGGATTTTCAAGCCGCTAAGAAAATCTTATAGTCGCTATCCGAAATATCCACGTAATTTCTAGCAAAATTTAAACTACTTTCGAGGTCTTTTGATATAGAAGAATAGAAGTCAACAATATCGAATTTAAAGAAGGTGAACTTAGATTTATTATTGATGTTATTAAACCAGTATATGGTATCTGAAGAACTTTTCCAGATTTGGTTGTAAATTTGATTGCAACTTCTCCATTAGTTTTTTAGAATATCCCTAGAAATTATGCCTAAGTCACTTTTAGTAGGATTAATCAGTCTAGTTTGTAATTTGTTTTGGAAGTTTGGTTTGTGGTCCTTAAATAAAACGTAAGCTTCTTTAGTAGAAACTTTGACAATTTTGTCACTAATATTTAATTCGTTAGCAAATTTAACTGTATCTATATTAATTTCAGATAATGTTAGGTTTTTTCTGTCTACTTTGTAATTACTAGTTATGTTATTTTTAAGAATACTTAGGTAATTTGAAGGATCACATGTATGTATGTATGCATGCATGAGATGAGATAGAACGAAATTCTTTGTTAAGAAATTGTCGTAACTTTCATGAATTTTAGATTATGTTTCTGAATGAAATTTAAAGATTATCGAATATCTAATTACTTTTCTTTTAACGCCCCATTGTCAAAATGATTTTTTCAGTATATCAGTTTTGTCGTTTTTCAAACATCTCATCACTCGTGATGGCATTTCTTCAATTATCATGTATTTACCAGCTAATTTTATCTAATATGCTGTTTCCTTTATTTTAATTAATTTGACACTGAAAATTAAAAAATCTATTAGACAAGTTAATAGAAAACAAAATAAAGTAATACTTTTTAATCTAAAAAAGATTACAGAATGAATTTTCAGAAAGATAAAAGAAAACCCGTTTTAAGCGCATCAGATTCAAATAGGTAAGGAAATAATCTATCAGTGTAGGTTAGTAACATTTGATGGAAAATATTATACAGAACTCAGAAAGCAAATAGTGAAATAAAGTATAAAGGGATACAGAACATTAGAATCAAATAAATGTTATGTAATTCAGTTGTGAATCAGGATATTTTCCTTACTTATATTGACAAATTTGATTTAAACGAGGAAATCCTAAGAATACCACAGGCCGGCAAGGAATAAGTTTTAAGAAAATAGGGATAAAAAAGAAAATGTATGCTCTAGTCATTAAGAGAGCTGAAATTTCAGAAGTGGTTGATGAGGGAATACGATAAAGAGAATTAAATACTACTAAGATATAAGGAATGTGAATGAAAGTTGTGAGTAACCTACATGTGGATATTTGTGATCAGATTGAAGATTTCTTGGAACAAAAAAAAGACATGAATGATTAGAGAGAATCGATCCGCCATGAGTTGAAGTGTTATTACGCATAAAGGAAAATATATTGATTGATTGACAATTATTTTCTGATTATTTAGTGTCGGAAATGTTTTTTATATATATGGCTTGAAAAATTTTAGGAAATGTTTATTTAGTGTTATAACTTGTATTTATTTAGTGTTATAACTTGTATTCTTCAAATCAACTAGGATGATTTTTATTTTTATCGTCTTGAAAATGTCTTATAGACTAGTCAGTTTATAAATCCATTGATCGGTGAGAATAAGTTTTACAGTATATGTCTCTTGGCGTGTGCATTCCAGAGAAAGCTCATTTTTAGAAGGAATGAATGAATGATATAAGTGCTTTCTATTCTGATTCTTGATAGGATGATTTTTTCCTTCCGTGTAAGTCTAAGACCATAATGCCATTCTCCTAGAATAGGTTCAATTTTAGAAAGATTGTTATTTGGGCGGCAGTTCATATAACACTTATTGCTAATTTAGAATGTATGTTTTCAACTGCTTTAAATTATGTATAGGAGAGTTTCACATTTGAAATGTCCTTTTATAAGGATTCCTTTTCTTTCTTCCTTTTCCATTTTCACTGATGTCGATATTGCTGGGAACATAACAGATTAGAAGTTTATTTCTCTTTCAGATGAGATAGATCATGTTTCGTAATTTAACTATTAAGAGATCGCTGGTGATTTTGTTTGTCAGTAATGTTACGAACAGATACCGAATATGTGAAAACTATGTAGTTATCTAAATCATTACCTGTTATGATGTCTAAAAATGGATGTCTATAGCTTCAGAACTAATGCAAGAGAATTTTTCTGGTACTTTATGTACTGAAGTTATAACCATGGAAAGAAGAAATAGCTAAAATATATCTCCATAGAACTTCCATTATCGGTTTTATTTTCCATTAAAATACATGAGTGTCATTATTTTCGGAGGGTCTACATAAAAAGTAAGACTAAATGAAGCATAATCAACTACAGGGAGAGAAAATATTATCCAACATATCCAGTGTGCTGTTAGTTGCAATCAATTAAAGAAATACAAAGAAAACACGGTTCATAGAATAATAGTTACTTTATGTGCACTATTGTCCTCATCTTTGTTGCCATTTCTACGACGTTTCGTCCATTGTACGTTCAAGCCTTCTTCAGATGCTAGTCATTTCGAACCGAATCCTTTATTAAAATCACTTAAGGACACATGACCCAGTGGATATAGACGTTGGTTAATTCCTGTGACTTAACCCAAAGAGTTGTGAGTTCAGTACCAGGCTACAGCAGTGATGAACAAGTAGACTTACAGGGTTTGAGGGAGATAACACACGATTAACAAAACCGGCGCTACTACGCAAGAAATGGAGTTCATATACACCAGTGAGTGTAATGAAGTGTTCGGTTCGAAATTCCTAGCACTTGAAGAAGGCCGGTGTGTACAACGGCCAAAACATCGTACAAATGGCTACAAAGATAAGGGCAATACTCCGAAAAATGTAAATACTACCTCATCTCAGAAATATAGACAAATGGGTCATAGAATTTTGAATATACACTGTATACTTATCTTTTTTAATTCAAACTAAAATATTTTTACATATTTTTGTATTGAGTACTCAATATATTTAACGTTTGGTTCCATTATCTCATGTCGAACAGTCGGACAACTTCAGCCATCTATCGTCATTGTTTTTATTCAAAGTATTGCTAATAGATGCTTATACAAGCTCCAGAGAGTTTCTATTTTACGTAGACCATAATTAAATATAATCCGATCTTGTAATATCTTCTGAATTGGTCAAATGACTGAAAAACTTCATGCCAAGCTGCAATTGTTTTTACATCGTCGTCAGATTTATTGTCCAACGTTAATGAAATATTGCAAAAATCATTTTAAAAAACTTCTTTGGCTTTTGCTGATTGTTTCTTTCATTTATTCTCATTAGAAACAGCCTGTTTTCTAATAAATCCTTTGCTTCTTTGCACAGATCAGTGTATAGAAATATGTGTCTAATTCAACCGTATATGTATAAAAATGTATTCTTTTGACAAGTTAATGCAACATGTATATATAGAATTTGGAATATCTGTATTATAAAAAAGTGAGATATGAAAATATTGACATTGATGAACAGAAACAATGCAGAAGGCCTACATAGCTGTTTCATAGAACGTCACAGGAATGTTGTATCAGTGGGGTATACAGAAATTTTAAATAAAAATCAGAACAGCAGCAAAATAGCAAAAGATAAGTCTTTTTTCCCAGGGCAAACATCATGGTACAATAAGCTTAATTAGACACTTAATTAGAAAATATCATTAGAAATCTAACGAATAGTGCTCATAAAAGATTGTGAAAAGAAAGATGAAAAGAACAGTGTCACTTCTCAAGACAATGGTGCAATAAAAATATTTTTCTCATCAGACATCTATCAGAGGGTCTAATAATATACGGAAAAAGTAATGTAAATGCTTTATGGATTATACAGTAGAATTTCATTACGAATGCCACCATTTATATATTGAAAACGTATGATTTGCATGAAAAAATATTACGGTAATGCGTAAATTTGACTGAGTGATATATAGCCTGCATATTGTTAAAGAATTGAATAAATGCATAAACATAAAAACAGTAGTTAAAAAAGGAAACTGTTTCTCAATAGATTATTATTATTATTATTATTATTATTATATAACGAGATGATATTTTCTTATGATGATGTTACCTGAAGAATGAATGTACTCTCAGCGTCACAGCAGAAAGAAAGAAAGAAAGAAAGAAAATGAGAGTAAAAAATGTGATTATTTTATTTAGAAGGCAGTGTGTATTTAAATAACACATTTTTACAAAATATATTACATTTAGTGTTGAATAAGATTATTTTGTCAATAGTAAAACCTTTACTACAAGAAGCACTGGTATTCATATAATTTTATATTATTGAATTTTAACAATTGTTTAAACTATGTTGTGTATTCGGATCTAAGTTATGGAAGTACGAAGTTAATCATTTTGTTTTGTTCAATTAGTTTCAGCCGTCTAGGACATTTTCATAAAACATGTGATGTCTGTGTTATATATATATATATATATATATATATATATATATATATATATATTTATTTATTTATTTTAGTCATCCACATACAAGCCTATTTCACTAAATCACAGCTCATCAGTATAGCTCAACATATCCACTTGCTTCTGGCCGGTATCGAAACTCGATGGATTTGGTGTCAGTCGGAGTCGCTAACCCCTAAGCCATAGACGCATGGAATCAAAGAAGGGAAATTCTAACGTGTTGTATGCAGGGTATAAACATGCCAGTCACCGAATGAACTTAATTCATTTCTGAAGAATAATGCTTATATCGCAGAAGTGGAAACTTTTTCAAATTTTCTTCTTTAGAAAGCTCAATCATAATGGGACCATAATATATTAGTCATCTACATACAAGCCTGTTAGAGAAAGAGAGAGAGAGAGAGAGAGAGAGAGAGAGAGAGAGAGAGAGAGAGTTATAATAATAACCTATGATAATACAACGGTTTCTGTGGCAAGTGCATCATAATCAGTTAGTGAAATATTGTTCAGTTTCCGGGTCATATGTATAGTTATATGGCAATTCAAAATAATAGATAACGACATTGAAGCTTCATGAATGCATTCTTCAGGGTCATTTGTTTTCGGCATAAAATAACAATGTTTTACTAAGTGACAAAATTCTCCATATTGATTATGTACGGGTGCAGGAATAATGAAGTTTCAGATGTGTTTTTAACTTGTAATATTTCAATGATACTTATTTTTAAAATGAATCCATTTTATAGGCAATCTTTTTCGTGAATGCACAATAAATTCTTTCCTTTGTGTTGAATAATAGGATGATTCTACTTTGTGCCTGTACAGCTTGTGATTAAACAAGAGGCAAGCCGACAACAACAAATCACATTTCGCGCGCTGCGTCTTTCAAAGGGACATAGCTGTCAAGTGTCAAAAGGAGAATAAAGATCAAACTTCATCAAGATGAAATGAATCGGAAGATGTTGATCGAGAAAGGTCATCAAAACTTATTACACTTCGCCCGCAAGCAGTCAAACAAGGTCTCTCTTCACAGAAGACAACTGGGTTAACTCCCTTTAAATTACAAATAGATATTCCAGCTTCCAGCTTGCCAAGTTATGATAATGAGAGAATATCCCTGCAAGCCAAATCAATCACAAGTGTGTAACAAGATGACAAATGAATATGCATTATCTCCCCTGGAGGATCGAGTTGGCGCGAACGAGGCCATCAGAGATATCATATGACACTGCTTGTTGGCTCTTACCATCTTTCGCTTATTGCAAAAGTTCAATCATTTTCGCTGTACGTTTTTATATTGTTTATCCTTTATGCGTTGTTTTTATTCGTCTTTATTTGAATTAACGCTAGTTAAAAGTAGCATGTTTTTTGTTAATTGCCTTTTCTTGGCAGGCAGGCAGGCCAGTAATATAGAGTTTCAGTACAGACAGATAATGAAAAATGCAATAGACACAATGGCACAAAATTGAATGTATTAATAGAGAAACCGAGATAAACTATAGAAAAAAGTACAATATATAGTAGCTCAGTCAAAAAGATTTTAGACTAATAGAGTTACATTTTACACATGTATTTCTTTTAGCAATTTTAGAATGTTTCTTGTCAATGCCCTTAATTATGTGGCGAACATTCAATGAATCGAATAAGTTAAACATAGAAGTGAAAAAATCAGCTCCTAAGTATCTGGAAATTAATGAATTAATACAACCTGGCAAATATACACACTGTCGCTCATACGTTAATACACAGCTAGAGAACTAGCTAGGTAACTAGATAGATAGATAGATAGATAGATAGATAGATAGATAGATAGATAGATAGATAGATAGATATAATTGTATGAGTCGCTGTATATCCAAAGGAGAATCTGAAACTTACGAACTCCCTTCCCTGGTGTCCTGACCACATGGATTTACACTTGCTATTAGATTAGAATCTTTCTATGTTCATTATGACTCTTAAATGATTGTTCCTGTAATTAACTGTCATTTTTTTCCATTTTCTCCAATGCTTTGCTCACATATTCGGTCCATTATATTTGCAGTATCATTTTGTAGAACGACATTTCTGTTCCTTTACGTTTTATCAAAAGCTGTGTGAAGATTATCCCACATTCACTGCCATATAGTGACTTTTATTTGTTTTTAACGAAATATGTCTATTTCTTAGTATTTTGCTTAGCTTTTGAATGTATATTTTGCTGTCAAAATGAACTTGTGGATTACAGTATTGCACATTCCGTTCCCAGTTAAAACATTTAATATATATTTAAATTCTAGGGCTTTCTTAATTTTAAAATCTCTACTTTGTAATTAGCATGTTGCAAGTATTTGTTAATATTTTATATTGTTATAAGTACACTATTATATATATATATATATATAGTCATCCGCAGACAGATATATTTCGCTGCATCACATCTCATCAGTACGGTTAGATTACGATTGCTTTTAACCCAGGATTGAAACCCGACCGAGTCGGCGATTCTACCTCTGAGCTATGGGCGCTCGGTAGAAGGAGGCAGACTTTTTTTTAATCATTTCACTCCAAGCAAAGCATTCCACTGCCAATATTGCGCATGGGGCTACATAGGGAAAGGTAACGAGAAAGAGTGGTTAGATATAAGAAATGTCAAAAGGAGGGTGAGAGATGGGTAATGCTACGGAGGTTGGGGGTTGGGTAGATGGGAAGAGTGTTCGAAAGAATGGATGCGTGTTAGTGTGTTAGGAGATGTCTATTGACCTTACATTTAAACTCCTGGAGATTGTAGCCGTCGGGGAAGCAATCATGTGGAAGGGAATTCCACAGTCGGGAAGCTCGAGAAAGCAGACTGTTGGAGTAGAAATTGCGGTTGCAATTTCACTGTAAAAGGGTGGGATCTAGTTGATAATGTAGTATTTCGTGCAAATTCGTACCTAGGGGGCACCAGTGATCTACGTTCAACGGAGCAGAAGCCGTGAAAATATTTATAGAAGAGACACAGGGAAGCCACTTCGCGCCGGTGAGCGAGAGGCTGCAGGCGGTCTGCCAAGTCGGTATCGATTACATTACAGACTCTCCGTTGTACCTTTTCAAGAAGCCCGAGGAGAATAGCATGGGCACCCGGCCAGATATGGCAGCAGTATTCAATGCACGGGCTGATGGTAGACCTGTATATGTGCAAGATAGATTCAGACGGAAAAAAACTTCCGGGCCCTGCACAGAGAACCGACTTTCATAGCAGCGGATTTAACAATGGATTCGATATAGTCATTCCACTTAAGGTCCGCTGAGAGTGTGAAACCAAGGAGGCGTAGTGTTTTAATCTCTGGAAGGCAAGCCTGGTCCATGCTAATGGGAGGTAGGTGCGATTGTCTATGATGGTTAATTGATAGTAGCTTCGTTTTAGACGCATTAAAATTTACGAGCCATTTCTTTCCCCAGGCCACTACGGATTGGAGGTCCTTTTAAAGCTCGGCTGCAAGGTTAGCTTTGTCGTCTACACCAGATTTTTGATCGAGGTGAGAGTAAACTGTGGAGTCATCGGCGTACATACCTACTTGGGATCTTATGGTATCAGGGAGTTCATTAATGTATATCAGAAAGAGCTTAGGACCTAGGATAGAGCCTTGAGGAACACCCGCGTTCGTATGGTAGTTCTGAGAGGCATATCCGTTTAATACCACCTTCAATGTGCGGTTAGAGAGGAAAGACTGGATTAGATCAAACAAATGTCCAGTTATACCATAGCTCCGCAGTTTGCATAGAAGGCCATCTTGCCAAACTCTGTCGAACGCTTTAGAGATATCCAAGTCGACGGTTCGGGCTTCGCCATTCCTGTGCAGTGCCTGGTATATATACTCGGTGATGGTCGTTATATTATCAGGAATAGACCTGGTGAAGTGGAAGCGATACTGTTTGTTCGAGAGGAGCCTGTGGGCTGTGAGATGCTGAACGACCTTGGCATTGATAATGACTTCGAACACTTGGCTAAAGATCGGAAGAAGGCTGATAGGGCGGTAATTTGTGGGGTCCGAGGAATTTCCAGTGTTTTTAAATATAGGAACTACCCAGGAAGATTTTCAACAGGCAAGAAAGCAGGAAGTAGATAGACAGAAGTTGTAGAGCTTAAAAAGGACAGAGGAGAGTTCAGGGGCACATTTCTTTAAGACTATGATTGAGATTCCGTCCCATCCGCTCGCTTTGTGAGGGTCAAGTTTTGAGCACGCAATTAGCCAGTGTTCTAATTCATTTCTGAATGAGCGATGAGTAGATGGCAAAATAGCTACTGTTTTTTCAACGTCTACCATTCTTCCAGTGTGCTCAGTCAGAGTGCGAGTTCGTATATATATATATATATATATATATATATATATATATATATATATATATACATATACTCGTCAGTATATGAACAACTTTCCTTTAGTAGATTTATCAACTTGCAACAAGACTACCATATATGAAATTTATAGAAATAATGATTTTTTTAACAAGACGAAGCACCGACAATCTATCAGCATGTGAATTTGCAGACGAGTCCCCATTCACATTCTTCTGGTTTAACACCTCTTTGGGGGACAATAAAGTGAGTTTTTATCAAAGAAAACTGACTACATTGGCGGCCCTTAGATAATAAATTGAAAATACATGCACAGTAAACGCTGGGGATATTTTGGCCAACATTGGACAAGCAATAGTTTGCCGCACTAATAAATGCCTGGAGCTAAAGGCTACCATTTTTAACATCCTTTATGATTGAAGAGTCAAAACGTAAGTAATATTTTTCTCGTGATATCTGAATAAATTCAGTATTATAATATCTATACAAGATTTTACTTTTCTGAAAACTGTATACATAATCTTATATGTATATATGTCATGTTTCATTGCGTCTCTCTATATGATTCTTGTTGGAAATCGGAAATCTGAATGTGTTTACATTAGAAAGAAACTAGAGAAAAATGAGTTGAATTTTGTCAATTGATATTTCGGGCAGCAAAATCTTTGTTCAAACTGCAAAAACTACATTTGCGATTTTCGGCACAAAACAGAAAAATGACCACAATCGATTGAAAGTCGATTGTTTACAACAATATAGAAAAAACATTTAGGAGAAAACTAAATGAACCTTTTTAAACTCCCTAGATCTGCAACCGAAGACGTTCATTCTGCATTATGTTGTACTTCTGTATTAAGTTGTAATTCCGTAAAATCAGACCTAAAATTCAAAGAAGTACTTTTATTTCCAAATAGATTAAAAGCGTCTAAAATTGTTCATTCTGAAGTGTATCGTCTTCTACCTGCATAATACCAGCCCTAAAAATTATGTTCAGTCCTGGCAGTAAAGGACAAATCCTTTTTATATAATATACCACCCGCTTTACTCATCTGAATTTACCATGGGTATTTGCTTTAATCGTTTCACCCCAATCAAATCGGTAATATCACTAGTACGCTGCGAGTTACATGGAGTGAAAGGGAGAGAAAAGACTAGTGTAGGGAGAAAGAATGAAAAAAAAAGAATGGTTTCAAAAGGACAGAAGATGCAGATTGGCATTGCATTTGAATTTTTGAATATTGTAGTTGTCAGGGAAATAAGTAAACGGAATGGAGTTCCACAGGCGGAAAGCACGCGAAAAGCAAAAAAAAAAAATTGAGAACAAAGAAGGCACATTCTTGTTCACAAAAGCGTCAGTTAAATGAGGGCAAACTTTACTGACGTTCAAATTTACAATACTTTTACTGCCGCTGGTAATTTCTGGTTAGGATCCATTTTCATTTAGTAACATATATATTCGCTATAATGGTATTGAGAATGAGAACAAATGCCTCAAAATAAAACGTAATGTCTTCTTGAAAGCCAGAGCATTTTACCTATTCTTTTTCCTTTGAATATATTTTATGTGACATTCCTTTAATTTCAATTTAATTTCCAAGAATATAAGCCCGATACGCGTCAAAATGCCGAATGTTATGTATTGAAAAGAATAAATTCCGATCAACAACATAAATATACAGGCTTCCTGAAAGGAAATCCAAGAAGCACTTATTGTAATCCTGATGAATTATTTAGCAGTAGTGATCAAGGAAGAATTCAGGACATTTTTCGAACTTTTCCTATCGTTTGTTTGTGGTTGTGTATTTCTGGTAAATATATAAGCTAAAATGAGATGGCATTGTTATTTTCATCGTTAGATAATTTAGTCGACAATCGATTCATCGCGCTCTATATACACATTTGAATGATACGATTATTCCTGCTGCACGAAGTCAGTTGACTGCCTTTCATCTTTACCACAAACTATATCCATAGAAACGATATCCACACAGTTTACAGCCAAAAAACATGTGCATTATTTAACACTAGAATAAACCCCACTAATGTTTCCCGAATAGTAAAATCTCGACCAATGTTTGACTTTACAGTTAAAAGAAAAGGACATCAACTTCAATCAGTGCAGATAGATCATACAATCTAAGTTAGAAATCTTAGGCGCGAATTACAGTGTGCTATGCGTGAATTTTATTTGAATGTTAAAATTACACCTAGTATCTTTTTGCTTTTTTTTCAGATGACACTTCGTTCTTCCTTCTGTGAAATGTTTCGATTCCATGAGATTAAATGGGAAATAGAGAAAAAATATAGAACAAATGATGTTGGATATGAATTGTTAAAAGAACTGTTTCATAACAGAAAGTGAAAAAACCTGTTAATCTGATTAATTCATACAACAAATACAAATCACTTAAACTGGAAGTGTAAATTACTATGAGGAACATAGTCAAAGGCTTTACGTAACAATCGCAGTACCTGATCCAACAAATAAAAGTAGAGTCTTTCTTAGGTATGAACAACTAAAGACTTAAGCGAGGAGTGATTATAATGTTAGAAAACGATTTATGTTTATTTTCTCAAAAACGCTAAATTTAAGTAAAAAAATAAAAACTTAATATGTCAACAGTCTATACAAACTGCATGACTATGATAAAAAGATTGAAGACGGAATCAGAAACTTTTTTCGAAAAGAAATCTGTTTTTTTACGATTTATTGAACCAAACAGAGATGCTTCAAATTCGCTTGTTACTACAGCCATAACATTTTCAGAACCATCTCACCAAAGCAGTAATCATTTTCTAAAACATATCGTAATATAACCGACAGCAAAATAAAAAAATAAATTGATGGAATGAGAATGATATACCCCAGCGATCAAAATAAAAAATTCGGTTCAAAATCCCTAACACCTGAAGAAGGCTGGAACATACAACGCCTGAAACGTCGTAGACATGGCAATAAAGCTAAAGACAAAAGTTCGACTAGTTTCAGTTAAGTGCCATAAGTAATACACATTTTGGGCGATTATGTCTCGACAGAGACTTGACTGACTGGGCAGAAGATTATCCCGCAGTAGGTTGGCATTGCTTTCTACGATAAACTGTTTGCCAATCAAGGCTAGAAAACCCAATCTGTTTTATTATTTAACCCATAACTGGAGAGAGGAGATGGATTAAAACTTTTCCCAAGGGTATTCGCGCGTAATAGTGTAAATAAAGTAAAAGAAATGTTTTTCAAATTTTCAGTCGACTGATTTGGAGGTGAAAAAAGGAAATTCTTAAAAATCCAGCAGTTGTAATATCTATTATATGGATCTTTAAGATTGTCATGTATACCTAATAAAATATCCTAAAAACCTAATCGAGATATTCCAAAACGTATCGTCATCGCAGTCTCAGTTCCGCGTACAGAGTTTAATTAAGAGTTGTCCTTCTCCTATACTAAGACCAAATATTCTAAGTTTTCCCGCTATTTATCTAATAGCTAGGGAAGAAAAGATAGATGTATAATATTACCGATGGTAAATATAACACCATTACACCATCTGCACCTCAAAAAACACTTTTTGTTATTGAAGGAATTTTACTTTAACGTATTTGCAAAAAACAAGGAGTAAACTCTTTCTTTTTCTTGATCATAGTAACACCCGCAAAAATCTACACCTTCATGTACTCATACATATACATACATACTATTTCATGTTGAAAATTTATTTTGTTCCGTAAACAACAAAGAAATATTCAAATATGCACTTAAATTAGAGTGTTCTGAAATAACGTTAGGATTTTAGGAAATGGATAAAAGCATTCTCAAAATATATGTAAGCAGATAATAGAATATATAATGAGCATTTATATCTCTGTGGAATACGTTACATATATGGAAAAACACGTAAGTGCAGAGTAAAGGATGCAATGAAAATGTAAGTGAAAAAAATTCTATATATTTTCCTCAGTTAGAAAAATATTGAAAACAGCGATGATCAAATATTTTTTAATGTGTGTGTGTGTGTGTGTGTGTGTGTGTGTGTGTTAATTTTATTACACAATAAATTTGGAATAACCTCAACTAAGGAATAGTCTATTTCGGCAAACGAAGATGTCATTTGTCTGTTTTTTTCAACTCTGGTGTGGTCTGTGTTCGTGACAAAAGTCAAATTTCTTCTTACGAAAAGTACGAAGGAAAGAACAGGGGAAGATGGAATGTTTTTGCATGAAATGGAGGAGTACGTGAGAAACCTATAATCTTCCAAACTATCTATGACCTTATACCATTTCCTTCAATTCTCAAAATTTCTCGGAAAGAGCTGTTTGGTGTTTTAGTTTAGGGTTAAAAACGAGCGTCTATGTCTCTATTTTGATCCCTCGCGGAAACTCTAATAGAAGCATTTTAATTTCTTTTCATTTTCTTTGGTGGGGTGAATGATTGCTTGATATAAAAACTGGACATTTTTTTTACAGTTAAATAAGGATTCAATAACAGGTTTGCTGTTTATTCCATTTAAAGTTCTTAAAATATAGTTATATATATATATATATATATATATATATATAAAGGATAAACAGATAATACAACCTCCTAGGAACGTAGAGTCAAAAACAAATGCCCAGTTAGATATATATGCATATTCGAAAAGGTCATATACCAAGCAACCATTTATCCTAGTAAAAACAGAAACGAGAAAAAAAGTATATATAGAAATTTCCGCAGAACCATGGAAACAACGCTTATATAATCATAAGCAATATTTTTTTAAAACCCACCTGAAATATCAAACCGCTCTCTTATAACATTTCTGGGAATTAAAAGACAGATATCTCTCCCCACAGATTGAATGGAAGATTATAGAGAAATCCCAAAACCCTGATAGCTTCAGACACAGATGTAATTTTTGCTTAGACGAAAATATTAGAATTATCAATTTAAGAATAACTAGCCAATTATAAAATCAAAGAAAGACATAATTTTCAAATGCCGTCATAAAAATAAATTTAAATTATCTAATACATAGAATCTTAGAATTACCCCGTTCCGTCATACATGCCTGTTTATTCCTACCTTGCGTTGATCATTCATCGGAGCATTTTACGGACTGAAGATATGAAAGTGAAGATCTACCATGTAATACGTAGACATGCCAGTATATGTATGCAACAACTCTTTATTATTTATGTATGAAATTAAGAGTGTCCTATTTTGCACTCTGTGATTGTAAATGTATTTTAATATAAATATATCACGTGTATAAGGGTGCACCAAATTATAAGGATACATAAGTTTATTTCGTGTATATGGGTGCACTTAATTATACTTATGAAGACATGTATTATTGTATGTATATTCCGTGTATATGTGTGCACCTAATTATACGTATATTTCATGTCTAAGAGTGCAACTAATTATATATATGTTTTTTGTTTATATGGGAGCACCTGATTATATATATGTTGGTGTTAATCTTATATTGAGCATGTAATCGATTATACCCCACTGAATCCATTATACCCTCCAGTATTGATTAGATTACATATCTATGTACGTCTTTATATCGAAATCCAAAAGATATATGACGGTATATGTATGTAACATTTGTTATGATGTATGAAATGTGAAACATACCACATCGTTTGGGGGAGAAAAGGGGGGCATACAAGCTCACATTGTTCCTATATATACACGTATAATTTTTTATAAGCAAGTACGTGGGGAAAAGAAATGGCGAGAGAGAGAAGAGAAAAAATTAAAAAATATACGTTAAAAGTTTGTTTATATATATATATATATATATATATATATATATATATATATATATGTTCCATTTGTAAACGCGTTTTTATGCGACATAAGAAAAATGCATATGGAAAATATTAAAAAGTTCTACAATATAATTGTATTGAACACTTTTTAATACAAATGTGCACTTGTCTAAACTTATTATAACCAAAAACTAAGTAATTAAGCAATAACTATATGTACATACGTCGATGTATAAATGTATACTGGTGCATACGTGATTGTGTTAATATGTAGGGTTATTCGTATATACGTATCCATGTGCTTGTAAGTGGGCGTGTAATGAGTTTACGGTAACTATGCAAGAATGATGACCTCTTTATAGCCTGTTTAGTGATCCCTGACTTAGACGAGGCTAAGGTCTCTGTTTTTAAATCATTTTTATTCATTATTCTTTTTTTCCATTTCATTTAAAAAATATATATTCCAGGAAAATATTTATACCGATTGGTACGCATATAATGTAGTCTGATGAAATGAGTTAATTTAGATTTTTTTTTTAATCATTTCACCCCGAGCAAGGGCGAAACGCCACTGATGTACAGGGGGTTACATAAATGTAAAAATATTAATTAGAAAAGAGTGAGGAGTAAAAACTAGTTAGAAAGGAACAATAGAAGGCAGGTGCGATGACAGATACATAGGTGGAGAGAAAGGGAAGGTTATACAGGGGTGGGGAGAGAGCTAGAGTCCAGTGGTTATTAGATGAGTATTGACTTTGTATTTAAATTTCTGGAGGTTGTAGCAGTCAGGAAAGCAAGAATATGGGAGCGAGTTCCACAGGCGGGAAGTGCGAGAGAAGAAGCTGCAGGCGTAGAATTGTCGTCTGCATTTGGCTAACCTGACTGTGAATGAGTGGGACCCAGTTGCCAGTCTCGTTGCACGAGTAAACACCTGTTGAGGAGGCATCAGTGACTTCAGCTCGTCCGAGCAGAAGCCATGAAAGTATTTATAGAACAGACAAAGGGAGGCCACATTTCGACGATGGGGAAGTGACTGCAGTCGAGTCGCCAGATTAGTACCTATCACATTACAGACTCTCCTTTGGAGCTTGTCAAGAACACTGAGGAGAACGGCATGGGCACCTGACCATAAATGGCAGCAGTACTCCATGCACGGACGGATGGTTGACTTGTATATATGCAGGATGGATTCAGGTGGAAAAAACATCCTGGATCGACATAGTGACCGAACCTTCTTTGCTATGGATACAATATAGTGGTTCCATTTGAGGTCTGAGGACAGGGTAAGTTCGGGGAGGCGTAGTGTATTACTCTCAGGGAGAATCACTTGGTCCATGCTTATGGGAGGCAGGAGAGGTTGCCTGTAATGGTTGACAGACAACAGCTTGGTCTTAGATGAATTGAAGTTGACAAGCCACTTCTTGCCCCAGTTCACCACAGAGTGTAGATCCCGCTCAAGGTCAGCAGCGAGATTATGTCTGTCTGCCACGACAGGTTTCTTACTGGAGCGGGAGTATATTGTCGTGTCATCTGCGTAGATGCCTAGTTGGGACTTGATCTCATCTGGGAGGTCGTTGATGAAAATAAGGAAGAGCTTTGGGCCCAGGATAGAGCCCTGTGGGACACCAGCATTTATGCTGTAGGACGAAGAGGCACGCCCATTCATTTTGCGGTTATTTAAGAAAGATTGGATTAGGTCAAGCAAGCGACCGGTAATACCATAACCGCGTAGTTTGCATAGGAGGCCAGAGTGCCAAACCCTATCAAAAGCCTTGGAGATGTCCAGAGCAACCGCGCGAGCCTCGTCAGACTCATCAAGGGCCTGTAGCATGTACTCCGTTACGGTTAGCAGGTCGGCCGTGGACCTGTCAAAGCAGAATCCATATTGCCTGTTGGAGAACAGTTTGTGGGCGGTGAGATGATGAACTATTTCAGCATTGATTATAGCCTCGAACACTTTCCCGAATATCGGTAGAAGACTGATAGAGCGATAGTTGGATGGGTCCGAGGGTTCACCACAATTCTTAAATACAGGAACGACTGAAGAGAATTTCCAGCATGCAGGAAAGCAGGAAGCAGAAAAGCAGTAGTTAAATAGTTTAGAGAGGACAAGGGAAGGTTCAGGAGCACACCTCTTAAGGACTATCACCGGGAATCCATTGTCTCCACACGCATTATGGGGGTCAAGTTATGAAATTACTCCGGATACTACTGTTGGGGTAATATATACCTCGTGCAGTTTGGCCTCAGTTCTAGTAGGGAAGTCGGGTGGGTGTATTCCGGACGAGTCGAATATGGAGATGGATTGAGAATCTGTGGGCAAAGCAATCGGCTTTGTCCGCAGATGACGTGAGAACCTCAAATCCATGGATTAAAGGAGGTATTGAGTATTTCCTATTGTTGAGCACTCGTTTACAAATCCTCCAATAGTCCTTGGAGCCGAACTTGCGGTCAGCTATGTGCTGTCGCATTCTCTCAGCAAACAACTGTTTGGCGTCATTTAGGGTTCTCTTGCATTCATTGCGAGCAGATGTGAACAGGCGCCTATTGTGATCAGTTGGCTCTCTCCGGAATAACGAAAGTAATGGTTCCTGTGGGCAATGGTGGCTGAGCAGGCCGGAGAGAACCACGGAGAGGAATGAGGTCTTAAGCAATACTTCCTGGTGGGTATGAAGGCATCAATGCCAGCTTTCACGCATAACGAGACCTCAGAGGCACAGTCATCAACTGATAGGTCGAACACTTTTCCCCAAGGGACGTCGCAGAGGAAATCGTGAAAGGCATCCCAGTCAGCTTTTTGGTAGAGGTAGGAGGTCCTATAAGTAGGGGACTCCTGTGGGGAGTGAGATTGGAAAGAGATACTGAGAGAGACTACAGCGTGTTCGGAGTTGCCGAGAAGGCAAAGCTGCGAAACTTGACAGGCGTCAGGCGCAGAGGTGAAACATATATCTAGCAGTGAGGAATGACCCGAGGGAGTGCTTGAGAAGCGAGTGGGGAAGTCCACCACTTGAGTAAGTGATTGGGAAATAGCAAAGTTCATGGCGTGAATGCCCGCCGGATCAGTAACGGCGTTTTCAAGCCACTCAGAGTGATCGGCATTGAGGTCTCCAAATACAAATATGTGGGCGAATGGGTGATAGGAAATAGCCTTATCTATGTCGTCAGCATTGCTTTCTAGTAGGGAGCAGTCCGGAGCGGAGAGAGAACGGTAAAGAAAGAATAGGTAACTAACTGAACTGAGGAGAGACAGGCGAAGACATATGTATTGGTGGTCAGTAGATTCGAGTGAAGTTACCCTAGCTATGGGGAGGTGTTCGCTGACATAAACACCCAGCCCATGCATGTGGACAGTGGAATACTTCCTTAAAAGGGGAAGATAACCATGGATGAAGAGGTCAGAGGAGGGAATAGCTGAGTTGAGGTTGGTTTCGCAGAGCGCAAGGATGTCAGAGGACTTTTCATGCAGGGACGCTTCTACACTAGGAAAGTTAGTACGAATGCCTTGGATATTAGTGAAGGAGAGGTTAATGGGTTTAGGTGGTTTGGATTTAACTGGTTTAGGGTCATTTCTGATTTGTTTAGTCATGATTCTGTTTGTAGAAAGGGACCTAGTGTAGAGGATACAGGCGGT
Source organism: Ascarosepion bandense (assembly GCA_037127315.1). Classification (NCBI taxonomy): domain Eukaryota; kingdom Metazoa; phylum Mollusca; class Cephalopoda; order Sepiida; family Sepiidae; genus Ascarosepion; species Ascarosepion bandense. Next base: position 4,218,131 of record JBBBDQ010001533.1, on the reverse strand, counting down.
CATTATCCACGATCTGTGCTGGGAGGGAACTGGCTAGGGCTGCAACAAGGTGTAGCCTCGGGGTTGCCCACCCAAAGCGCTTGCAGGGACACATATCCATGCGCGACATGGCACTACAAGAACCCCGATATTATACAACTGTTGATTAGAGCAGCCGCTTATGACGCTACGCAAGAGTTAGGGCTCCTAACTACCAGTTGGAAGCAGCAACCAGGAAACTGCCAACCCGGTACGCTCACAGTGATGAGCCGTTGCTACCAACCGGCTAGATTGCAGGAAATTCACGGAAGCACCAGTACCAAAGTCTGAAGAGAGAAAAGAGAAAACCGGAAACCATATCCTAAACAGGAAACAAGGTGCGAGCCTCTACTCCAGTTCAATAGACGTGGGAGGAGTATTGACCGGGCGATAGTGTGACCTATCTACTCCTATTTAAAAAAAAAAAAAAAAACACGCACAAAACGCAAACTTCCAAGTGGAGAGTTAACTAAGTTTTAACTTAGTTAAAGTCCAAATGAAGCATGATCGCCAAAAAGGAAAAAAAAAAAAAAGAAAAGAAAAAAACGAAAAATACAGGTATACGAAATAAATCGTAATAAACCTCACAGTTTAACCACAGGAAATTTGAATTAAGAAAGTTTCACTCTTCAATTCTGGCTTTTACCAAAAATCAACATCAAGTTAACCTGCTTGGTAAATTTCGATTCAAAGAACAGACAATGGCGGGGATGGGTAACAAGTGGCTGCTGATACCTTGGCCAGGATAGCTTCGCATAACAGAATAAATAAATAAATAAATAAATAAAAATCCCAAACTTTTTTTTTCCTAAATGAAGCATGAATGCCAAAAAGAAAAAAAAAACGAAAAATACGGATATAGGAAATAAATCGTTAGATACCTCACAGTTTAAACACAGGAAATTTGAATTAAGGAAGTTTCACTCTTCAATTCTTGCTTTTCCAAAAAATCAACATCAAGTTAACCTGCTTGGTAAATTTCGATTCAAAGAACAGACAATGGCGGGAATGGGTAACAAGTGGCTGCTGATACCTTGGCCAGGATTACTTCGCATAACAGAATAAATAAATAAATAAAAATCCCAAACTAATATATCGTAATAAATAATATATCGTAATAAATCGTAATATATCTCACAGTTTAAACACAGGAAATGATCATTGAAGTGGATTATAATTCATAACCAATTTAAATGATGCGTTGAGTTTTCTTTTATAAATATCATATTGCTCTGGATAACATCTATTCAGCTCTCTATACAGATGAAACACTTTATGTTTTAGATCAAGTAGATCTTGTTGGATTGTCCTCGCCATTCACGGACTTGATATATATATAATTGAGCACTCTGGAAGAATGGTAGACTTTGAAAAACAGTAGCTATGTTAGACACTATGCATTGCTCATTCAGTAATGAATTAGAGCACTCTGGCTATTGGCGTATGATACATCATATACTAAAAGTCTGCCTCCTTCTGCCGAGCGCACATGGCTCAGAAGTGGAGTCGCCGACTGACGCCAATTCGGTCGGGTTTCAATCCTGTGTTGGGGGCTATCGGGTGTCTGACAGTGCTGATGAGCTGTGATGCAGCGAGACGGATCTGTTCTTATGTATCAATATCAAGACCATATTTCGGACCTTTCATTTACTAGCTTTTGTTGTTAAGGAAATAATACTATGGCCATTAAAAGACATTAAAAATAAAAATGTTAAATAATATTACATATATTCTACAAATATGAAAATGCTGATCGAAGCCTTCTCCATTTACTATGACAAACATAAATATGGTTTCATGATTCATAAGCTGTACATAATATTGAACAATTTTCATATATCTTGCTCAATAAACTCCATATCAGTTCGAATCCCGGTAATGACTTCTTAGTCCTCATTATTTCAACTAATAAACTGAGTAACAATCTATCTTGCAAGCTCTCTGTATGTCTGTACATATATTCAGATATATGAATATATTGCGATGATGCCGACTGAGTTAAAGCGAGGGACCGGATGTTTGCACTCTCACGACCAAAAAGCAAATGACCAAAGCTCGTCGGAGCGCATCCAGCTTCGCGCAGATGTTACGGTTGAAAACTAAAAATTAAGTAAATATTAAATTTCTAATTCGCGAGCCTACGCGAATTTTATTTATCGGCTAATGGGAAGCCTAGAGTCAAATACGAATATGAATTCCCAAATGATCTGCTGCGATCCAAAAAGAAGATATAAAAAAAACGGTACAAAAACCATCGCCAGACAGACCGACGCAGACACACCCAGACAGACTCGATAGAGACGAAAGTAATTATTATCTCCCTTGACCAAGTCAAGTGGTTTACTATGCTCGTCGCCTTCACCTCTCTTTTCCTTCTTCCTTGTCTCAAAACTACTTACTGACCAAAGGAGCCATTCCTTACTTACAACGCTCCCACATACCAAAGTATTAATTCTCTTTTCTGCATTTTATTGCCATGAACATTTTAACGTCCGTTGAACCCATATTCAAAGGATTTCTGTAAAAACCTTAATTGATATGTGTATATATAAAATTTTATTTTTCAACTCAATTTGCTTTTCTTGAAGTATAATCATTTTATAACTTACAGAGGACTAACTTCAACGAGGTCAAATTCCGTTAATCTGCAACAATATACAGCTACTATTCTAAAGAACGCCTACCCACTATAATATAAAGACATGCTTATTTGTATTCATACATAAGAATTATATATATATATATATATATATATATATATATATATATAAGAGTGTGTGTTTATGCGTATATTTGTGTGTATGTGTGTGTAAGAAAGTAAATTGTGTATTGTATGTGCTTGTGTGTTTCGATTGATTAGCAGAAAAATTATAATATTTTGTAAAGTTTGATTGAGGGGCAAGATGATGAGGTATATTCTTATCGCACATTGTTCATTGTGTAATCAACGTCTTTGTACGTGCGCCTTCGTGTGCCAGACCAAAAGAGACGATGTGCTTTTACAACGCGCCGTTTGTCATCTAGGCGTGCGTGTGGATTCATTAATGAGAGAATTATATTAATGAGACTACAGACCGTTTGCCAAATAGCAATTAGATAAGGGAGTTGACCGCTTTCAAATAACGCCTGCTTGCCATATTTGCATCCACTGTCAGTGATATCATCACCTCTTCGTCAACGTGACATCGTTATTTGTACATTAGCGAGATTACTTGAAGGTCTAAATATTTCAAACGAGACTTTCAATTTCATCGTCTCTGCACGAAATTTCTCTAGACTGGGATTGAAATCCTGTTAAAGCTTTCTGACTTTCATGATTGTACTAGTGTTTTTATTGAAGTAATCTCCGTGTCATTATCAGTGCACGTATATATATGTGCATTGATATATATATACATACATATATATATATATATATATATATATATATATATATATATATATAGTATGTGTGTGTGTCTGTGTGTGTGTGTGATAGAATAAGTAAAGAACAAGTAGGAAAAGTGTCGGTAATCTAACATTTTTCATTTTGTAATTCTTATACAGACATTATTTCACAAGATACGAATTTAAAAATTTAAAATATATAATAAAAAAGCAGCATACTTGAATGTAGACTGCGTTTGACACTATTAGTCACATACCTTTTAAGTATAATACTGCAATATACGTTGATTTTGCATCTAAGTGCATGCATGTATTAGAAAGCTTGTCTGTTTATCTGTATATGTGCATAATAATACGTAATAATTGATGGAGTCAAGCCCCATTCAACGTTCATACTGTCTCTTTTTTACATTTATTTTTAATTTAAATTTCGGTTTTTAAATAAATCACTGAAGTATCTTAAAAAAGTAAAGCACATTAGTTAAAAGACTTTACCTAATTTTCTCTCTCTCTCACACACACACACACACACACACGCGCGCACGCAAACACACACACATGCGCACACACACACACACACACACACACACACACACACACATATATATATATATATATATATATATATATATATATATATTAGAGAAAATTTTCAAAATTCAAAGGTGTCGGATGCACATTTCGACATGAGATCTCTAATACAGATCTATACCTTTACATGAGATCTCTAATACAGATCTATATCTTTACCTTCCTCTCCCAATGTCCTTTAGTTGTCTATCTTTATAAAACATGGATTCCTTTATTAAACACCATTTTCTCTTGTTAACACACACATATATATATATTTTAATAATTTTAAATTTATGACCTAATGTAATAGATAAACTTAATTAAAAAAAATTAGGATCTTATATTTAAATCTATTCCTTCGCCCATGAATATACCTTTTCAAACAACCCAAATCCCTTTAAACATTCACTTATCGAGCCGAGTGAGCGTCTTCAATTTGATATTTGATACTCCGTCTTTCTCTTATCTTGTCTCTATACAACCTCTAATCTTCGCCCCTCCCAGTTCTGCCCTGTTCTGTTTTAACCCAATCATCAACTCAACAACATCCCACCCCCTGACCTTAAAAGTATTCTCAATTCTTGACCGTTGTTTATTTTGCCCCTTTGTCCCAGATTTTTCTTCAATTAGAATGGAAGTATGACGTCGCTGAGGTGATGTGGTATCTCTATTAGAGATCTCATGTCGAAATCTGCATCCGATACCTTTGAATTTTGAAACTTTTCTCTAATTTATATTGGCTCTGTACAGAGATTCAGAGATTCAGGAACGCAGTAGTCCAATGCAAAACATAACCAGGTGCTGACTGCGGACGTGACCACGTCCCAGTCATCTGCAAACTAAAAGTGAAACTCCGAAGACTGAAGAAGCGCAGCATATCACCAAGACTGCAGTACGACACACTAAAGGACGATCTCACCCCGCAGAAAGAATATAATAACAGCGTGAGAAAGAAATATGAAGAACAACGATACTCAAAATGGGATTCACTAAAAGAAGCAATGGTGACCTCAGCGAACAACATAGCCCCAAAGGAAATCAGACGCAGAAGAAAAAACGAGTGGATGACCGAAGAGATCCTCCACATGATGCAAAGGAGACAAAAAATAACGCCAAGACACGGAGCAGAGTAAAAAAACTTCACAGGGAGATAAGGAACAAATGCAGACAAGCCAAAGAGGAATGGCTCAACAACAAATGTGCAGAAGTAGAGAGACTGAGCAGAAACAACAAAGCAGAGATGCATAAAGAGATAAGAGAACTGACAGGACAAAAAACCTGCTCCTCAACAGGATCCATAAAATCCAAGGAAGGGACAATCATATTAGAGAAAGAGGAAATACTCCAGCGATGGGAAGAATACATAAAGGATCTTTTTTGCGACAAGAGGGAACAACCGAGAATACACAAGGAGATGGATGGACCGGAAATACGAAAATCCGAAGTGGAAGCTGCAATGGCCACAATGAACAGAAACAAAGCACCTGGTCCAGATGGCATAGTGATAGAGCTGCTGACAGCCTTAGAAGAATATGGCATAGAAAAGATTACCGACATAATAAACGAAATTTATAGCAGCGGAATAATACCAGACGACCTATGCAAGTCGATATTTATAGCGCTGCCGAAGAAACCTGGTGCAACCCAGTGCGAACTACACAGAACTATCAGCTTAATGAGTCACATTACAAAACTGATTGTCAGAATCCTGATGAATAGAGCGAGAAGCAGAATCAGGCCAGAGATAGGGCAGGAACAGTGCGGGTTCGTCAAGGACACTGGAACAAAGAACGCCATATTCATGATTAGGATGCTCTCTGAAAGGGCATTACAAATGAAGAAAGACTTGTACCTATGCTTCATTGATTACGCGAAAGCATTCGACAAAATACGACACAAAGAATTGATGGAAATGCTAGGCAACCTCGACTACAAATAAACTTTAAGAAAACTGAGTGCATGGTCATCAGCAAAAGATACAACCCAAAATGCCAAATACATGTGGGGGATAACAGAATCAAACAAGTCCAAGAATTTAAGTACCTAGGAAGTGTTCTAACAGGAGATGGAAAGTGCGACACGGAGATCCGGAATTGGCATGGCAAAGGACACGTTCCAGAAGATGAGCAAAATACTAACACACAGGAAAATCTCAATAGAAACGAAGAAAAAAGTGCTAGACTGCTACGTGATGTCAGTTCTTCAATACGGCTGTGAATGCTGGACAATATAATCGAAAATGAGGACAAAACTGGAAGCGGCCGAAATGTGGTTCTACAGAAGAATGCTACGGATATCGTGGACTGAGCATACAAGCAACGACGAGGTGTTAGAAAGAATGGCAACAAAAAGGAAATTGATGCTGAGCATCAGGAAGAGACAACTGAAGTTCCTGGGACATGCAATGAGGAAGGAGAGCCTGGAGAACCTGATACTGACTGGACAGATAGAAGGAAGAGAGACAGAGGAAGGCAGCGGATAACATATTTGAAGGGTCTGATCAGGTGGATGACGGAACGGGGGTTGCCAGGAGCAACAGGAGCAAACATACTAAGAGCCACAAGGGATAGGGAGACATGGAGATCCATGATCGCCTACGTCCTGAAGGGATAGGGCACATAGAAGAAGAAGAAGAATTCTAAGTACATTGAGCTCACATCCTTCATCATTTTTTAATATTAAAATTTGTTAATATTAATTAGGATCAGGTTCTTGGAATTTACCTTCCTACTCTTCCACTTCGGATTAAAGAAAAAAAATATATATATAAAAGATACACATTTTATATCATCTAACAAATAACTAAAACACAAAGTAAAATTGCACATCCGCAAAAGTGGATTCAAGCAACTCAAAACATTTTGGAAAACCTAGATCAAACAAATTTCACAAGTCAGTGAAAAAAGTGAAATTCTGTGTCCTAATTGGATGGCAAATATGGAATTCAAATATGACGTCAGTCAAACGTTTTTCTGCATTTAAAAGAGAAAATACTCGTTGGAGCCGGTCACACAACCAGATTTACTACTTATGGACATTCTGTGACCGATCAAGAGTCCAGTCCGATATGGCAGCGGTTAGCTAACGGACCTCGTGGCAATGTAAGAAATGAAATTTTACTCCATGCCAACCCAAACGTAGGGCACGTCACAGGTTTATTCGATCTCTTTCTCCAATTTTTCTTTCCTTCGTTTTCAATCCACAGACAGCCCAAACAACAACAGAACGTGTTAATTACCATTTCTTTATTTGTTTTACCTTTTCTCTTACTCTTCTCAAAGAGGAAGGAACATTACAATGACAATTTGTTTACTACACACAAAGGAACACAAGACTTTACATTTTACAGTATACGGCCCCGGTACATTTGGCTCTTTACTACTATCAAAACATAAACTCTAAACTTCTGTGAACATTTCAAATACTTACATTTTTCTTTGAACAATTTTAACAACAAACTGCATGCATTTTTTCAATGAATATTTTTCTACTAGCAAATAGGTTATAATGTTCAGTTAACAAATTTCACTTAAATGTTTCTTCTTAAAATTTTGTCATTCTGTTAATAAATCTTTTCTTTAATGTACACATGAAATATTTTATACTTTCACGCTTCAATAACCAATCTTCAAGCTTCTGATATTTAAATTGTGGGGACTTTGGACTCGTGTGGCACAAGGCCAATTTAGCAATCTCCACCGAGGCCTCTACAACAGTAATCAATGAGAAAAAAGAAACAAAATATAAATATTTATAGCACATTTCGTCTTTTCGGTCTCCACTGGACTAAATGTTCTAAATGTAGCTGAACAATTTAAATCACGATAGATCAGACGCTGCCACCCTCACTCCCGATGGACCAGCATTTTTATTTATGAAATCTTATATGAATGCTGGTTGAAATTATCCCTGTTTAAATAACAGGGCTATAACATCGAAATTGGGTATCCAGTAAAATATATATTTTGAACATAAAAAATGTAACTGGATTAGAAATGAAAAAGATCCATAGGCCTTTTCTTTAAAGGTATTTCATGATAAAATATAATGAGGAAATCTTATTAATAATTTGACATAATTTTATTTTATTTGCAACACAAATTGTTTTAGAATTTATTATTGCTCACATAGAAAATATTACTTAAACTGAACGCAATATTAAATGAATAAATGTTAAATCATGCAGTAATTCATATATTGATTCCTCGAATAACGCTTAAGATTTGGAATATAATATTCAAGTGTTTGTTTATATAGGTGGATTGATATGAAAACATGTACTAAAACAAATACGACATTTTCGATTAAAAATGTCGTAAAAACAGAAAGAACCTAGGTCTGGAACTACTATGAAGTTCCGCACAATATTCAGATACTGAAGATATATTTTCCTACCTTGTTTATTGAATGATTAATCGATTTAGCTTTATATTGTGAAAAATAATATACATACTAGATAAGAATTTTAGTATTATACACACACCCACTCAATTCAAATATATATATATATATATATATATATATATATGTATGTGTGTGTGTGTGTGCGTGTAGATTTTACGTTCGACTTGGGTTGACAATGCATGTCTCTAACAGGAATGTTGAAATAGCTATTCTCCAAAAGTAATCAGAATTTACAGCTGAAATAAATGAGTATCTGTTCTCTAATTTAAATTTACATCGAACACGTTGTTGGATCAGTTTTAATATTTATCTGATATTACTACGATCCTTTGCGATTATTTACCAATCTTCTCCTGGATTTATATATATATATATATATATATATATATATATATATATATAAAAATTCAAAATTTACAGGATCGTATGATCGTTTCGCCGAAGTGAATTCGCTTCATCAGCGATCTTAAATATTTTGGTAAATTCAAAACTTTGTTTCCGTGTAATTATAGGTAAAGACACCGGAAGTAAGCGTGAGAAAATAAAAACAAGTTAAAGCATAACGAAAAGAAATGAAATGGAAGAAGGAAACGAAGGAAGGTAATAGAAAAAGAAAGATGTAAAGCGGGTGTGGAATAGAAAAAAAGAAAGGAAAATCTATGTTTGATTTTCAGACGGAACAAAAAGTTGGTCACGATGATGGGAGAGAGAGAGAGAGAGAGAGAGAGATTTAAAATAGATGAAAATGAATTATGTACTTCGCTCGGCTTTGGCGAATTCTTTCAAATTTCAAACTAAAATAGAACCTGTCTATTGTTAAGATGAAAATGATTTACGTTAAAATTTACCTCAAGAATATAAAGGAAATATATATATGTATATAATCTCATGATATATTGCTGATAAGAGGAGGAAGATTTTAACTGAGGTCTTTTAGAACAATTAAAATTGTGAAATATATAATATAAATTAAAATGATTCAATTAAAATTATGACTGTTTTATGCTAGACAAAAATGTTTTAATAATAATAATAATAATAATAATAATAAATTCACTGGTGACTCCACAACAGGTGTTTACACGTGCAACCAGATTGGCAACTGGGCCCCACCCAATTCACATTTAGGTTAGCCAAATGCAGATGCAATTCTACTGCTACAGCTTCTTCACTCGCACTTCCCGCCTGTGGAACTCGCTCCAATATTCTTACTTTCCTGATGGCTACAACCTCCAAGAATTTAAATGCAATGTCAATACTCATCTATTAACCACTGGATTCTAGCTTTTTCCCCACCCCGTATATCCTTACCTTTCCCTCCACCTATGTATCTGTCATCACACCTGCATTCTCATCTTTCTATTGCTCTTTTCTAACTGGTCTGTACTCCTCACTCTCTTCTAATTAATCGTTTTACAGTTATGTAGCCCCATGCACATCAGTGGCATTTCCGCCTTGCTCGTGGTGAAATGATGAAAAAGAATATATATATATATATATATATATATATATATGGAAAAACTACAACTAATGTGAAATGAGGCTATGAGAAACGGGATATATTTAATCGTAAAGGGCTAATAAGAGGAAATATGTAAAAATTATTTTTCTGTTTTTCTACTGAATGGAAATTATTTTTTTAATATTTTATTGACAAATGTTTGCACAGTTGAATTTTGAATTAATTATAAGTTTTTGTCGCTATTGTTTAAGCGAATGTTTGAATTTAAATTATATGAACGCTTAATCCTGACGGTTTCAGAATTTATTTCAAAAGTTCCTTATTTGGAATATGGCCGTTTTTTTGGTCTCAAGTACAAATTTAAAAATCTCGTGGGAATTATACGCTTTCGTGGACATATATACTAATTAGCGTCTGCTAATTTTTCGTAAACGTCAGCTTGACAAAATATTTTTCAGAAAGCATCTGCACGTTACAAACTGCAGACGTGTCAGATTTTCTCCGAGTTCTTTTTGGATATGGCTGAAAGTAATCGTTATTTTCTAGGATGCGAAAATATATATTTTCGCAAACTAATATATTGTTTATCACTTTGTAAATAGAGGTAAAATTGTATTGTAAATCGCTATAGACGTATTTAAAAATGCCCTCTATATTCATTTATATATTAACTGTGTTAATATGTTATTTACTGCAAGTTAATATTATAGTTTTCATAACTTGAATGTAAATGACTCTTCTGACTTTTTGCCTACAATATAAAAATCACTTATACATTTAATATAATAGGGTGAATTTAACCTATTGTTTACATTTAGCGTATTTAATTTACGTGTATATTATTTTAGAAAAAACATCGGTAAAGTTTTTTCTATGTGTAAAATCTTTAATATATTATGGCTCAAAATTTAAAATTGAGCTTTTATTAATACTGCCTTTTTTCTGTGAAAGGCAATGTTATTTGGTTTCCGTTTTGTGTATTTTACGGAAAATTTTATCAACTGTTTGTAACCAGTCAAAGGGAAGTAACTTACAACAATTCAGTAAGTTTCCTTCTAAACTAATTGCAAAATTTATTTTTCATTATCATTCTGTAAAAATCTGTTACAACGTTTATCGAAGTGGCTTAAAGGAATTTTTAAACAGTCTCGATTTGTATGCTTATTGTTCTTTTTAACATTAATATAGATTATTTTTGGATTGGACTCACTGAATTTATAATTCTTTCCTCAGATAACAGTAACAGTAATTCCTAAAATCCCTGAGAAATTTTATATTAATTAATTTTTCTCTTATTTCTGCTGATATAAATTTCTTTTTATTATTCATAAAAAGAAATTTATGTTATTTTCTTTTAAATAACTAATCATATTAAGGAAAATATATTATAGTTTAAAAAGTTAAATTTGGAAATTCAGCGTAATTTTTTAATGGGTCTAAAACATAGTTGCTAATCCCCATAGAGAATCTTCCCTACCTGCTATCAGCATGGACTACACTATTCTCCCTGAGAGCAATATATTGCGCCTTCTCGGCCTCACTCTCCCAGCGGACCTTAAGTGGAAACACTACATTGAATTTATAGCTAAATCTACTGCTAAAGCCTGGTCCCTGTGTCGGCGCAAGAAGTTTTTCTCTTCTAAATCCATCATGCAAATTTGCAAATCTACCATCCGCCCGTGCATTAAATACTGCTGTCATATCTGGTCGGGCGCCCCTGTTGTTGACCTTAAGGTTCTCAACAAAATCCAAAGACGGAATTGCATGCTAGTCAACCCTGATCTAGCGGCACGACTCCAGTCTCTCTCTCACCGATGCGGATTCTCTCTGTCTCTCCTCCTAATACTTCCATGGATTCTGCTCCACCGAGCCTGGCTCTATAGTGTCCCTACTACGTAAATTTACTCGAGCTTCTAGATTAGGAACAAGGTCTCACCCTCTTACAGTGTAAGCAATCACGTGTAACCACAACTTCTACCCTATCATCATCTTTTCTCGCATTCCTAGCCCGGGGAACTCTCTTCCGAATTCTTGTCTCCTTGATAGGTACAATCTCCAAGATTTTAAATGCAACGTTAAACCATCGTTTCTTATCTTTGATTCCCATCCTTCTTCTCATTTTACACTTTTCTCTAGCAGCTTTCTTTAAATTAATGCACCCGTCCCTCGTTTACCCATTCTCCAACACCTACTGTGACCCATTCTCCTCTATTTTCAGTCTCCTACTATATAACTCCCTGCGTATCAGTCGCAGTAATGCCTTGCTTGGGGTGAAACGATTATAATATATATAATACTGTTCCCGTGTTATCAAGTGTTATAAGCCATATCTATTTATGAATAAATTCAGGAGCTGTCAGATGTAGTAACATATATAAAATATTTACATATATTTACGTAAATAATTTATTAATTTATTATTTTTCAATATATATCTGATATTCTATAATATTAATCGCTATTATACGCCTTTTGTTTTCATAACGTTTTTTTTTAATAATTTCACTCCAAGGAAGTCGATAATGCTACTAAGAAAAAAACTACTGAGAATTAGAGAAAATGAAATGTGTTTATTGGAGAGAATTTGTAGAATTCAGGTAAACAAAAGATTTTGAATAAAATTGCATTTAAATTATTTGTAGATAGTAGGAGGCAAATATCCGAAAAAGGATTTCCACATGCGAGAAATGCGAAAAAAGAAATCATTTAAATAGAATTTACGTTTACATCAAGGGATTTCAGCACAAAAACAACGATGAGGCCTAATTGTCATTCTGAGAGTATGTTTAAATTTTTATGTTCGAAATACCAGAGAATTGCCATGAAAGTTTTTGTAGAAAAATAACAGTGAAGAACGTCACAACAGTAAAAAATTGACTGAAATATAGATGCTATGTCAGTATAACACTGCAGGTTTTTTTTTGCATGTTGTTGAGAATTCAAAAATGTATAACAAGAGCACAAGATACGCTAGCAATATTAAATGAACTAACAACTGTTCTTAATGATTTCAGAGATTTTCCTTAATTTTCTAATTTTTATATCTTTTAATGGCTTACAATTTCATAATGCTGAGACTGAAAGAAAAAATAATCATTGTTTTGCATGATAATTTTATCACATTCTTGAATATGACATGTATAACTCAAATACTTATCTTCACCAAGAACATACAATATTTACCTGAATATATATTGGCTCAAACATCGACTGAGAAGAGACCTCTAATTTTACTGTTGACATTAGTATCATAATTTACCTGCAGTTGTTGTCTTTACATAATGTTGTTTGACAGTTTCTTACAAGAATACAATCTGTAACACATGTATCAGTCCAGTACAATATATTTCTACGTTTGTCCCAACAACTTACTGTTGAGAAATCCGTTCTAATGTAAAGGTTTTTTGTGTGTTTTTTTAATCGTATCACCCCGAGCAAGACAGTAACACCACTGGTGTGCAGGGGACTACATAAGAGTAAAAAGTTTAGGGGGCTACATAAGAGTAAAAAGATTAGAGTGAAGAGAGTGAAGAGAAAGACGAACTAGATAGAAAGAAGCAAGAGAAAGATGGAAATACAGGTGTGATGACAGTTGTAAAGGTGGAGAGAAAGGAAAGGATATACAGGGTGCTGTAGAAAGACCTAGAGTCAAGTGGTTAAGAGATGAGTATTGATACTGAATTTAAATTACTGAAGGTTGTAGCCTTCAGGAAAGCAAGAATCTGGAAGCGAGTTCCACAGGCGGGAATACGAGAAAAGAAGCTGTAGGAGTAGAATTGTAGTCTGCATTTGGTTGATTTAAATGTAAATGGGTGAGAGCTAGTTGCCAGTCTGGTTGCACGAGTAAACACCTGTTGCAGAGGCACCAGTGACATAAGTTCTTTGGAGCAGACGCTATGAAAGTATTTATAGAACAGACAAAGGGAAGCCACATCCCGTCGGTATGGAAGTGTCTGGAGTTGAGCAGCCAAGCCGGTACCTATCACATTACTGATTCTCCTTTGGAGCATGCCAACAACTCTGAGATGAACAGCAGGGGTGCCTGAGCATATATTACAGCAGTACTCCATGCACGGACAAATAGTAGAGTTGTATATATGCAGGATGGATTTAGGCGGGAAAAACATCCTGGCCCGACACAGTGACCCAACCTTCCTAGCAGTGGATTTAGCAATGGACTCAATGTAGCGGTTCCACTCGAGATCGGATCGAGCAGGCGCAGTGTATTGCTCTCAGGGAGACTTGCTTGTTACATGCTTATGGGAAGCAGGAGAGGTTGCCTGTTATGATTGACTGACAGCAGCTTGGTCTTAGACGCATTGAAATTTACAAACCACTTCCTACTCCAATCCACCACAGAATGCAGATCATTATCAGGATCAGCAGCAAGATTATGTTTGTCCCCCACGCCGGATTTCTTACTGATGCTGGAGTAAATTGTGATGTCATCTGCGTAGATGTCTACTTGGCACTTGATCTCGTCTGGAGATCATTTATGAAAATAAGGAACAGCGTCGGGCCTAGGATAGTGCCATGAGGGATACCAGCTTTTGTACAGGAGGCATGCCCATTCAAGACGACCTTCATTATGCGGTTATTTAGAAAATATTGGATCAGATCTAGCAAGCGTCCGGTAATACCGTAACCCCGTAGCTTGCATAGAAGGACAACGTGCCAAACCCTGTCAAAAGTCTTGGAGATAACAAGCCTCGCCGGACACCTCAAGGGCCTGGAACATGTACTCCATAATGGTCGTTAGCATGTCGGCCGTGGACCTGGCAAAGCGAAAGTCATACTGCCTGTCAGAGAATATTTTATGGGCAGTAAGATATTGAACTATTTCAGCATTAATAATTGCCACTAACACTTTCCCGAAAATTGGTAGAAGGCTGATAGGGTGATAGTTGGATGGGTCCGAGTTTTCACCATAGTTCTTTCATACAGGAACGACAGAAGATGACTTCCAGCATGCGGGAACAACAGGAAACAGAAAGGCAGTGGTTATAGAGTTTAGAGAGGACAGAGGAAAGTTCAGGGGCGCATTTCTTGAGGACAATCACCGGGATTCCATCACCACCGCTAGCTTTATGGGGGTCAAGTTTTGATGTTACTCGAGATACTACTGTCGGGGTAATGTATACAACGTTTAGTTTAGCCTGAGTTCTAATAGGGAAGTTCGGTGTGGGTACTCCAGATGAGTCAAATGTGGAGTTGGATGAGAATCTGCGAGCCAGGCTCTCGGCCTTGTCCGGTGATGCTCTGAGAACCTCAAATTCATTGATTAAGGAAGGGATAGAGGATTTGCTACTGTTCTGCACCCGTTTGCATAACCGCAAATAGTCCGTGGAGCTGAACTTGCGGTCAGCTATACGCTCCAGTATGCTCGTTTTGCACTTCTAATTTTATTTAAATACTATATTTCTATACGTTAATAAATTATCTAAATATTCTACATTTTATCTCTTTGCTTTCATTCGCAGCCCCAGATTCAAACATTGTCTTGCCGTTGTCCAGTATCCTTATTATTAAACTTTTAATTTTATCAAAACACCTTTTGTGCAATTTCTAAAACCAGCTAGTAATCTTGTTCTTGGCAATTTTTACAATGGCGTTTTCAGTTATGCTGCGTCATTACTCATATTGATCAGAATCTCTACAGCTGCGTTCGCAGGACTGTATAACATTAAAATATGTTGCTTTACTTTTGCGGTTATATACTTTATGTGAGCTATTGGAATCTTGTTATAAATCAGATATTAAGAAGAATTATTTATAATTTTTAAATGTTTATTCTGTGCTAAAGATACACGCAATTTGAAGATACACGCAATTTTCAAAATTGCTGTTACATGACTAAATAATTTTACAGTCTACCATTTTGACTAATATACCTCACACTACATCACTGTTTCAGAAAAAAAAAGATCAGTAATCAAATGTAATAATTATATTTATTTACAATGTGATAGGTTTATATTCATTTGAATAATAATAATTCACCCCATTATATAAGTTATTTTTTTATTAAAAATAGTAATAACATTCTTACGTTGAATATTTCATACGTTTTTTTAATGTTTCATCGGAGATTGATAGAAAATATTGATATACGTTTCCTATTTTTTATTTTATTTTATTTTAACATCTTGTCGGATTCCAATATATATATATATATATATATATATATATATATATATATATATATATATATATATTTAACTCATGAAACATTATATAAATATATGTATTGCTTATTATTAAAAATGTTAATTTTAGTAGGTACACGTATTTGTGTTTCTATTTTTTTTTTCATTTTCTTAAACTCTGAAATTAATAACAGCCTGCTTAGATAAAAAATTCCTTTCAAGAAAGAAGTGCTTCCGATAAGAAACAAATCTGTATTGTTTAAAATATTAAGAAATAATGTCGGATAAAAATTTCATCCAAAAATATGTATCCTGGATATTTTATTAATATGAATTATATTTTATAAAGAATAATTTGATTTCTATACTATAATATCACATTACTATTTCTCAGATCGACTTTAGTCCTTCTACTTTTCCATGATTTTAGAAAAAGTAACATTTACACGTACGTTTGCATTTATTCTAAAAATTAAGAGAAACAAAAAATGCAGATTGAACATTTGATCAAGTACATACACATGCACGCACATAACAAATAATAAAATGGTATATGCTTACACACTGAAGAATTCTATTTTATACAATTTAATTATACACAGTTACAAGGAAACTGGCATTGGCATGATTTCAGTGTCAGTTTACGCGCATGCTCTCTTATCTCAGAGACATATCACGTGATTTTGTTGTTGAGCCGGGCAATATGTCGACTTGCTTATAAAAAGCTAGTACACGGTAATCATTGCCTGTTTTGTTTACAAGGGAGGACGAATTACACACCTAAGTTAATTTGAAACATTTCTCATCTAGCAGCCTCAGACTGACATGAAAAATTCGTGATTAAAAAAAACATTTCTGTAATTACATACAACAGAAATGAAAATAGACTCTTGAAAAACATTAAAAAGTATAAATCTGTAAATTTAGACATAAAAGAAAGAAAATCGCTTTAGAAGATGGTAAATGAGATCTTCTGCACTGTGTGTGTCTCACAAAACAACAATGGTGAATGTAGAAACTTTCCTGGACTGCCATCAAGAATAACACACACACACACACACACACACACACACACACACACACACACACACACACACACGTATATATATATATATATATATATATATATATATATATATATGCTGGTTTCGTTGAAAATGACAAACAAAGTATTGTCGTTCAGTGTTTCATATTATTTTTCGTGTGTTCTTTTGATTATATTTTCAGAACATGAATTGTCCAAATGTTTCGTGCTTCCGAGCGCTTTCGACTATAATTTTACTTTAATCAGGGGTGAAATTTATTTTACTGTTAACTGAATATGCGTAGACTTTATGTATGTAGAGTCATGATTATGCTTTATTAAGAATACGGTAAGCACTTTTTTTTTAATCATTTCACCCCGGACAAGGCGTAAAAGCCACTGATGTGCGGGGGGCTACATAACTGAAAGAAAATTAATTTGAGGAGGGGGAAGAGGATTTAAAACCAATTAGGAAGAAGCAATAGAGAGATGAAAATGCAGGTGTGATGACAGTTGCAAGGGGGGAGAGAAAGGGAAGGGTATACGGGATGGGGGAAGGGCTAGAGTCAAGTGGTTAGTAGATGTGTATTGACATTGCATTTAAATTTCTGGAGGTTGTAGCCGTCAGGGAAGCAAGAATATGGGAGCGAGTTCCACAGGCGGGAAGTGCGAGAGTAGAAGCTGCGGGAGCAGAATTGTCGTCTGCATTTGGCTAACCTAAATTGTGAATGGGTGGGACCCAGTTGCCATTCTGGTTGCACGAGTAAACACCTGTTGAGGAGGCACCAGTGACTTAAGATCGTCCGAGTAGAAGCCATAAAAGTACTTATAGAACAGACAAAGGGAGGCCACATCTCGTCGGTGGTGAAGTGGCTGTAGTCGAGCCGCCAAGTCAGCACCTATCACATTACAGACTCTCCTTTGGAGCCCGTCGAGAACACTGAGGTGAGCAGCAGGGGCGCCTGACCATAAATGGCAGCAGTACTCCATGCAGGGTCGAATGGTAGACTTGTATATATGCAGGATGCATTCAGGCGGAAAGAACGTCCTGGATCGACAGAGTGACCCAACCTTCTTAGCAGTGGATTTAACTATGGATTCGATGTAGCGGTTCCATTTCAGATCAGAAGAGAGGGTAAGGCCGAGGAGGCGCCGTGTATTGCACTCAGAGAGAATCGCTTGGTCCATGCTTATGGGAGGCAGGAGAGGTTGCCTGTGATGGTTGACAGACAACAGCTTGGTCTTGGACGCATTGAAGTTGACAAGCCACTTCTTGCCCCAATTCACCACAGATTGTAGATCCCGTTCAAGGTCAGCAGCGAAATTGTGTCTGTCCGCCATGCCAGGTTTCTCACTGGATAGGGAGTATATTGTCGTGTCATCTGCGTAGATGCCTACTTGGGACTTGATCTCATCTGGAAGGTCATTGATGAAAATAAGGAAGAGCGTCGGGCCCAAGATAGAGCCCTGGGGGACACCGGCATTCGTGCTGTAGGATGAAGTGGCATGCCCATTCAAAACGACCTTCATTTTGCGGTTGTTTAAAAAAGACTGGATTAGGTCAAGCAGGCGTCCGGTAATGCCGTAACCCCATAGCTTGCAAAGGAGGCCAGAGTGCCAAAAGCCTTGGAGATGTCCAGAGCAACTGCACGAGCCTCGCCTGACTCATCGAGGTTCTGGAGCAAGTACTCCGTAAAGGTTGTTAGCATATCTGCAGTGGACCTGGCAAAGCGGAAACCATATTGCTTGTCAGAGAAGAGTTTGTGGGCAGTAAGATGTTGAACTATTTCAGCATAGATTATGGCTTGGAACACTTTCCCGAATATCGGTAGAAGCGAGAGGGCGAGAGTTGGATGGGTCCGAGTGTTCACCACAATTCTTAAATACAGGAACGACTGAAGAGACCTTCAAGCATGCAGGAAAACAGGAAGCAGAAAGGCAGTAGTTAAACAGTTTAGAGAGGACAGGGGAGAGTTCAGAGGCACACCTCTTAAGGACTATCACCGGGATTCCGTCGACACTGCTCGCTTTATGGGGGTCAACTTTTGAAATTACTCGGGATACTACCTTCGGGATGATATGTACGTCGTGCAGTTTGGCCTCAGTTCTAATGGGGAAGTCGGGTGAGCTTATTCCAGATGAGTCAAACGTGGAGTTGGATGAGAATCTGCTGGCAAAGCACACAGCTTTGTCCGCAGATGATGTGAGAACCACAAATTCATGGATTAAAGGAGGTATAGAGGATTTGAAGTTGTTAAGCATCCGTTTGCATATCCGCCAGTAGTCCTTGGAGCCGAACTTGCGGTCAGCTATGTACTGTCGCATTCTCTCAGCAAACAACTGTTTGGCGTCATTCAAGATTCTCTTGCACTTATTGCGAGCAGACGTGAATAGGCGCCTATTGTGATCAGATGACTGGCTCCTGAATAGTCGAAAGTAATTGTTCCTGTGGGCAATGGCGGCCGAACAGGCAGAAGAGAACCAGGGAGAGGAATGAGGTTTTAGGCAATGCTTCCTGGTGGGTATGAAGGCATCAATGCCAGCTTTCACCCATGACGAGACCTCAGATGCACAGTTATCAACTGAGAGATCGAACACTTTTCCCCAAGGGACGTCGCAGAGGAAATCGCGAAATGCATCCCAGTCAGCTTTTTGGTAGCGTAGGAGGTCCTCTAGGTAGGAGGCTCCTGAGGGGAGTGAGAGTGAAAAGCAATACTGAGAGAGATAACAACATGGTCGGAGTTGCCGGAGAAAACAAAGCTGCGAGACTTGACAGGCGTCAGGGGCAGAGGTAAAACATATATCTAGTAGTGAATAGTGTCCGGAGGGAGTGCTTGGGAAGCGAGTGGGGAAGTCCACCACTTGAGTAAGGGATTGGGAAATAGCGAAGTTCATGGCGTGGACACCAACTAGATCAGTAACAGAGTCTTTAAGGCACTCAGAGTGATGAGCGTTGAGATCTCCGAATACAAATATGGGTGGCAGGAAATAGCCTTATCAATGTTGTCAGCAATGCTATCTAGAAGGAAGCAGTCAGGAGAGGAGGGAGAACGGTACAGAAAGAATAAGTAACTAACCGAACTGAGGTGAGACAGACGGAGACATACATACTGGTGGACAGCAGATTCAAGTGAAGTCACCCTAGCTATGGGGAGGTATTCGCTGACGTAGATCCCCAGCCCATGCATGTGGACAGTGGAATCCTTCCTTAAGAGGGGGGATAGCCAGGGATGGATAGGTCAGAAGAGGGAATAGAAGAGTTGGGGTTAGTTTCGCAAAGCGCTAAGATGTCCGGGGACTTTTCATGAAGGAAAGCTTCTACGCTAGGAAAGTTAGTACGAATGCCCCGGATATTAGTGAAGGAAAGGTTAAGGGATTGTGGTGATTTGATTTTAGCTGGTTTAGGGTTGTTTCTGCTTTTGTTCGTCATAGGTTTTGTTTATAGTGAGAGATCTCGAGTAGAGGATAAAGGCGGTCATTATCCACGATCTGTGATGGGAGGGAAACTGGCTAGAGCTGCAACAAGGTGTGGCCTCAGGGTTGCCCACCGAAAGCGCTTGCAGGAACACCTATCCATGCGCGACATGGCACAACAAGAACCCCGATATTATACAACTGTTGATCAGAGCAGCCGCTCTTGACGCTACGCAAGAGTTAGGGCTCCTAACTACCAGACGGAAGCAGCAACCAGGGAACTGCCATATTTACCGTGTAAATACTTATGATTTTTAATTATTGGATTTTTCCTTTTTATTATCTACGTCTCATTTTTTTTAATTTTTAGCATTTGGTTTTGCGTTGTAAATAATGTGCGAATATAAAACATACATGACTACATCTATAAAATCTATGCATATTCCATTGCATGTAAAATAAATTTCACCCTTGATAATGGCTAAAAGTTTAGCTGAAACGCTAAGAAACACAACACATTTAAACAGCTGTTATATAATTTGAATTCTGAAAATAATTTTAAGCACACCCGAAAAATTGCATAAATAAACGTAACTATAATACCTTGTCTGTTATTTTCAATGACGCCTGCATTTATATAGACTTCAATTATATTGTTTATTTCTTTCAGATGACGTTTTGGTAACAACGAGAAATCAGTTCAAGATGGATGTTTATAGGTTACAAAATATAAATATAACTTTTACATTACTATTTTTCGTATTATCATATTTTTGCAATTTTTATGTTCTATCTGGTTTTTTTTTAAATATTAAATGTAATTGATTGAAGTCTCCAGCAATATTTACCTATTAATCATACATGAAATATCATGTCAGCACAAAAAAAGAAATGAAATGAATTAGTTTTAATATTTGACTGTCAAGTGACAGGAAAATCGCAGTCATGTTATATTCACTTCCGGTAGGATCGTGAAACAATATATACTGAATCAGTTTGCAAGTTATTTTGAATATTTTTGCTGCTTACATTTTGCTTCTTCTATTCTGTTGTTGATTAGATTAATTCATCATACCAGTATTTATCAAAATTTGTAATGTGGTTTGAAAAACGTATTATTTCAAAATCTTGTCGGCAATAAGCTTGTAGAAGGAAACATCTGAGGACGGAAGAACTCTTAATGAAACAACGATTAATACCAAAAATATGTTTTATATGTGGTTGAGGTGAAAATTATCACTCATAGTGAAACCATTTCATCTCGGAGAAAGCAAATATTAGTATTTAAACTAAAAGCGTAGATAGAGCGTATTTGTTATTTATATAGATGGAAACTGATATAAAAACATTTCGACATCCTGAGAATACCCAACATAAATAAAATACAGTATTTTACGTTACGAGGGGTACCAAAAGAGGCGTATCTCGGTGAAACACACGGCCGAAGTAAATCAATCAACTACTGGTATGCAAAGTTCTAGTCATCCACGTCACATATCAACTAAAAAAATTGACTACAAAATCCAAAAGTACTAGTTCTTAAAATTGATTAACTCAGAAGCATAATATATCAAAGTGTATTTCCTTTTACAAGAATGCAGTAAAACCAACTATGAATTTTTTTGTATGCAAAAGGTTCATCGACTTGTTTATTACTCGCTTTCGCATTTTGGACACAATTACATTTGCACTGCCCTTAAGTTGGCAAGACAAGGTTGAGTTGGAAGTGCAATGCGCAGATCACCATATATTGCAATAAATAATATCATAACACCAGGCAGGTAGACTGATCGTGACTGATATTGTTGTTTGTGGTTGTATGATCCAAATACTAGCAACTTATTTCCTGACTGATAAATGAACTTTCTGGGACAAAAAAATTATACAGGGTTGAGTAAAATGTGTATCTTAGAAAACTATGCGTTAATAGGGATGTTTATACTACTTTAAGCATTACAGTATTTACATTATTCACACCCTTGTTCTTATCTTTGTTGGCATTTGTACTACGTTTTGGCCGTTGTACGCTCGGGCCTTCTTCAGGTGATAGGAATTTCAAACCGAACCTTTTATTTCAATCACTGGGGTATATCATTCTCATTCTTTGCGTAAATCGTCGATTGGAAGCCATGAGTTATCTCCCTCTTACCCTGCAAGTTACTTGTTCATCCCTACTGTAGCCTGGTATTGAACTCACAACTCTAAGAGTCAAGTCAGAAACTAACCAAATCTACTGGGCCATGCGTCCTTAAACACATAACCCAGTGGATATACAACCTCATATCAGGAATTTAGACAAATACTTAAAGCATTTTAATGCTGCGTTTCGATGTATGGTAGACAATAACCCTTTAAAACAGCTGCTAAACATTTAATCTTGAATTAAGCAATTTGTGGCACATGTTAGAGTATGCAAGTCCGACTTTGAATCAAATAACAAATTATTTGTAATAAACCGACAAAACCAGCAATAAAAAAAAACAGCTCTCTTCTGTCCACATAAACCAATCAAAACACCGAAGTATAACATCCAATCTTTTAAATATGAAAATGTAAATTCAGTATTCAGTAATAAACTAGAGTTAAAGACAGTAAATCTTGATCAAATCATAAAGGTATAATATAATGTCTCGGCATTAGATGAATAATGAGAGCGTTCTAAGAAAAACAAGAATGAAAAATAGATACAACCATCGAACAGCAATCTTGAGCTTAAAAATAGATAAAATAAGGAAATAAACAGTAGAGGAAAAAGGAAAAGAAAATATCAATCCATTGAAAAATTAAATAATCAAAATATTTATTTCTTTAAGAAAAGAGTATCTCTGAAAAATTAGAAATTATATTACTGAAGGTAAGCATAATCGACAATGTCTTAAAATATAAAGAAAACGAAAATCAAGATATCATGCAGTGAAAGTCTGCACTGAAGAAATGTCGTCTCAAAAAACACATTGAAAACATTTCAACCTTCACTACTCTAAAATTTAAATTCCAGCAGAAATAAACATGTATTAATATTTGCCCAGATATTACATCTGTGATAAACATCAACAATCACGAAACTAATGATAACGAAGACAGTTATTAAAACTTGATAAATAATAACACATCGCTTAACTTATTTTCTCTTTAAACTCAATTAGACCTTTTCTCAGTTCTATGAAAAATGTCTGGAATCAGAAATCCCTATCCAAAATTAGAGTTTATCACTTATTAGTAAATTGCACAGGGAGGAATCTCAGTTGGATTCATCATGGTGAAATTATACACAGTACATTATATTAGCTAAAATCTTATCGTTACATGAAAAAAAATTTCGTTTAACAAGGAATGCAATGGTGGAATATATGTTATAAAATATCTGGATTAAACGTCTTATCTCTCTTATAGGAAAGTTTATACTTGCGTTTGCAACCTCATCAGAAATCATGATCAAATCAATAGAAACTTCGTCTCCTCTTTCAGTAGAAACTGTCTTCCAAACTTCGAAACATTGAATGCATCAATCTAATACATGTATTCTATCCCGCTACAGAATCATTTATGTCTGTCTAAAAGCACAACATCGAAACGTTTTAAACCTCAGCAGGAGTAAGACAAAAAGGAAATAAGAGTCCTATTATATTTATTCGTTTCGTAAACTATACCCTGCGCATTTAGAAACACAAATATGATGAAATAAACCTTGATAGTTTCAATAACATTACTTTCAATAAAAGACAACAATTCTGATTTCATTTCTAAGGTCTATGGACTGGAGTTGAATGGTGGCATGCTGATGATACATGTATTAATATTTTGAATGAGATTTATATAAAAGAAAAAAAAGTAATCGAATGAATAAGGTCAATGTACGCCGTTCCAAAAAGACATTATTATCGGGAATTGGAAGAGAAAATAATGGTGATACCTACCCTGAATCTATTATTATCATGGATGTAAAATTAGTAAATAGTATTTACTTTCCGTATTCTGGCGCATGGATCAGTTATGACAAATTAATATAAGAGAAAAGAAAATTGATCAAAGAATAGCCTGCACCGGATGTAGTTTTACCGAACAACACAAAACACTAGAGGAGAATTTATTAATTTTCAAATAGTCTAGTAAGGTTGAGACTCATATAGACGTAATGATTGGTGTCAGAAACGTTGAGAAATATGTAAACTGTTAATTATACACAACCGAAATCTAAGATCAATTGTTAAAAGAAAACTGTTCTAAACGACATTACCTGAAGATCATCGTGCGCAACAATAAGTAAAATGGTTAACACATATAAGTTGTAGAGAAAATATGGACATAATCAACTATATACACTAATTCAAATAAAATAATAAATGCATAAATGTGGGAGCAGCGATAAAAGCTGCTGGACTTGAAAAATCTATTTTCCTGAAAATTTGTTTGAAGAGAGATATAAATTTTAGCTGATAATAACCTTACAATTTTTGTAAAAACCGCGACACACCCTTTCGCAAACACTGGAAGTGCATGTTATTCTTATTTCTATTTGCTATATATATATATATATATATATATATATATATATATATAAGCCATCCGCCGACAGGCCTGTTTCTCTGTATCACAGCTTTTCAGTGTGGTTATATTAACTATATGCCTCAAGTCGGGACTGAAACCCATCTGATTTATGACCAGATTTACCCCACCAAGCTATTGGCGAACGTCAGAGAAAAGCAGATTTCATAGCGTGTAATGTTTTTACAATATCTAAATACGCCAGCGGTCAAGCGTGTTCTATGTTGTAACCTCAACGAATAAGCATATAACACGGTAACCAGGAAATTACCGTAAAGCCCTGTATAAGTGCTGTTTATTAGTAAGAGATAAATTTAATAATGAATTACAACACAATAACTACCTTATCGCGACTTCCTAAAATTACTGACCCACCTCTTCATTATAACGTCATTCCCCCATCACATTTAGATTTAACTTTTTATTGTTTAATCTAATCTTACACACTCTTAATTCTGTCCTTATACTTCAACTTAACTCTCTTAAAAAAAGTTAACGACTTAAATTTCAAATTTCCATAAATGTAATTTCCGTCCCAATGAACAACCATCGAATTACATTAACAGTACTGAAATACGATAGGTTTTGTGTAATATTTAAAATGTTTTATTATAACTACATTTAATACAAATATTAAAATAATTATATATATATATATATATATATATATATATATATATATATATATATAGTGAGGTAAATAAATAAATACACATATGAGGTGAGTGCACATATGTATATTATGATTATTCAGGTGTTAATGAAACAGTGTTCAATATATGAGTAGATGACACGATTCGAAGTTTCATGCGTTATGCAATCATCAGGTGCTCATATCAAACTTTTAAATATGCACTTGATGATTGCATAACGCATGAAATTCCCAGTTGTTCTATATTATAAATATACATATTGCCCTACGCCGATATCTATCTATCTATCTATCTATCTATCTATATACATATATATATATATATATATATATATATATATATATATATGGCCTGCTAACCCATTAGATTTTAAAATTTCTTATATACACACATACACACACACACACACACACACACACATATATATATATATATATATATATATCGAGATGGTTTCATATCGAGATGGGAGTTGGCGGGAGATCAAAGCCGACTGGGTCACTCGGACGAGGGAGTCAAAAATTGCTACACACTAATTGGCTGTGGCAAAAAATGACATTAACTGCTCTAAAAGCATAAATACTGCCTTTTAACTCGTTTGCAAGTTTCATATCGAGATGGGAGTTGGCGGGAGACCAAAGCCGACTGGGTCACTTGGACGAGGGAGTCTGATGTTGAAAGACCCGAAACTCCCAATGAATCCAAGAGTAACATCACTGATGACCCATCTCGACGCATCTATTGGGATGTATGATATAAGTATATATATATATAAGAAATAGTAAAATCTAATGGGTTAGCAGGCCATTGTTTGTGGTGATATACTTTATTAAGAGTGCTCGATATTTAGGAGAGCATTATATATGGTACTTCTTTTTATAATTATTTTATAATAAATTATAAATTATAACAATAAAAAACAGAGTTTATTGCAACACAAGTACTGTTGGGTTTCGTTACTACTTTATTAGCTGCTCGTCAGGCAGTGAAATATTTTTTTGTGAGGAATCATGATATATGGAAGATTAAATCAACAGATTTTTTTCCATATTCAGACAATTAAGTTGGGATTTTTGGATGGATTGTCTCAGTGAAGCAATAGATAGTCAGTTCAAGATGGATAGGATAAATCTGAGAGTAAGCTTAAAAGGGGGAAAATACTTGAAATGACTTGAGACCCACAAGTTTTTTACGATAAAAGTGATAAAATAAATTGATGCATGTACTTTAACAAATCTGGAATGTTATCTCGTGTCATTGTGAAACATTTACAGGAATTTCTTTAAGTCATTTTTACTTAAACTAGTAAACAAGAGAGAACGACTGGAATTTTTCATTTTTTGTTTCAAAATTGTGTTATAGACGAAAATAAATAAATATACTGTTTAATGAATAAACACGACGTCTGCAGAAATACCTGTGTATTGAATACTGCTGCCACATCTGGTCGGGTGCCCCTGCTATTCACCTCGGGGTTCTTGACAAAATTCAATGGAGAATCTGCAGTGTGATCAATACTGACTTAGCACCCCGGCTGAAAGTCGCTCTCTCACCAGCGTGACGTGACATCCCTGTGCCTCTTCTATAAATACTTTCACGGCTTCTACTCCAATGAACTTAGATCACTGGTGCTCCCACTAGGTATGAATTTACAGGAGCTACTAGATTAGCAACTAGGACCCACCCTTTTACACTGAAACCGATAAAATGTAACCGCAATTCTACTCAAACAGCTTCTTTTCACGCACTTCTTACCTGTAGAATATGCTTGCTTCCCCGACAGCTACAATCCCCAGGAATTTAAAAGTAAGGTCAATAGATATCTTATAGCACACTAACTCGCATCCATTCTCACAAGCTCTTTTTCCATCTACTCCACCAACATCCTCGGTATCCTCATCCGTCTATTACGCTCCTCCTAATATTTCCTATAACTAACCCATCTTTCTAATCACTTTCCCCTATGCAACCCGCTATATATATGTATTAAAAAACGTTTAATTAATAAAATATGTTTGATAAAGAACTATGTTTCATTATTTCTTTAGAAAAAAGGATACCTATTTGTAATAAGCGTCCTCCCCACTTGAGACACAAATGTAGCACTAGGCCTTTTTTAATGGCGGTAATCCGAGCCATATAGCTCGGGCAAAAATCAAAGGTCTACTTTTCCTCAGACGAGACTCTACCCTTTATCAGAGCCTCGTCTGGTTTACTTTAAGCCCGAAAGCAGAGTCCAACAATTTCAGAAATGCCTTCTGAGAGACGTTAATCGCTAGTCGGTAATATAAATTGGATGAATGTAATTGTATCTTTGGATAGTAACCCCACTTTCATATACGTTTCTTTAAAGATGTCTGACAAGGTAGTGCGATTAAAAATTTTGTTCATTCCTTTTTTCTTTTTTGCATTCGTGTAAGTGCTTTCTTTTTTGGACATAAATGTTATTTAATTGGGAAAATATTATTTTGCGCAAACATTGAAGTGATGAAAATCTCTTGTAAATTGTGTCATTCTTTGAATGCCAATAACCTTAGTGCTTATTTTATCTCTACATGATCATGAACAAATTTTTTTTTATTATCTCACCCCAAGCAAGGCATTCCACTGCCACTATTGCGCATGGGGCTACATAAAGGAAGGTAAAGAGAAGGAGTGGTTAGACATAGGTAATGTCAGGAGGAAGGTGACAGATGAGTAAGGATAGCGAGGATGAGGGTTGGGCAGATGGGAAGAGTGTTTGATAGAATGGGAGCAGGTTAGTGTGTTAGGAGGTGTCTATTGACCTTACATTTAAACTCCTGGAGATTGTAGCCGTCGGGGAAGCAATCATTTGGAAGAGAATTCCACAGTCGGGACGTGCGAGGAAAGAAACTGTTGGAGTAGAAGTTACGGCTGCATTTTATCGGTTTCACTGTAAAAGGGTGGGATCTAGTTGCTAATCTAGTATCTCGTTCAAATTCGTATTTAGGGGGCACTAGTGATCTAAGTTCATTGGAGCAGAAGCCGTGGAAGTATTTATAGAAGAGACACAGGGAAGCCACGTCGCGCCGGTGGGAGAGAGCCTGCTGTCTGCCAAGTCGGTATCTATCACATTACAGACCCCCCTCTGAACCTTATCGAGAAGTCCGAGGAGAACAGCAGGAGCACCCGACCAGATATGGCAGCAGTATTCAATGCATGGGCGGGTGGTAGATTTATAAATGTGCAGGATAGATTTAGACGGAAAAAACTTCCGGGCCTTACACAGAGAACCGACTTTCATAGCAGCGGATTTAGCAATGGATTCGATATAGTCATTCCATTTGAGGTCCGCTGAAAGTGTGAAACCAAGGAGGCGTAGTGTTTTACTCACTGGGAGGCAAGCCTGGTCCATGCTAATGGGAGGTAGGTGAGATTGTCGATGATGGTTAATTGAGAGTAGCTTCGTTTTTAAAATTTACTAGCCATTTCTTACCCCAGTCCAATATGGATTGGAGGTCTTTTTCAATCTCGGCTGCGAGGTTAGCTTTGACGCCAACACCAGATTTTTGTAGGAGGCGAGAGTAAACTGGTGTCATCGGCGTACAAACATATTTGGGCTCTTATGGAATCAGGGAGATCATTACTGTATATCAGGAAGAGTGTAAGACCTAAGATGGAGCCTTGGGGGACACCTGCGTTTGTATGGTAGTTCTGAGAGGCATGTCCGTTTAATATCACCTTTATTGTGCGGTTAGAGAGGAATGACTGGATTAGTTCAAACAAATGTCCAGTTATACCATAGCTCCGCAGTTTACATAGAAGGCCAGCATGACAAACTCTGTCGAACGCCTTAGATATATCCAATGCAACGGTTCGAGCTTCGCCATTCCTGTCGAGTGCCTGGTATATGTACTCGGTGATGGTCGTTAGCATGTCAGCAGTAGACCTGGTGAAGCGGAAACCATATTGCTTGTCCGAGAGGAGCCTGTGTGCTGTGAGATGCTGAACCACCTCGGCGTTGATAATGGCTTCGAATACTTTGCCAAAGATCGGAAGAAGGCGGTAATTTGTAGGGTCAGAGGGTTCTCCAGTGTTTTTAAACATAGGAACTACAGAGGAAGATTTCCAACAGGCAGGAAAGCAGGAAGCAGATAGGCAGAGGTTGTAGAGCTTAGAAAGGACAGAGGAGAGTTCAGGGGCACATTTCTTTAAGAAAATGCTCTTGTTAAGTACTCTTTTACAGGGTCGCCAGTAGTCTTTAGAGCCGAATTTTTGAGCATGCTATGCGTTGCTTCATTCTGGCAGCAAACAACATCTTAGAAAAGTATCCTTCGTTAAGTATCCTTTTACACTTATTACGAGCTGAAGTGAAAAGGCGCCTATTTTGGTCCGACGCGTAGTTACGATAGAGTCGGAAGAAGTGATTCCGGTGGGCAATGGCAGCCGAGCAGTCGGTCAATCATTTGCAACTTGTGAAGGATGGAGACTGGCGCGGCCTACAACATAATGTGGCCTCGGGGTTGCCCACCGAACGTTCATGCAGGGACACCCGTCCATGCGCGATATGGCACTACAAGAACCCCGGTATTATTCAACTGTTGATCAGAGAAGCCTCTCAAGACGCTACGTAAGAGTTCGGGCTCCTAATTACCAGTCGGAAGCAGCAACCAGGAAACTGCCAACCCGGTACCCTCAGAATGTAAAGACGTTGCCACCATACTCCGTAACTGCAAAGAGCTTCCAGCTGAACTAACACTAAGACCGGAGAACGGGGATGAACCGGGAACCCATTCCTAAACAAGAAACAAGGCGATCACCTCTAAACTCATTCAAAAGAAGGGGGTGGAGTGTGAGACCGGGCGATAGTAGGAACTATCTACTCCAATTAAAAAAAAAAGAAAGAAAAAAAGTGACTGAGGTTTACAAAGTTTTAACTTTGTATATGTCAAAAATAACCTTGAATTGCAAAATAATTTACACAAACTAAGTGACAAAAAAAAAATAATAATTTCCAAAAATTACAGAAAAACAGACTGAAAAATGGACTGAATCCCGGTTGACTTACCACAAGCAGCTAACACTGTAAAGTTGATTTAATTCAATTTCTGAAGACAAAAATAGAAATTAAACCGTTTTTTACGAATGATCATCTTATATTAATCATATTTTTATAACAATCTAAATGCTGCCAGTCAAAACACTAAATAATGTTTTGAACAGTGAATTAAAACTAACAAAAATCTAATTTTTTCGATTTTTTTTCTATATATTTAATTTTTTTTGTTGAAAGTACTATGCTATTTTCATTTCGGAAATTTGATATTGGTGTATTCCATGAAAGGTTTGATATGCTGACCTATTTCTTATTGATACTAGGAAAAGAAAATTTTTGTTTTAGACATTACAAATAAAGCAAAGGGTTGAAAATTTGTTTGTCACTAATGTTTTCATCTTTTGACTTATTTTCGCAAATTTGCCCACGTATAACATCCGATATTCTTCTTGCACCTGTTGTGCTTTGAAAAAAATCTCATCCTCGGAGTGTTATTGCGCATACCCTGTAATCCTCACTTTAAGTCAGCATTTACTGCTTTGTGTCTTGGGGTTTATATCACGACAGTTAAAATATATCACGACAGTTAAAATTTCTGCGCCAATATTAGAATATTGGCGCAGAAATTTTAACTGTCGTGTTAACACGCCGAAAGTAACCGGTGCTTCAATCTTCAAAATGTATGTAATTATTTTCTCAGAGCTGGATTAGATGAAATTCTTGAACGCAATAGACAGCTGAGGAAGTCCGAAGTATATTCCACCGATATTTAAAATAAAAGGAAAAAAGTAGAAATGACATAAAATAAATAATTGAGAAACAAAAACGACAGTATTTGAAAATAATAAATAAATAAATGAATAAAGAAAGAAAGAAAGAGAGAAAGAAACATAGAAAGATGGAAAGAAAAGACGAATATTTGAGAAAGAAAGACAAGAATTTGAAAATAAAAAGAAAGAATATATGCTAAGAACGAAAAAGAAAATAAAGAAAAAAAAGAACAATAGAAATAAATACTAGAAAAATCAAAATAAAACGGCTATAAACGAAACAAATAGAAATAAAGAATAAGATATTAATCCGTCTATTCCTTCCAGTTATGGGTTAAATAACAGGACAGATTGCGTTCTATAGCCCGGGTCGGCAACCAGTCTACCGCAGAAAGCAATGGCAACCTACTGCGGGATAATCTTCTGCCCAGTAAGTCATGTTTCTTTCGAGACATGATCGCCCAAGCGTGTATCACGTATGACACTTAACTGACTGATATGTTATACAATCAATATAAAGAATAGTATATCCGTTGTTATTAATTAAAAAAACATCAAAACAATATAAAAAGAACATCAAAACAATATCAAAAAGAAAGGAAAAAGAAGAAAGACAGTCATAGATAACAGTGAGGAAATGAATAAACATTTCAGTGATAGAGGATTCGGATTGTTCGTTTTAATGTTAGAGAAAGGACAAATGACGGTGGATGAAAGAGAAAAATCAAAACAGTGTTATAATATTGAAAGAAGGTGTAGAGTGGAGGCAGGGTGCGTAAATAACTGAAGCTGTTTACCTAAGGCTCTCAGATAACTTCGACTGACAGACTAAGGTCCAGACAACATCTTGAAGGATTTATCTGGTGACACAACCAGCAAAGATCCACTATCGCATTATTTATTGTCGTCTCTTGTCCGGTCAATGTGTGGCCAAATCCGTTCTGCTCGCAATGAAGAATCGCTGCAGGACAACGCTGCGCGGCCAGTCCGTTAAATTAGTCAGACGCATTCAGATAAGACTGATAAGTCATTTATTTTAACTCGGTGGTCCGTATTGCACATATTCTTATACGTTATTCTCGTATTGATATATATATATATGTGTGTGTGTGTGTGTGTGCATGTGTGTGTGTTTATACATATATATATACATCAGCACACACACACACACACACATATATATATATATATACTATAGTCATCCGCAGACAGATCTGTTTCACTGTATTACGGCTCATCAGTACGGCTTATATATATATATATATATATGTGTGTGTGTGTGTGTGTGTGTGTGTGTGTGTGTGTGTGTGCAAACTTTGTTCAAAAATTACAAACAAGATCCTGTAGTTAAGTTTATTGCATAATTTATCATGTGATCTTTTTTAGGGCATAAATTATGTAAAAGTTGTCCGAATGCATTATTTTACCAAGCGTTTTGGACTATACGTTCATCAGGGATGAATTTTATTTTACTTTTAACTGAACATATAAGGTTTTTGTGCATGTATGTAGAGCCTTTGTTATGTTTCATATTCCGAAAAGTGTGAGCAAATTGATCCCGTGTTCTGAGTTGATATTATTAAGTGTCGGAAATATCAACAAAATCATACCCGTTAACGACCATCTTACGTAGAGAGTTTGATAAGTCCCTATTCGTCTGGTTCACACACCTTCGCGGTATTTTGTATAAGTGTAAGGATGTGCGTTGTGATGACGTGGATATCGGCTCAGAACGATAAATCGGGGAGCCGAGTTCGATTGTCTGTTGAATTTTTTGCATTTTCTTATGCGCAAATACCCTTGGGAAAGGTATTAATATGTCTCTTTCCTCCAGTTATGAGTTCAGTAACAGTACAGATTGGGTTGAGTAGCCCTGGCTGGCAAATAGTATACCGCAGAAATTAATGGCAACCTACTGCGGGATAATCTTCTATCCAGTCAGTCATTACTCAAAAGAGACATGATCACCCAAGCGTGAATCAGTAATAGCACTTAACTGACTGTAATGATTTATCCATTTTTTCCTGATTAGGGATTAATTTTCTGGTTTTTCTAAAGTTTGCCTCATCACTGTATTCCTAATATTCACTCACTGTTTATTTCATTTCAATTTTTTCTCTCTACCACAAAACAAAAAAAATGAACAGGTTTACCTATCACCCGCTTCACACTCCTCACCGGTTTTTTCGAAAGGACTGGAGCCTTATCATTTTATTTGTGTTTAGGACTAGAATTTCTTCTGAAGTTTTCTTCAGCTCAGTTCTTTTAATATTTTTCTCTCGTGCGCTATTTTTTAATCCTTTCACCCCAAGCAAGGTGGTACCACCATTGATGTGCAAGAGGTTACATAAAAAGATTTAGGCAGTAGAAGATTGAAGGCAAAGACGAACCAGCTACAGGGGTGAAAGATAAAGAGCAAGAGAAGGATGTGAAAACAGGAGTGATAAGAGGTTGCGAAGGTAGAGAGAAAGAAAAAGAACGAGATACACAGGGTAATGCAGAAAGGGCTGAAGTTAAATGGATAAGAGATGGAAATTGATTTTGTATTTATATTCCTGGAGGTTGTAGTTCTCAGGAAAGCAAGTATATGAAAGGGAGTTCCACAGGTGGGAAGGGCGAGAAAAGAAGTTGTTGAAGGAGAATTATTGTCTGCATTTGGTTGAACTAACTGTAAAAAGGGTAGGAATTTGTTGCTAGTCTGGTTGCCCGAGTAAATTTATGTGGAGTGGTCACCAGTGACCTAATTTCGTCAGAGCATAAGCCATGATTATTTATAGAAGAGACAGAGGGAAGCCACGTCCTCCCGAGGAGAAAGTGGAAAAGATCGGGACCAACCACATTGCAGATTCTTCTTTGGGGTCTGTCGAGAACACTTAGACGAACAGCAGGGGCGCCTAACCAGATATGAAAACAGTATTCCATACACGGTCAGATGGTTGATTTGTATATGTGCAATATAAATGCATATTGTAACCGTCAATAATAATGGATTTGTTTACCTTGTATTTTATGAACATTAGTTAAAGAAATATAATATTTAAGCTAGAATATATGCGAACAGAATTAATAATTCTGCAGGTCATTTGATTTTTTAAACATTACACCCAAACAAGGCATTAAAGAAGCAAGGCGTTACTGAATGCGATATAATATGAGAAAAATATCAATAAGGGGAAGGAACAATGATAGAACAGGAATTCAAAAGATAAAGATAACAACTTACATTACATTGAATATTCTTTAAAAATTAACGCTGATTGAAAAAATATTGCTGAAGAACGATTCACAATTGAGAAGTGATATAGAAGAAACTCTTTGCATAGAACCTGCAGTTGCATCTTGATATATCAACTATAAACTGAGAAGTATTTACTGCAAATCAACTACTGTGAACAAATTCATAAAACCCAAGTACAAGAGAGTAAAATTCATTCGAAAAATTTGCATTAAAATATTTCTAGAAAAGTTTCAAGGACGCTACGTTACGGTGGTTAGAACTTGAATGATTCTAGTGTAGGACAAATTATTTTACAGATTCGTCCTTGCATTTCCTCCAACGCTTCATATCTGCATCATTTAATGCATTTGATAAAAAAAAATATTCGGAATGTTATTCAGTTAAAATAAGCTAAAGTGCCTTTCAGTGAATTAAATTGGGGATATATATATATATAAATTTCTATATATATATATCCTCTTAGAAATTTTCACTTTCATCAGATGACGGAAAATTAATCTGCTATTAAATTATTTAAATATAGAAGGATCCGATTTCCTCGGATTCAGATTCTAAATTTCTTTGAAGTAATGAAAAAAACATACTTCATTGAACATTCTTATGTTCGTTCTGAGAAAATACATTTTTATGTTACATTATACTCTGCCTCCCTCTACAAACACAAACACAATCACAAACCTTATTATTAATCGTAATACTCAATACGTGAAATGCAAAATTTCAATACGTAGAAATAAAACTGTTGGATAATAAATAACTACATTAAATCTTAGAATTTGCTTTGTTTACTTTTCGAATAACATTCTTTGTCATTTTTCGGTAATGTACGCAGAGCAATATACGTAAAACACATGTTATATATATATATATATATATATATATATATATATATATATACATAGAGAGAGAGAGGGGGGATTATTGTAATTTTCTCATTACAATGGTTTAAAAAGCATAATATCACTACACAAACAAGTTTCATGTTTCAGACAAGTACAATTC
Source organism: Ascarosepion bandense (assembly GCA_037127315.1). Classification (NCBI taxonomy): domain Eukaryota; kingdom Metazoa; phylum Mollusca; class Cephalopoda; order Sepiida; family Sepiidae; genus Ascarosepion; species Ascarosepion bandense. The sequence continues at coordinate 4,182,478 of JBBBDQ010001533.1, read as the reverse complement.
TTCTTCAGGTGATATGTTAAAATAAATGTTGATGATTTTTCTTTTTAACTATATGATGAATTCATGGTTATTTAGAAAATTAGGGAGAAGAAGTTGGAGATTGTTAATATTTATCAAGCAAAAATGAGAATTATGTAACAATTGAGTTTTAACACTTAGGTTATAAAATGGAGTAAGGTGGCTTGGTGTCTAGACATGTCACTTTTTAATTTTTCTGGATATACATATATATATATATATATATACAAATTGAATATATGGATTGGCATCGGACAAGATGAATTTAATAAGTAAAGAACAGGTAGTAAAAGTGTATTTAATCAAACATGCTTCACAAGCTTGTTCAGACATAAATGATTTTTAAAAATGTAGATGTTTTAAAAATACATAAAACAGTATATTGATTATGGTTTAATTTTATTAATCAGATTCGTGTCACTTATTATAAAGCAACTGAGTAACATTTTTAGATGTAGAAAATCTTATGTCTGACTATATGTGTGTGTCACGTGTCATAAAAGAAATAGATGTTTGTTTTAAATGTACGAGTATGCATGACAAAGTAATGCATGTGTCAAGCGTATTTAAAGTATAGACGAATTACGTATGTTCATATGTATGTAACATCAGTATATGCATATATGACAAAAAGAAATTAATTTCACCACTCACTCCTACATATACAACAATGCAATATATTCACATAGAAACTCAAAAAAATCTCATGACATCAAATACTTTCTTTATGTACAAAACTTTTCACAAAGATAAATATAAAAGTATAAAGATATAATAATAAGTTGTGAAGAAACGTAACCTAAAAAAAAACTAAAATACAACAAAACATCAAAGTCAAAATAGCAGATGGTTATAGGTTCTGTCCACCCCACAAAAATAAAATGGTAGCTGTATTTTCTATTTAGAAATGATCAAAATAAGCTCATTCCTTAACGGAGAGCAAAGGTTGAAAATAAATAACAGAGTGGTTAAAAACTGACTCATTCGGGATTACAAACGACGGGGACAAGAAACAGAATGGGGCAGTTGAAAATCTCGACATAGATCATAATAAATAAAAATGCCGAGCACAGTCCAGGAACGACACGTATTTACATTTACTATGTAAACAAAAAGCATCTATCTTAACCATGGTAGGGTTTAAAGGGAAATCGCCCCGTTGGGAACAAGAAGACATACAATAGGACATCAAGTTTAGCCTCGTTCACATAAACCAAGCTTGCTACTATCATACTCCTTTCGCTGAAATCTGTCGGTATCAAAAGTATTCTATCATTTCTGACGTTTATATTGAGCTGATGTCTAAAGAATCCGTTCAGAAACTGATGAGAATAATGTTCGTATCGAAATATTTCTGTTCATTTGCGACGCATAAATCACAATTCTTATCGTAGCAACAACGCCAAAAACAACATCTGCTTCTTTAAGGTTAGGAGGGCGACACATTATCTTGCGTGTATGCGAAACCGGTGTTCTTGGCTTAAATTAGTGCAATATTCAATGTTATAAAATATTAGCTTGCTAAGAATGGTACTTCGGCAGAATTAAGAAGGGATGCAGAGAGATTGATAAATTGTGAGAGAGATAATAAATTCTTAGACCTACATACAAACACCACCAGATATCATTGAATAACATATCAAGTAAATGAACCTATTAACTGAAATGTATAGAAAAACGTTCTCTATAATGTTCACTGATTCTACGTTATATCATCTTTCGTATATCTGTGAACGAATAATCGCATAGATGCAAATGAATTCCTATACTTCTCAAACATATTGATACTATGGTTATACAAGCAACTTTGATCGAAAAGAGAATTTGCAGTTTTCTTCGAGATAAATGCACTGTAACGATCTATTTATATAAAATTAAAATAAACCTGGTCTGTACAACCATAATGTAAACAAGTAAAACCCACACAAACGCAGTTCTCTTCAGTTCTGTCCATATAATCGACAACAGAAAACCTGTCCAGAAAATATTTAGGACACATACCAAGTCTGAGCAGATACATGGCTGCATCCTTGACATAGAGAGCTTTAACGTAAGACTATTTCCAGAGTGTTAGAAATCACGACAAAGATCTGCATCACTTCATGAATTCTCAGATCTCCAATATCTATAAACTTCCTTTGCCTGCACATCGAAATACTGTCATATTGCATAAGTATAACGTTATCCGTAGTGGTAATGTTATCTCTTTTGTGATATGCGAGTGACAATTTGCTAAAATAAAATCTGTCAGCCATATCAGCGAAAAGTTCAATGAGATCGCGCTTATAAACGGGTTTATCGAGTGTCACATATAAAATTTGTCGTGTAGAATAACAATGACTTAAATAACGATAACTTAAAGCAAAATCATTCTGTACTTTCCGCACTGAAACGCATGCAAAATGAAATGCCAACTGATCGATAATTAGATTATGAATTACTCGATGAGGAAAAATATTTCGATAAAAACATCTAATCTGATCGTGTCGGTTTGAGCCGAATATCTGTTCGACTCAAATTTTAAACGTGTATTCAAATGAAATTCATTTATTTTGCAAAGCAATTTTTTTGGATGGAGATGGGTGAAGCTACACTGAGAAGATTGTTTATTAACTTCTAACCTAAACATTCTTATTCTTTTTGCAACGTCCTCCTACAGGATTAACCTCTTTTGTTTCAAACAAATACTGAATAATGTATTGTAAAAGGCCAATATGAAATGCATATTGGTTCATCTTAATTAAGTACATATATATAGATATTAGGATCAATAGTATAGCGTCTTTAAAAAGAACTTAATTAAAATTATAATGATATCATGTTACGTATTGGAAATTCGGTATATCATTTAATAAATTCAATTGATTATTTCGTTCCTTAAGATCGGATTTATTTCTTTGAAACTCATATTGGATTATAATTCTTTAAACTTTGTACTTTTACTTTAGCGACATAAATATTTTCTATGTATTTTACGTATTGAAACATGTACTTCGAGACGGATACTTTCAAACATTAATATACGACTATATTTCTTAACTTTTATTGAGATTATTAGATTGCAACTTATTTAGATTAGCTGCTCAGCATATTTCCCATGCGGCACGATGGCATTCTTTTCGTCGCATAATTTATTTTTAGGCTATTGTTCACCTAATACAAGACCCATGAGCCACTCCTGTTAGCCGGTTATATAGTTAAGTTGTTTAATGTACGTAAGGAAATGGTTTGATATTTGTATAATATGCGTACATCAAGGATAGTTATGCGCTGATCTTTTAATTGAAGAAGTTAAAATTATAATGGCCGGAAAAGCATCCTTTCGGAGTTTCGTTCTACAAAGCAGCGGCACTTGTGAATAAAGTAATCAGTATTAAGCCAATTCTTACCGCTGGAATACAAACAGAATGAGAATGTTATACTCATATTTACATGACATGACGGGTCTTAGCTGTAAACGTTTTAATTAAAGAAATAAACCATTTTGCGATAATGTGTCTGTAGGAAACAGTTTTGTAGGGTAGAAACTATTTCATAAGATATAAATGTCTGATTGAACACTTTAAATTCTGTTGATGTTAGAAAGTAATGATTGTGTAACCCAAACTCAAATATGACGGTGATAGGTATGCCAATTAGTTAATTGTTTTGTTTTTTTCTTTTTCCCCTTTCTAGAAATGTTCTTTATTTTCTATTTGAAGTTCACTACAAATAGTTTAATAAAGACGTTTCATTTCCGCATATGGTATACTGCGTACTCTTCTCGAAATTATAGGCTCTTTAACTAATTTTTTGTTATATATCGAGCGATATGACAGAATACATTATCTGATATGAATTGTTTTTCACAAAAACAGTGTTTATTACGAATTAACCAAGTGAAAATGTCCTAACCTGATTGAAAACTAAGCGTACAAAATCGATAATAACAGTTCGAGCACCGGGTATTGGCATCGTTATTAAATATGCAGCTAACCCAAGCACAAAGTGGTATAAAAAATATTTTTTGGGAAGAAATGAACAGTACAGCGTTTACCGAAAAGTTGAATTCAAATTATTCTACCTAGCACACAGATAAGCATACGAAAGGCCTGAATCCATATCCTTTTACGCCAAACAACTTTTATGGATTAAGTGTGGGTTGTTTTGATTTAATATAGATGGCCTTCAATATCTGAAGGTTCTTTTTACTGTGTGTTTGACTGAGTATTATTGCATTGTTGACTAAAATCTCACTCTCTCTCTCTTTCTCTCTCTCATTCTCTCTCTCTCTATATATATATATGTGTGTGTGTGTGTGTGTGTGTGTGTGTGTGTGTGTGCGCGCGTGTGTGTGTAAAAATATACTCAATTATAATCTGAGATTAAGGACAGAATGGTTAAATAAAATAAAGACAAGAGGAAAACTGTATTTTAAATCGCCTACGCGTTTCGTCCTGTGATGGACTTTTTCTAGGCAAAAAGACGAAATGAGCTTTATTCTAAATTACGCATCTATAAACAAACAGTGTTGGTAATCACAAAGACGCTCACAAATCATTTCAAAAGATCAACAGGATATTTTTGTTTTTAGAATTTCTTCATGTGTAATATAAGGTCACGAGATATTAAAATGAAGCGAATTTGACCGTTTTCTTTGAGAACTGTTTATTTTGTGTGTAAGCCTGTTTTAGAGTTTCTTCACGTCTAGCGCAAAGTCACGAGATGTTATAATGAAGTGAATTCGACCGTTTCCTTTGAAATTTTTATTCTGAATGTTAGTTTGTTTTAGTATTATTTCCATAAGTAAAGGTGAGATTGGAAAGATCTGGGGCGTAAATTGATGTTTTGGTAGTATTGGATAGCGGCACTCTCGAGAACTTTTCTTCTGAATAAATTGTTTACTCTTTTGATTAGTGTGGCATTTTTAAAATCGAAATTGTGGTTGAATTTATTTCTGTGAATCACTAATGCATTTGTAAGATTATTATTAGTGATGTCTCTTTTGTGTTCATATATACGTTTTTTTTAGATTTCTACTTGTTTCTCCGATGTGGATGGAGGAATAATCCCGGCAATTTATTTTATATACACCTGCTTGTTCGTCATTTTGATTTCGGTTATTTTTAGATCTGATAATATCCAAATACTTGACCCTCACCTTTCCTTTTCCTTCGTAACACTTCGCCAGTAGACCTAAAACTCTACGTTTTCTGTTTTGATTGCCACAGTTATATCTTTGTATATATGTTATTTTGTGCTTTTTAGAAAATTAAATATTTTTGATTTAGCTCTGTGTTTTGGTAAATCATTTTCTTGTCTTTTGTTACAACTTCTAATACGTAATTTTGACTAATTTATCACCTGAAATTTCGTTTAATTTATCTCGATCTCTTTTAACAACATATCAACTGACCTGCACAAGACGAAACAAAAGTTCAAGAATGAGATATATAGCTTAAATACCAATCTAATATATCTTGCCTAGTTATAAAATATCACTGAGGAAAACAAATTTCCATTTTAACAAGGCCCGCGCACGCACTGCTATCAACGGTGGAAAATATCTATGTTCCTCACAACAAAGAATGTTTCTCTTTCTTAGTCTTATTTCAGTTCTTATTTTTCTCTTTACAACCTTCACGTTCATTTATTATTTTCATCTCTTTGTCTATGTATCGACTTTCTTTTTCTATCTTCATTATTCACCATCCTCGTATCTCCTTATCAATCTCTATTCATCCTTTTCTTCTTATTCTCTTCTCCTCTTAGTTCAACGCTAACAATTCAAATTGTTATGTCCCCATCCTTATCCTCGCTTCCGCATTTAAATACTTCCTAGCAGGTCTTTAACACCTTGAATCAAGTGTATCTTTTGGTGAAATTTGCTCTGCTAACCTTCCATCCGACTGACAGGGACACGTTAGTCGCATTAACAATGCAGTCATTGCTACCTATTGACTATTCATTCGCCTGTACATTTGCTAATCCATTCACTGTTTGAGGCTCAGTTCAATATCTGCATAATGAGGCGAAAGTCGACAGTCTCTTTGTATTTCGAACAGATCACCAAACAGCAATGCCACTGGATAAATGCATGTCTAAGTGATGAGAATTGGTGACAAATCGGTTGGCGGAAGACTGGCCGAAGACAGATGTGGATGAGGTCAGAGGAAGAAGTGGTCAAGAATACTGGTAGATGTGTATAAGGAGAGAGGAAAAATGTGTTAATAAAAAAGTAAAAACAACAAATAGGCATGGAGGTAAATTCAAACAAACAAAATTTAAATCCGAAGTTGGGTTCGAGACATCAACGAAGAAAATGCCAACGACGATGTAATTTGGTTTCAAAAGAAGTTAACAAAAAAGTGAATTTGGTGAATGAATCAATTCAATTCCACAGAAGATGCAATGACTTAATAGTTCAGGGATAACGAATAATAGAATGTAAACCTGTGTAAATGCAAGCAGCAAGTGACTTTTTAAAGAATTATTTTATTTGTTACTACATTTCCAAAAATATGCTGAAAGATTTATTATTTTAGTAAAAGACAAAAGTTTGAAAAAGGTGATAATTTTGAGACTCGGTTGCTTTCCAATCATTTATAACATCATTTTTCAGTCTTGACATATGACTGTCAAGGCTGTAAATGGCTGTAATGTATTTTCACTGTTATTAAAGTTAAGTTTATGATAGAAGTGTTGCTGTAAGTAATGCAGGCTCAAGTTATTTTCTGTGAATCATTTTGGCATGCCAGTAACAACCAAAGATATGGGGACAAGATATGCCTAAATAGCAGTGGATTTGTGTTCTTTATTAAATAGAATTTGATCTTCAGAAACCGAATTTCTAAAATAGGCTTTCAAGAAAATATTTTCACCTCCATTAAATTTTAGCAAACTTTCTAATATTCATGTGGGGTTTTCTCGTAATAAAGCACAATGTGTAATATTAATACCCTTCAAATATATTTAAAGTTCTCTCCGTGAGAAGAAATTAAGTTACTTCCCAATATACTCGAATAGTCGAATGATAGGCCCTTTCAAATTTTCAATCTTTGATGTAATGAGTAAACCTACAATCTTCCAATAGTTAAATGCAAAATCAATCTCTATTTTCTGTTTTTCTGAATATTGTTCCTTGATTGTTTTCACCTTTACTTCTCCTCGCTAATATCTCGTCTTTCTCTTTACTCATTGTAATCCCTATGTATCTTAGTGTCATTATTCCCTTTAGTTAGGATGAAATGATTAAAATATTACAAACTTATAAGTTTTGCCTGTACCTTTGATCTGATTGTTCAAAATATAAACTCAGAGAATTATCAAATTGACTTCTCCCAACAATATCTGTTGATATTCAGGATGATCAAACAAATCGGCTCAATATCTCCAGCACGCTACTGTGGAATTTAGCAAAGATTTAGTTTTGATTATGTGAATTTTACCATTTGTTTTTATCAAGTTAAATGACTGTTTCACACTGACAAAAATTATGACTACAATAGTTGCCTATATAGTTTTGTATTCTCACCAGTTTTAAGGTTGGTTATTACAGGAATATAAGTCACAAAATACCAGCAGCATTATCCTGAAATCTCATCAACATTCTCGCAAATTTGAACAGTGAAATTGCTTGTAGCGCTTCAAAATTTCTTGATTCTCAGATTTGATTTAAGATTTTTTACGCCTGAAATGCGTAGAAAACATTTCAGCATAAGCGTTACTCTAACAATGAAGAACACTTTCTGTTCTGGTTTACCGCCTTCTGTGTTCTGCTTGATAAAATAGCATGCCCTATTTTACATGAACTGCTTTTTTTTCTGTCCAGAAATTTACATTCTCGTTTTTTACCTCGTTTCATCGAAGTAATATTTTTCATGAACAGTTGTTTTTTTGTTTGGAGGAAGTAGAAATGACGCTACGTAACTTGCATAATTCTTGAGGAATTCCAGTTAAATCGTATCCCATTAGCAAGAATAACCTTCCACTTGAAGTGTTTCTTCTCAGGAACCGTTAATGTGTTGAACAAACGCTAGAGAAAAAGCTTTCCCGTTCTTTACAATATCCACATTATTAAGTCTAGGGTTAACAGTTATCCTTTCTACATATCATAAATTGCATATCATAAAGCTCTTAATACTTCCTCTTCTTATTTTCATTCAACATTTTTATTAAGAATGCTTAATATTTGTTAGGTTTTGTATGCCTATGTGTATCCGTGGTTTACAAGTCATGGACATCAAAATTATTTTTTAAAATTCCACATTTTTGCAGCATGAAAGCAGTGGGAAACGTGAAGCAGAAGATAAAAGTGCGTAGGAGTAAAAAAAATAAAGGTTTCATTATTGGAAAATTCGACAATATTGGAAAATTCGACAATAACAAATTGATTGCTATGTAATCTGTAGCGTTTCATTTACTAGAGAAAGCTTTTAGATTTAATAAATGTCATGGAAAAATATTTGAGACAACCGGAAAGTCGTCCTATCCGCAGATTTTGACGATAACTTGAACGGGAAATCTGATTCACTAGAATGTTCTAAATATAACAGTAACTATAAAATATCTAATCAAAGAACATAAGATATCTGAAAATGTTAGGAAATATCACGAGGACTGAAGTCTATAAAAGACTAAGGATATGCCGAAGCTGATTTAAGAGAATTGGCTAATAACCTCATTTAAAAACCTGGCCAAATGAAAGAGATGATCCAACAGGGAAAATTATCGCTGAGAGCAACAATAACGGTGAAGATATGGAGCGACATGATCGCCTACATTCTGAAGATCTACGTGAATACAACAGTGACAATTGATATATAAATAAAGACGTAATTCACATAACTTCAGAGTGCAGAGTATTTAAGTATAAGGTCGATGAGGATAGACTGTTAAATAATTATTAAAAATATAATTTCGTATCTGTTACACAGAAAATTCATGAAAACCGAACGGCTGTTGTTTGTTAAATCAAAAACAAACATTTCAGGTATACACATGTGTACGTTCGATCAAAATCTTCTAGATAACTGTATTTAAATATGCGTATATGCACGAGATTGCAGAAATGCAAGAGGATTTTTTAAAAATGAGCTGTCAACCGGAAAAGATTTGTATAGAATAAGAAAAGTAATTTACATTAGTTCAGAATTGTTTTACAAGCCCAGATTTCATGCGTCTTACTGTACAATATTCAGACAATTTTATTTGTCATGACTTGTTCGTTTTGATAATGACAAAGAATCTTTCATTGCATAGGGAGCGCAAATTTTTTAAGCTAATTTAATAAAATCTAAATATCAAGCATTCAAAGGTGGTTGCTTCTTTAACTGTTTCTAATCTGCCATATTGTTCAGCAGGCATTAATATGGGAATTGACCAACGCACACATGTATATTCATCTTAGAGTGGTCGCTTCTGGGGAAAAGAAAGAAAATAAAAACCTGTACAATTTTAGTTTATTCGTCAACGGTGTAATCATTATTATTGGCAATCTGAGAAGACCGTTCAGAAACTAATTCTTTTATTCCGTATTGAAAAAATCTAGGATCCGGGACAAAAAGAAATCTGATAAAACTGAATTGATATCGCCTACACTTAAATGGATTTTTCCACGAAGAATTTGTTCGTCTGATCAAATTAAATGAAAATCATAAGGTCCTAAACCGGTCCAGTTAAGAGAATGAAGTAAAATCTCACAGCTTAATAATTTAATTTTCGGTAAAGTTTATTTTCGTGAATATGGGCTTCTTTTGCCATTCTAAAGACTGGCACGTATTTCGTTGACCACAGAAGGCATTTTTGCGTAAACCTTTGCAGTTAAATTCAGTGAATAATTATATCACCATGGAACTCCCGAAGCAAATGATTAAATCTTCTCCTGCGATTATTTTATTGGCTTTAGTATTGCATTTATATTCGGAATAATAGTGCTTTCTTTCCTATAAAAGGGAAATTTGAAATCTAAATGCATCGGCTTCACTCCTTAATGTCATCCAAAATATATTTACGCTGAGATTGTCTGGGTTTTCTACTGAGGTGCAGGACAACTCAGTACCGCTGACTGATCACAGGGACAACACCAGAAAAAAAATATTTTTCAAAACCGAATAAAAGTAAATTACTAAGGATTAAAATATAAATTAGTGATTGTTTTTCTGCAAATAAGGCATTTCAAAAGATATTATGTAAAATAGGAACTATAATTTTTTGTTTACAATAATTTCTAATAAAGTGAATCGTAAAGAAATTTATTTTTTGTAAATTAAATTGATATATAAAATATATTTCAATATATTTAATAATTGACACTCGAAATATATTTTATAAAAATATTTTGTAATTTATATTTACTCCATTAAAAAATACATTACATTACGATTATTCATTAAAAATAATTAAGAAAAAAACTTATTCATTTTATTTGCATTTTTCAAGTTAATTTATTAATCAATAATGAAAACTAACTGTGTTTTAATTAATTATTTTTTAGTCAATTTACTATATTAAAAAAATTATGATTTACTTTTTTAAAAATAATTTTAAAATATTCAATAATTTAGGTTTTAATCCTTAATAATTTGCTTTTATTCAGTTATAAAAAAAGTTAGTCCTTAGTTGTTTCAGTCCTGAGGTTACACGGCGCTCAGTCGTCAGTGTTCTGTTGTCATTTTCTTTTCAGCTGCGTCGATTTCAATACCGTTAAGAAAATTGCGTATATTGCGATTTTTATGTTTAATATCCATGACTATGACGTTTACACGAACAGAGCTAAATTAAGTTTCTTTTTTAAAATCTTATATACACAGTGTGATTGATAAATTGTTGTCTAAACTGCGCAACAATTAGAATAAAATTGACATCTCATTTTAATTGGTATTAAAAACTGACCAAAACTGACAAAAATATCTTGAAATACTAAAGAGTAAATCTATACAATAAAATCGTCATTAGCTTCAACCACATCCTCTAGTCAATTACATAATCTCCTGCAATTCTTCTCAACCGTCTCCTTGATTAAGATGGCGAATGCTGCAATGCTCCTTGCCTTAGGTTCATCTTTGGTATTGTGGTATTGTGGAATCTCTTTTAACTGCGTTTCGTACATAATAATCAAGTGGATTGCAGTCTGGTGAGTTAGGTGTCCAAATGTAACGACGGTTGATGTGGTCGGAGAAATTGTCTGATAGGCATGAATGAATTGTTCTACGTGTTTATCATGGGACAGTGTACTCTTGCCAGGCATAGTTTCTTCCAGTAGCCACATTCTTGTCCAGAGTAGCACTATCTCTTTAGGACACTAGATGTAGACTTCCGTTTTATGTCTGAGGCCCTGTCGGAAGATGAAGGGAAGTAAATTTCCGTCATCACTAATGATCTTTCCAAACACGATTAGACTCATCCACCTCTTTCCCAGTCCTTTGCACTATCCTCGAATTACAACCAAACATTCTGAAATGTCTGTATTGTAGCTTCCGATCAGAATGTCAAGCAGTACAACACTCCGTTTCCAAATTTCTAGCGTAGTGAAATGAGTCATGCAGCTCTTTCTCTCACAGATGATACCCAGCTAACCTTAATATACTGTACAGTCAACAGAATAAAAAGAAAAAAGAAAAATGGAACACGCATGCGCAAAATTAAAGAAGTAAAATATCAAAGATTTACCTATCGCACACTGTAGAATTTAATAATATCGTTGGTGTTCTCCGGAAATAAGGATGCGCAAAACATTCTCATCAAAAACAATAAAATAATGTTTAAAATGGACGATATTTATTTTTTGTATAAATTTTGGGAAGTGGGTCGGAGTGAATCTTTTCCGGACTTGCTTGTGAATAGAAATTCTACAAGGAAAAACAAAAATCAATTAAACCCCAAATATAACGTTTTATACATCTGTTAAAAGTCGTAGTTTATGATAAAAACATCACACCCAAATATGTAGACATGTTTAAATGTTCGCTCTAAAATGATTTAAAATCATATAGTCATTAAATGTGATTATATCTTCCGATCTACCACAAAACCGAACTCATTTGCATTCGGACGTTCAAATTTTATTGCTTTCAAACAAACATATTAAATTTGAGCAAAATTCCCTTTATATTATTCTAATTTTTTATATTTATTCATGAATAAGAAATAATGGAAGTAATATATACTAATAATCGATTCGTGCCGTCAACACTGACACGAATCTATCGCTATACCGTCTAAGACCACGGCAACATACATATTGATATACTTACCATGAAGTACATTACATTAAAACATAAAAAATGACACACACACACACACACACACACACACACACACACACACACACATATATATATATATATATATATATATATATATATATATTCTTCAATACATGACGGCATACTTATTGCAAAAAGATAGAATAACTAGGCACTGTTAAACGGCAAACTCGCGGAAACAGGATACACAACTATATTAAAGTTTAATAACTGGTAGTAAAGATAATTAACCGAGCCAAAGCTACCTTGTTACTGTGTCACCTCCATGAGATTGACAGGAGTGCATGTTCTGCAAAATGTATGGGAGCCGAGTTCGTATTCCAGTTGAATTTCTTGCGGTCACTTACGCACAATTACTCTTGAAAAAGTTATTAATACGACTCTTCCCTCCAGTTATGGGTTACATAATAGGATAGATTGGGTTATATAGCCTTGGCTGTCAACTAGTCTACCTCAGAAAGCAATGGAAATCTACTGCGGGATAATTTTCTGACCAGTCAGTCATGTCTCTTTCGAGACATGATCACCCAAAGCGTGTATCACGTATGGCACTCAACTGACTGACTGACTGACAGACTGACTGACTGCAAAATTATGAATATATTACTTTATTTTTGAATAAATAATGCCATAGAAGTTTTATTCAGTGCTTCACCACATCTATAATGCCTGTAAGTATGAAATCGCATTTGTTTGTTGCCGTTAAAATTTTGTTACTATAATAAGTTGTTTGTATATTTAAAAAAGGTATGAAAAAATCTTATCAGAAAATTGGATAAGATATTTTTTGACAGAATTAGATTATTTCGATTAGTTGGCAGGACAAAGATTTAAGTCAGTCGACCAGGAACACACAGTCCAAGTTGCAATACTCAATTTATAAGCGATTTGGACACAGTGAAGAACCAGTCTCACAGGGTGTTGTGTTTAATTATTTTGCATATGAGCCGACACAGCTAGAATTAAACATGCTTTCTCATGGCCTTGATTACTGCATTCCTTTTAAAATTCCCGAAAATGAAAAATATTTGCAGAATTCGTGGTCCCTTCTTTGTAAAGCTGTCGACTCACTCCTTGTTCCTCAGATTCAGTTTTAAATCTTATGGCTACCTTGAATAGCTTGGCACATAATTATGCCAATACTCCCGCTTTCTATACTGAGTCTAAGTGGAATAAACAGCACCGGCGGGTCGTTAAGATCTTAAACAACAATAACAATCTTGTTATTACTCGCCCGGATTAGAGTGCAGGTGTATTCTTATTGAATAAATATGATTATATCTCCAAAATGAATTCTATTCTGGGTGACAATACTAGGTTTTTTTTCCATTGCGTCCGGTAGAGATTCATAACAGCATTATCGCAGTCAAAGCGAAGTTTCAGAAAAACTTTCTTGGTTGGGTTAAACGAGGTTTTTTGGGATCAGAAATAATTACTTTATTACAATAGACTAACTGCAATGCAATTCAATAAACTATCCACAGTTCATATACAAATATTTGATCGAAAACACAACGTACATGGCCTGACGATTGCGTTTAGTATGAAACATTCTGTCACTTCTGGTTGTTGGCTTCAACTTTTATTTTACATACGCTCTGTCCCTAATCGCGAGCACTTTAACCCATAAATATAGTATATTTTAAAAAATGATTCGTTATATATATATATTCTGTTATTCTTCCCAAATATATCAAGGTTGCTTAGCATTACCGATAATTCTTTTCGGTGTACTTTGTCGAAAGCCAATTTGCAATGTATAAAAACAGGTACACATGTTTATGCATTTATATTGCCATTCTAATAAAATTTTGAACATATATCTCGTGTCTTGTTCCATTTTCTTTGAAGAACTCATTTTATTCTAATTCCAGTATGATTCTGATGTGAGCTCTATTCATCGAAATTCTGAAGATTAGTCTTGTAATATGTCTCGCACGTACTTTACATGGAAATATCCAAAAAGGATGCAGACCACCAGTAATTGCAGGAAAGCGGGTTGAAATCTGACAAAATTATATCAGAAACGACAAACATCGGAAGAGTGAAAATACCAAGATTTTAAGGGGAAATCAGCTATATATTCTAGGTCATAAGTATCGGTAATAAAATAAAAACAAGCACAGATATTTCTTAGAATAAAATAACAATTTCATCCCCCAAAACACTTTAAGAAATGGTGTAGAAATGGGTGAATAAAAACTGAAAAATGCGGGAATAATTGTAAGAGCTTTGCAGCATATGGGTAATGAATTTGAAATTTCAAAATAATTTTTTTCCTATTCAGAATGAATACAGATGTTCTCCAGACAGGCGCCTTTATTAGAAATAGTCAGACAATGTCTCAAATACTCAAAGTCAATGAAAACGTCTATTATAGCTTCTCAGATCCATAGAGGGATGCAGACTTTAAAATCTAAACAATGAAGTAAATATTAAGTAGATATTAAGTAGACATGTATTAGAAAAATATATGCCAGGCTAAGGAAAGCTATTGCCTTACAGTAACAAATGATACGAAAACGGAAGTTGAAGAGCAAATTACCTAATCTATATCGATGAGAAAATCGTATAGGAACTTAGATCAAGTGGAAAACAACGTACAATGGAATGGACTGAATTTACAAGATCATATAACATTGTTCCACTCGTTAGATATCTGGTCATTGCAAAATATTCATGATGAAGTCATAACTAATCCCCCCCAAAATTAGAAAGTGACTATCACCAGCGTAAGGAAACCTTTAGTAAGGAAAATCGAGACTTTCATGAAGATTCTCTACCTTTGATATAATTTGTCAAAGTTATGATTAAATTAAACCGAATCATAACACACTGAAAGGATACAAATTTTCTAGCGCGAGGGAAATTGACAACCATTTCATACATATGGATGACATAAAATCGTTTACAAACAACAAGAAAGAACTTGAAATGCTAATCAATGAGGTTAAACAATTCAGCTAAGACAACGGAATTTTATTTGGGATCGAGAAATTCGCAATGCCGCTTATACACAAGGGATAGCCGGAGAAAACAAGCATAACATATCCACTGAATAACAGACAAATGACTATTCAGCACTAATATAAACACTTCGAATTAGCGGATGTTTTTGTTTTTCAGTAAATAAGGAAATATTATGAAATTAATAAAATAAAACAGAAACAGAAAATTCCTATAAATTTAAGTAAAGAGAAGAAACATTTTGAAAATGTATAACTTGGTTAGTGTCTGTAGTTAGAAACATATTCCTAGCCTAGATTAAAGGCTATCTCAAATCAACAGACTGACAGAAAGAGAAAATCATTTCATGCTGGTTTTAAAACCCAAAGCCAATAGACGGGATTATACGTAAAAAAAGACAGACAATAATGAACTCATCACCATTCAGTACATTATATGAATGCTCGAAATCGATTATATGAATTAGGACAATAAGAAATATCTTGTATAAATGCCAAACGTGTAAAATATTATATAAAAAAATATTTAAAATAAAGGAAAATGAATGCAAGACGAAACGAATGCGATATTGAAACCGGAAATCCAGAATTAGGATTAATCTGCGTCAAATAAAAGAAAAAAAACAGAAAATAGTAAATTACGTCTCCTCGAAGAGGAAATTGAACAAGACAAATGCAAAATCCGAAAAACAAATAAACTGAGAAAATGTCAAATCAGTTAAGTAACGTTCGTAAGATTCTTTGAAAGATATTGTGCTTTTTGAGAAGTTTGCTTTCCTAAGTCTTGACTGATGACTGCC
This sequence comes from Ascarosepion bandense, assembly GCA_037127315.1. Classification (NCBI taxonomy): domain Eukaryota; kingdom Metazoa; phylum Mollusca; class Cephalopoda; order Sepiida; family Sepiidae; genus Ascarosepion; species Ascarosepion bandense. The sequence goes on along the minus strand of JBBBDQ010001533.1, from coordinate 4,166,449 downwards.
AAAACCTGGTGTTCAAACTTATTCATTTTGTAGTAGGTAAACTCATAAACAAAAACCTCAAACCCTTGAGGTACTCTATATCAAAATAAACCAAACAAGACCAAAGAAATTTTAATACGAATATGTAATAACATATTAAAATGCATATACCTTTTAATGCCAACTTAAATATCTACCAATCTCTGGTTTGGTCTCTTATACTGAAACGCTTATGTTCAGTATATACCATAACTACAATGGATAAATTTTAAATTTTAAATAATTATAACACGATAACATTATTTTAAATTGAATCACCGTATAAAAGAGATGCAGATTTTATTTCCAAATATTTTGCAATAATCACTTATTATGAAAACAAAATATTAAAGACAATAAATGCGACATTAAATTGAATTAAGTTTTAATTTTCAGGTACAAATCAATGTACGTAAAGTTCAGCTTAAAAAATCATCTCTTTAAAATATCATGTATTCAGTGATGAACTGAATTAAAACAAAGCGGTATAAAGCATATTCTTACGGTTATGTTTTAAGAGGTATTTTTTCATGCATATTAAATGATAAACACATCTTCGGTGAAAATGTATTAATACCAGTTAACAACGAATCCATTGAAAATAGCAAAAGAAGTGACTGAAAAGGACTGAGACAACAGAAAATAAGGAACATTCTGTACCTTACCCGATGAAACGGAAAACTTCATGAAAAACTCAATAATTAAAAACAAAAAATAATAATAATGATATTATATAAATATATATTATTATTATTAATTTTTCATTAAATTTTCTTTTCGTCGGGTTTGGAATTGTACATATATATAGGGTCCTACTAACAATTCAATTGACGGTACGCAGCAATTGAAATATGAGTCGAATTATTCTCTGGTGGAATTTGTCACTCGACTTCAGGTCAAGTTTATCTGTTTTGTAAGTTGTCCAGCTATTCTTCTTCATTTTCTTGTATTTTATGTTAATTTTCTTTTTTGCCATTGTTGTATTATGCCTCTAACTGTTACGGCACATTTGCCTTTCAGCATTTAGTAGCGGTCCTGTCTTTTTTCCTTCAGTGGCTATTTTCTGGACAGCCAAAGGGTTATTTATTTCGTCTTTACATGGTCGTTTCTTTAAACTTGCTAGAGAAGGTTCTGTAAATTAGTTTAGCTTCGAAGGTTTCTTTCGATATGAACCGATCGAGATATTATTTACTTTACTTTTATCATTTGAACCTGTTAACAATATCGGTATTTTAAAGAATTGAAGTGTCACCCCTTTCCTCAGCAATTGATCGTATGCTTCGTAGTCTCTCTCTCTGTCCTCTCTCTCTCTGTCCCTCTCTCTCTCTCTCTCTCTCTCTCTCTCTCTCTCTCTCTCTCTCTCTTCGTGCTCCGTCCTACTAACAGTTCAGTTAAAACTTAGTAAAAATATTTTTTTTTTCAATTGGAGTAGATTAGACTAAAATATCGCCCGGTTCACACTCCACCCGCATCTATTGAACAGGTGAAGAGGCTCATCCCTTGTTTCCTGTTTAGGATGCGGTTTCCGGTTTTCTCTTTTCCGAACTTCTCACTTTTTTTCTTTTTTCAATTGGATTAGATAGACTAACTATCGCTCGGTTCACACACCACCCACGTCTATTGAACAGGTGAAGAGGCTCATCCCTTGCTTCCTGTTTAGGATGCGGTTTCCGGTTTTCTCTTTTCCAATCTTCTCACTTTTTTCTTTTCTTTTTTCAGTTGGAGTAGATAGACTAAACTATCGCCCGGTTCACACTCCACCCACATCTATTGAACAGTTGAAGAGGCTCATCCCTTGTTTCCTGTTTAGGATGCGGTTTCCGGTTTCCTCTTTTCCAATCTTCTCACTTTTTTTTTCAATTGGAGTAGATAGACTAAACTATCGCCCGGTTCACACTCCACCCACATCTATTGAACAGTTGAAGAGGCTCATCCCTTGTTTTCTGTTTAGGATGCTGTTTCCGGTTTTCTCTTTTCCAAACTTCTCACTATTTTTTCAATTGGAGTATATAGACCAAACTATCGCCCGGTTCACACTCCACCCACGTCTACTGAACAAGTGAAGAGGCTCATCCCCTGTTTACTGTTTAGGATGTGGCTTTCGGTTCTCTTGTTTCTAATCTCTTCACTCTTATGTAGCCCCCTGCACATCAGTGGCGTTACCGCCTTGCTAGGGGTGATATGATTAAAAAATGTATATATAAAAATGAAGAAATATAGTTTTGAGGATAAAATGCTCAATATCAGAGATAGAGTGTATGTAAATATAAAGTGAACATTGACGTCAACACTCAGAGGCGACAGACGGTTTCATGCTAGGCACATTCATGTCGGTCACAACAAAAATGATTGCTTGACGATGGAGTCTTAGTAAAAATATGATGCCGAAACAGTAATTACTGTGTCATGAGAATGTTACAATATATATATATATATATATATATATATATATATATATATATATGTATTATAATAATAAAAAAGCTATAATCACCACTCCCTTGCTAGGTATGTTTTCATTATATTTCAAAATATTGTATCTTGTTTACCGTGAAATATTTCGTAGTCCAGTATTAAGATACTTGTAGTCTAATGATGGCATCTCCCCGGTGTTGGCTGTATGAAGGTTTGATTCCGACAAGAAGATATATATATTTTCCAAACGATTTCACAAACAATTAAGGCTAGTGGATATTATATATTCTTATTATATAACTATATATATAAGCAAACTTTCCACTCAAATACGAGTATCCATTAAAATAATAATAATGTTAAATGAATAACATTTATATATGTAGTAAATTTTTGAGTAAGTCTTCAATTGGAATATTTATAAACAAAAATTTAATTTAATTTTATATTTAATGTAAACCCTAAATCTCATTTTTGTCAGTGAACATTAACGTTTTTATAACTGTAACCAGAATATTTATTTCAAGTCAGTATACACTGCATGTATTGCCATTTAATAAGTTGGTACACTTTTTGACACGCTATAAATCTAGATTCGGGCAAAGAGAACAAAAATATCGATAAAAATAATGCATGTATTAGATGTCTAAAATATATCGACCGAAATAATTACTTCAAATGTTCTATGCAACGTTCTGTTGCTTGAAGTATATCTCACAGTCTATCATTTATACTCCCTCGTAGTTGTATATAGATATACAACGATGACAGACGAATTGAAAGATTAGGTAGACATATAATTGTGTATATACAGACAGACTGAAGCTTATACTTAATAAAATCACTTATGTCTGACACAGTGCCACAAAAGATGGTCAACACGTTAGGATCGATATTTCTTTGAAATGTGGTGTGATACTTAATACTAATCACCATTCGATTGAAGTGGGGACATATAAATGCACAATCATTAGAATGTAGGTAAATATTTATACCACGGTATCATTATAATTTTTACAATATCACAATTTCTCTGAAATCACAAAGAAAAATAAAACTGAGTGTGTTTTGAAAATCAGTCTTCAATATTTTGTTTGATTTAAGCATGACGATTAGACAATAGCAAAAATTGATCATATCGAATGACAAATAGAAAAATACACGACAAAACATTATTACATAGGTTTCATAATTAAAATATGCAATCAATGAGAATATATATGCAAATAAAAGTATATATTGAAAACACCGAACCGGTTTCAAATCCCAGTTCCTTTTTCCTTATGCGCGTTGACCCTTCAGGTCATATGGTGATTAAAAAATTCCACTTGGGCCTCTTCTTTGTCGCTCTTATTATTCATTCTCCTCTTGCTAACTCTCAGAAACCCAGACCACCTTTCACTTGTTCAAGCTTATTAAGTATATCTCACGCTGCTTTCCTCTGTCTCTTTTTCCCTCTATCCCTTCTGTAAGTATTAGATACTCCAATCTCCGCTTCTTAATTAATAATATCTTAGAAACTATATATGTCTATTTCTGATGCCAATATTTTTCATCTTTGTTTGCTTCCTATACAAAACCTTGTCTTTTCTCGACTGTTTGGACTATATTATCTTCAGTATACTTCTGAAGAACGAAATTTCTGCTGCTTCTTTGAGTCTGCCCTTCATTGTTGAAAAGATAGTCCAGCCTTCGCTGCCATACAGAAGAACATGTATTATTGTAACAATATTAAGCATTGCAGGAACTGAAAAATTATGTTAGTCTTATTATCATTATTAATTACAGATCGAAAAAAAAAACAAATAGGAATAAGTTATTCTGATTCAATATGGAAAGTATCGAAAACTCCAATTTTTTTTTTAAATCTAAGCGTTTCCTATTGTTACCTAATGTTATCAACATGATATAATAATTTTTATTAATTTTCTGAAAGTTTGAAATTTTCAAATTTTACGTAATAAATCTATTGCATTTTCGTGATATTCAAACTCCCAGAAAATATTGAAGACCCTACATTTTTTTTAATATCTAAGTATTTTCTATTCATACCACGCGGTTTCAACATGATTCACCTATTTTCATTAATTTATCCTAAGGATGAATTAATTTTCTGAGACTCTGAAAATTTCAAATTATACCTCAAAAAGTATCACTTTTTAGCTGATTTCGCATAGTTTTTACCTAATGTTATCAACATGATATAATAATTTTTATGAATTTATCTGAAAGATAAATTAATTTTCTGAAAGTTTTAAATTTTCAAATTTTACGTAATAAATCTATTGCATTTTCGAGATATTCAAACTCCCAGAAAACAGAGGAAAAAAAAAGATATTATTTTTGTTGTTGTTGTTGTTGTTGTTGTTGTTGTTGTTGTTGTTGTTGAGAAAATATTCACTTTTTCAATGAAAAATTGCAAAGGGTCTAAAATAATATGAATCAGAATTTAACACGTGTATTTACTTATTTAAAGTGAAACATCGAAGCTAAACGTGGTTGCTGGGTCGGACTGCAATTGTTGATACAAATGTTATTGTCAGCAAGCAGGGCTCGCCTGAAAAAGTTTTTTTTTGTCTTTCTAAATTTTCAACGACAAAACTGGTATCAAAACGAAAGACACGGAAAGTGATAATGAATTAAACAAAGAATCCTTCCCAGCTGAAAATTTCGGCATATACTAGCTGGCATGAAGAAAGGTCAGAAGTGTCAATGGATAGTGATGAGTGAATCTCCACACTAGGAATCAGAGTCTGTGAATCAGAAAATGCAAAGACGAAAAATTCTATCTTTTTATCCCAGCGAAATTCAAAGCCAAAACACAACTGTGGAAGGTCAAAGAGGTTATTGCAAACTATAGACAAAGATAAAAGGAAGACATTTTACGTATTGGTGAATTCAACAAAGAAATAAACGGAAAAAAAGAACAATTAATTAATTATGAGAATGACTAAATTGGGATTTCCCCCAGAAAGAGATTGATGCCATAAGTTCTGGCCAAAAAGGTAAAAAGATAAGAAATCTCATTGGCTGAATTGAAGAGAAGACAGAAAAAGCTGACTTCGTATAGTGATTCCGCCCAAAAATGGGGACGAAAGTGATTTTATTGGCTGCAAGAGGCTCGATTTTTATAAACACTCCTAGTAAGCGTCGGTCCCACTCCAGAAAAACACGAAAAAGAATAAATACAGAGTACCGAGGGACCAAAGTTAGTTCCAGTCGGCTCTCGGTCCAGAGATGTAACGACAAAGATAAACACCAAGCAATTGGGCGCTCCCATAGAGTTTCTGGCTGAAGATGTAAAGAGACAGATAGACGCTATGCCGTTGGGTGCCAACCATAGAGAAGCCTGCCGCCAAGCGACCAAAAATAGTTAAAGTCAAACAACCAACCAACCAGAGTTACAAGAAGTTATTCTGCAGACAAAGTTTTGAAACGGCCAACCAGAGTTAAAAAGCAGACAAGAAGTGATTTTACTGACAGAGTTATGAAACTGCCGGTCATACACACCATACTCAAAAACTGTTCTGCGGCAGTTTCCGTGAACCTTCAGTGAGAAGTGAAACAAAGTCAGTTCGAGTCGCCACAAACTTAAAACAACTACCAGGAGGAATGATATTGCCAACCAAAAACTTGAATTAATAATAGGAAGAAATCTCTTCGGAAATTGCATCTTAGAGAAATTGGTCGAAAAGAAGTGATTTTGCCGGAGAGTTTTGAAACTGCCGGCTATATCCACTAGACCCCAAGACAGCTCTTCGGCAGTTTCCGTGAAATTTCGGTGTGAATATGAGAGGAAAGCGTTTAGCGTAAGTTTTTATTTAAAATTCGACATGGGCCATAAATACAGCTACTAGCTGTCCCAGGAATCGCGTCAGTTTATTTCATCAAGAACTCTTGCAGTATGGAAGACATAACTTCTTATATTCGACCTTCAAGTTCTTCAAAATCTTGGTTTGGTATAGTAGACTTGCTCTTGTAACCACGCAACCCCTGAAAAAAGTCCTAGGTTCTTAAGTCAGTACACCTAAATAACCACACATATATAAAATAGGGATTTACTCTAAAATTGTTGAATAGATTGTAGTATATATATATTACTGTGTATTGAGGTCCAGTATTTTTGTTGTTAGAAAAGAACGGCCACATCATGAGCACATATGGTGTGATTTTAGTGGCGAAATCTTGTGTAGCACAAAAACACGGCAGAATTGCATACGGTTTAATGGTGCACATCGTGTACTACCAGGCCTTTAAATGACGTTCCACAGGATTTAAATTCAGTTTTACTTGTTCTAGATTAGTGTCTAACCAACGATGACTTAACCGCTAAGGATCATTTGATTGTAGTTAGTTGATTATTTTTCATATACATTTAAAGACATCATGTATTTTTATTATTAAATAACTTTATCGGCATCCGTAGTTCAATTTGTTATGACCTTATCCATAAAAACGTCATATTCAGTTAATGAATCGAAACCTATTTATTTTCTCTAATTTTGAACTAACTACTTTTGAGAAAAACTTGTGAGTAAGGTGTCATACAAACAAAATTATGTTAAAATAATAACAAACGATTTATAACTTCTGATTTAGTTGATCGCACAACAGTTTCTAAACGTTTGAAAGCATTAGGGGGGATTCAAAAGCAAGGACATTGGGTTCTGTTCAAAATGAAATCGGGAGACGTCGAACAGCATCTTGTCATAAGTGAACAGCTGCTTCAAGAGCAGAAAAGGAACGTTTTTTGCAACGTATCGTAACCGCCAATGAAAATTGGATATACTATGATAAATCTAAGCGTAGAATAACGTGTGGTAAGTCAAGCCATGCATCAACATCAGAAGCAAAGCTGAATATTCATGGTTTGAACCCACTACTCTGCATTTGGCTGGATGAGGTGGGCGTAGTTTATTATGAGCTGCTCAAACCGACCAAAACCATCACATACAATCTCTATCGAATACGAGTGTTGCGTTTCAGGGGGGCATAGAAGAAAAACGACCGCTGTACGAGCAGAAACACAAATGCTTTTGATAAGTCAGTCAGTTAAGTGCCATACGTGATACACGGTTAGGCGATCATGTCTCCTAAGAGACATGACTGACTGGGCAGAAGATTATCCCGCAGGAGGTTGCCATTGCTTTCTGCGGTAGACTGGTTGCCAGCCATGGCTATAAAACCCAGTCTTCCCTGTTATTTAACCCATAACTGGAGGGAAGAGACGGATTAATACCTTCCCCAAGGGTATTTGTGCGTAAGTGAATGCCATGAATTCAACTTGAATTCGAACTCGGCTTCCCCGGTTTGTCGTTCCGAGTCGATATACACTGCACCACAACACAAGCGGTTATAAAGTGGTTTTTGCTTTGCTAACTTTTACAAGTCCCACGTAGAAAACAATCTTTTTAAAAATATTACCAAACCCACAATAAAAGTTTGCTATACAGAGGATATATTCATTCTTGATCAGAACGAAAACGAAAATTACGTCCTCAACTTCACACACGAGCTTAGCCAAAATAAAATCTAACTCCCGTTCTTAAATGCACTCGTAGGGTCTAGTAATAATACTTTCATTATTTCTTTATATATATATATATATATAAAAAACAACAACATACATTCCTTAATTTCATTAGTCAATGTTCTCTTAGATTTAAAATCGGCGTCATTAATATTTCCTCACATGAGTCTACGAGAATTAATCCTCCCGATCACTGTTCTTCAAAGAACTCCATAACTCAAAACAAACCCTCGTGAACAACAGATATTCAAATAATTTGTTTGACTATCATATTAAACTTTTTCTTTCAAACTTGAGTAGTAACAACAGGAAACAGACTAATAATAATAATACCATTAACATATTTTACAAAAAACAAATTCATGCTAATTATCAACAGGATGAGTTTTCACTCCGAAACATCATTGGAAAATAGGCAACTTCCGTCGACGTAAACCAAAAATCAAATTAATTATCTACTACACTAAATTTTAAACGGCTGCCCTCATCATCAAAAACAACAATTGACCCGCAAGATCCAAACTAAAATGAACCACATTATTTATGTATTTACTGCGTTCTTTATTCTAATTTTGTAAATAATTGTATTGTCCATACCACTACGAACCTAACTAGAAGACTGTTGCTACATCTCTCTCAATCAATTCTGTATCCTTTAAACACATACAAAGACGTAAAAAACTCTATCCGAAACATACTTGCTGACAACATAAATACCATAGCATCATCCACATGTAAAAAAGACTAAAAATAATGAAGGCCTAATTAAAAAAAAAACTAAAAACCCAACACTCAAAAAGATCAACTATGAACACGATAACAACCTGCTGTTGCTTTGGTACATAACACGTACAACTACTTCACATTATACATAAAACCATTTATATTCTGTTACACGGAAAATAATATTCACCCTCGAAAAAGGCTAAAATTATAGCCGAAAGCGTTCGGATAAACAAAACATTTGGACAATTTTCATATAATTTTTGTCCTTAAAAGAAAGAAATCATAAGATCACATAAAATATTACATAAAAACATCATCACACGTTGTCTTGTATAATGAAACCCGCATAAAAGAGACATTTCTGCCCTAATATACTATATATATATATATATATATATATATATAAGTCAAGTGAAAATAGAAAAAGACAAGTCAAATAGAAAAAAGAAAAAAGAAATATTAAAAAGAAAAGAAAAGAGAAAGACAAGGATAAGATAAAAATAAAAGGAAAAATAGGTTTAACTTAACGTATTAGATTTTAGCATCGCGTAGCGTCTTAGACCTAGATTCACAAAAGATTCTCATTAGTGAAAAAATGAACTGCGTGGCCTGTATATATATATATATGAAATTCATCTGAAGAAACGTGTCTGAATGGTTTTATTTAAGCCATGCCGACTTTGAAGTTTCGTGAACGTATTATTGCATTAAAATAGGGAACATTGACCGGATGTAAGGTTTAGCAATCTTGTCTCGCTAGAACCTATTACAATTAAGTAGTGAGTCCGATCCTCAATTGTTACCTCATTTTTTTCGCCTTGTGTCTTACAAGTAAGCTGGGCTTAAAAAATCACCATTATTAGAAAGTCTTCACTCTTCAGGGTCATTTATTTGTTGCTTTTTCCTACTTATGTTTTCTGCATGATGAGTGTTATATTATTTGTTTATCTTTATTTTTTGGCTGTTTTTTGAGTGGTGTATGGTTTGTTGTAACACCACTTAACTAAGAGACAGGTTTCTTACCTTGATATTCAGCAATTTATGCCAAAATGTTTGCTTGACTAAATTGCCTTTCTACTTGTAAAATACTGAAAAGCAGTAATTTTATCGCTAAAAACAATTACAATTTAAAATTCTTTTTCAATCTCTCTCTCTCTCTAACTGTTTTCATTCGATTTAAAGTTTTTCTGTTCTTTTATTATTTAGCACAAATTTATATTTGTAAGTGGAAAATTCGATTGGGGTTTCATTACTGTTCAGTTGTGCTGTTATTCTTCATTTCATATATATTTACATAAAGTATCAGAACCATTTACTTTTGAGTTATTAAAATAGCATAATCTTTAAACATATAATATATTTGAAGAATTAAATATATGTGTTCTTCTTTAGACAGATTCAATCAATAAACACATCACCTAAGTGTCTACTCAAAAGAACAATAAAAGCAACAGCACATTGTCAAAATGTAATATTTTTCGTCTTACATGATAACTCTTTCTTCAACAATTGTTTAAAATTCGTCAATAAAAATAATGTCTCGTGTGTCAGAATGATAAACTGTACTCCATCTTGCCACAAATATACAGTAACATACAGAGTGAAGAAATATCTATATTTACTGAGGAGTCGAACATCTAAATTTTATTGTTTTCAACAGAAAAGATAATAAGACAGAATAACATAGCAGGAAAATAAGAAAAGTATGTCTTATATTTTACCACATAATGATAATGGCAATATTAGCCGTTTCTTTATGAAAGAATATTTGACATTCATTAGCCAAGCAGGAAGTAATGCTGTCGACTGAAATAATTAACATCTTTATCAGAGTTTTCAATTCATCTGTTGTTAATCTTTCAAGTATTAATTTAGGCTTCCTTCCTTGCCTTATGTTTGAGATAGTGTCGAATGTCAGCATCATAATTATTCTTTCATTAGTTAAATTTGCTATTCAATTTATTTCTTGCAACTGGTGAAACTCTAAAACTAGAGTTGTTATTCTTATTCAGCACAGTTCTTTTGATTTTGATATTTTAACAAATACGAAGTAGGATGGTCCTCGCTAAAACCTTAAACTCTTCATTTACTTAAAGCTATTTTTAAATCTAAGAAAGCCTTTGCACAGAGCTGACAGGTATTTATCAACGAAGTTGGTGCACTTCACCAGCATGAAAATCTTAATGAAATGAGACTAATTAAGAATATTATTTAAGAGTTATGTTTTTTGTGAGCCGTGTTTTATTTTACTTTTTTGATGGGCGAATCTACACCTAGAACGTCCTGTTTTATGTTAGATCTTCCTAATCTCCGATATTTAATTTGTTTTAACTGATGCACACCAAAGCATTTCTAGTGTTTAACAATTCTGTAGGATTCATAGGACACGTCATCATTGATTTCAGTCCAAATCTAATAATTTCTGTTTTGTAACGGTTTCTCTTGATTTTTATTTTTTTGTATAATTTGTATAGGATACTGATTCTTTACTCAAGATCATTCTTCTCTTAAATATGAATGCCTATATGCTTGGTAAAATTGCCACATCCTCTGTACATTGACATATCTTATGAAAGCATGATTGGTTTCTATCAGTACACTCGTTTTGGATACATTCTAGAATCTTTAGGTAATCAGTGGCCATCTCTTCACATCTGTGCTTGTATGTGCAGAGAGCATAAGTTTCTGAAGAATTTGAATATATTGGGTCTCTAATTTTATGACTATCATAATCCCGATAAATTTTGACTATTTCGGTATAGGCGTTCTCGACAGAAATTTACATCTTTGCAGAGCGATATCAGTCGTCTATTCAATGTAAACATATAGTATGGAGTAGAAGAAGTATTTTTATGTGATCTTATCCTATTGCGAGATTGACAGTATTCCATTACAAAGGCAATCAATTTTCTAGAATTGGTTCATGGTCTAAAAACACAATAAAAATCTTTACGATTGTTAAAACCGAACTGAACCCTGGAGAGTTAATTTTCATAGAACAATGATATCCTATTTACTACAATGTTCGTTAGTATTTACACCATAATTATTCCAACAGAGTTACTTCTGAAACGCAGAGTTTATATTTTATTTTGTTCTATGTTACTTTAATGAGCGATGCACTTCACATCTGAGGTGTGCTTCTGATTCTTTCTATTTTTCTTGAAATTTAGTATTTTTTTAAATTTGGGGAGAGAATACGCTATCTTTCAAAAGAACAACCTAGATATCAAGTGAAGCTTTATGATTCCCTAACTTTTTATAACTTTTTTTACTTAGTAATTGCAATTTTTAGAAGCAGACATCCCACTATTCGGGATTATAAGTTGTATTTTCTACTTTCGCTGGAATATTTTGCTTTAAATGGTCATGGTTTTAATGCAACTCGAACAAACTTTCAAACCAGAACGTATCTTTCTATAGATTTTGAATGTAGTATACTATCATGGTTTTCTCTGTTCTTCACCTTTCACCGCAATGTTTTTGCTATTTGGTTACATTAATTTGGTTTCAAGTTTTTCCTTTTCATTTTTTTTAGATAATTATTTCTTATTCTCTATTTAATTTTATTCTTCCCTGTTTGATTCTTCTTATAATAAATTTTTAAAAATCCGCAATGTCATCGCAGAAAAGACCTTTTTTCGTCTCAACATACTTGGAACTGTCTCACATGTCTCTGCGAAATAAAATAAGATAACATTACTTGGTTCCTCTTTGTTTTTGTGGTCACGATTTAAGTACAGCAATTTGAAATTTGTTACATTTAATTCTCCTCTTAAATTTGCATTTTTTACTGCTTGGATATTACAGTATACCTAGGGTTGTCTAGATTAATATGAGTGCAAGCGAACTATTCTGTCGATTGGTAATGGTATGAGAAGGTTCTTTACAGTAAGACTTACCAATTGTGTAAAAGAAATATTCGAGATGCTAAAGTCAGCGTCTATTTTGATTATTCCATTTAGACTATGTCATGCAATGTGTCATGATGTAATCAAAATATTTTTTTTCTATTGAATATCAGTTTAGATAACAAAGTACAACACCACTTATCATGTAAGTATCCATGATAGATGGAAGGTTAACAGGTAGAACATTTTTATGCACTAACCATCTAATATGTTCTTGTTTAGCTTTGAAAAATTAACAATCTAATTTTTAGTAAGCATAAGGACATTGTTTCGGGAATTAATTCGATTTCATTCACTTGTGTATTTTAGTTAAGTTTAAAGTAACTATTTGTAAAGAATATGTCTTATTTCTTTCTAAAAATCCAAAATTTTACGACCTGTGATTTATAAACTAATAGCTTCCGATTATCGGAAATTAATTATAAAAAGCTATTGGCATATAAACAGGTTACATGAGAACATAAAGCCGGTCAAAATATTTTTGCCTTTTTTCTCCCTTACAAAATGATAATAATTTTGATAGTGCAAATTAACCATTGACAACCGATTAGAAAGACTGTACATTTTATGAACCACGTCACTTTAGGACATCGATGATCATGGCTTTCCACATTCAGTTATCCATTATAGCCTTTAGCAGCGTTTAGAACAAAAACTATCTTAGGATTACAAAAATTAATTTAAATCATATTGTATATTGTCATTATTTTCATTTTATCTTTTTTTCCTGCAGCCAAATTATAAAAGAAAAATCTAAACTTCTTTGAATATTATCTCATTTCCCATAATATAAATAACACTTCATACAGAAATTGTACTCTTTTCTATTTACAAACTACGTGATTTGGGGTCAGATACACTTATAATAGTATTGCAATCAACTTTTTAAAAAGATTCCTTAAAAAGTGTCTCTTTGTGAACTGTCATCGTCTTTCACTTTGCTTTCTACTTAATTCCGTTCACATTTTGTAACTTTCTATATTTCAAAGAAAATATAGCTTTTGGAAATGCCCTAAATTATTCGGAGCATCGTCGTGATATGCGGTTCCATGAAATAAAGAAATCACGATGAGGCACTTTTTCGCCAACATCTGCATTCATAAATTACACCGGTTTACTCAATAGCATTTCACTGCTGAGTGATTATTTCCGTATCCGTTGGCAGAAACACGGTAAAATTACTTTTTATTTTTTTATTTGCCAATTTAAATTAAATAGCACAGCTATTTTTTCTAGCTATTTACACTATTTACATATTTCGCACTATCATCTTCATCTATATTCACGAATATTTGGCCGCTGTAGGCTCAGGCCTAGTTTCGGTGGTATTTTGGGAATTTCGAACATTGAAAAGGTTTTCCTTTTTTTAGTAGAAGCAACACTAAACTAAAATAAAAATGATGTGATGTTGCAAGTGCATATTCAAGTCAACCGAGCATGTGCTTGTGAACTTAGTCTTTCATGACCTTGAAAATGTTATTGATTACTAATAAATATACTATAAAACATATTATATATAAGAATAGAAATAAAAAATAAAACTAAAAAAATGAATTTGTCTATATTTCTGAGATGAGATAGTATTTAGAGTATTTACGTTATTCGGACTATTTTCATCTTCTTTGTTGCCATTTGTACGACGTTTCGGCCGTTATATGCTCTGGACTTATTTAGGTGGAAGGAACTTCGAACCTTCTAGCACCTGAAGAAGGCTGTTGCTTACAACGACCAAAACGTCGTACAAATGGTAACACATATGAACTATAGTCCAAATAATGTAAACACTGTAAAAAATGAACATGAACGAAAAACATATGACCATCATAACTGGAGCAGATTCCAAAAACATATCAACTGAAGAAAGCAGGAACGAGCAATCACCGAAACGTCTCAAATGTGACATTTAATATAATTACAACAGACCGAACAATGTAAATAACGTAATCTCAGAAATATTGAATAATTATTTTAAATATTTCTTTATGGAATCATATATTTCAGACACAAAGGAAACAGCACACAAAAACAAAATCTGTAAGGTAAGGTACTTGAATGAGTGCTGGGAATTTTCTAATAAATATGACATTTTTTTACCAGCAAAATTTGAGCTTTGAATGTTGAAATTTATGGTGTATAATATTTCTAAACATCCAACATTGAACGTCAGAAACTCTGTGACAAATCTTTGTTTAGAAAAATAAATAATGCGCGAGGAAATACCATTTAAAAATGAGAAAAAGTCTGCATTCGTCTTCCTCCCTTTCTTACTTACATTACAAGACATCCAAGAAGCAGAGAAACATGGCGCCATTTGTCTCTCGCCGTACTGCTGCCCACTTAATGTCGGCCATTGTTAATTAATTTACACTTCTTATACATCCGTGTTCCCTATTTCATCCTTATTGATTACAAGTACCAGTCGCGACGGTTGAGTCGGCAGAACAAAACAGAAAAGACAAAGAACAGACAAAATAAATTAAACACAATTTAAAGAGAGTGAATCCAAAAGGAGAAATAGAAAGTGAAGAATCAAGAAAAAGAAGAAACGAAAAGTAAAAATTAAAAAATAAAATTTACCGACATTGAAATTCAGTTTTAATTTCCGTTTACGTTTCCTGTGCCAGTTGCCGGCATGACATTGAAAACTAAGGTGAAGGAGTAAAAATCCAAGCCGATTTTTTTATCATTCTCCCGACTTTATATATATATATATATATATATATATATATATATATATAATATGATCCACCTACATTCATCTATATATAATTTGATAATGCATACAGTAATGTTTAAACTGTATAGCTTTATACTGGTTTGTATTCGTTATAAAATATCTACATGTGTTTTTCGATAGAATAAAGTTTTCCAGTGAAAGAAAATAAAAAATTCAGAAGTTTTGGATAGATAGATAGATAGATAGATAGATAGATAGATAGATAGATAGATAGATAGATATTTTTCTGTATTGACACAAGGCAACTTTATTTTATGCAATGCAAACAATGGGAAGAAAAGAAATCATTAATAGTACGAGGACAATGCCAGTTGCATAAAGAAATGCGTCAACAACAAGACAGACGCTCACACAAAAACATAGATACACATGCACACACATATACACATACACTTGCAAACGTATACACATACACACAACACATATGTATCTATAAATGTATAATATGTGACAAAATTCTAAAACATTAAACAAAATGTTTTCTTAAAAAAAGTAATTATAAAAAAGTTAGTGATGCTCTTTTTAAAACCTTCCTGGACTCGTGATTATGTATAATTTTCACCGAAGCACCAGATAAAAGCACTCGTGGATACACAGTGTAGCCTGGGATATGTTATTATTTGATCAGTTCTTCAAACTCGAGAAAAATACAGAACCCATTCTTTGTGTAGTTTTCCTTGTAAAACAGCGTGTCAGCAAATGCACTTTACGAAATTTTTCAAGTGTACCATCTGTTGTATATATATATTTCTTTTGTAAACGTGTTATCACTGGACATAGGTTTCCATCATATGGTATCTTCAGGAGATTTGCAATAACTGATTTTACCGTTTTTTTAAAAATGCTCACGTAACGGGGATTTTTAAATGCCTAATTTTCAAAATTAAAAGAAATTATAACGTTTTTATTCATGGATATATGACACTAATAGGTATATTATGGTATAGTTAAACTTATTCATAATTTCTGTTCTTTCGTTCAGTAATTCATTCTAGTTTAAGAACAAAAGATAAAATCAGTTATTGCAAATCGCCTGAAGACACCCCATTGTAGAAACCTAGGTTGCGTAATAACTCTTTTTAATACAAGTGTACTAGTCTAATTTTATAAATGACCAAATGACCAAATACTAAATAAATAATAAGTATATATATAAAGATAGTCATCCGCAAGAACGAACGGGAAGGGAAAATTATGAAAGATTATTCCATGCATACTGATTTCGGAATTATTATTATCATACAATTATTTGAAATTTAAAATAAATAAGTAAATAAATAATTAAACATTATAATTAGATAATATATAATAATTACATTCATAAATAATAATAAATATATGTAAACAAATAATAAAATAAAAATATCAACAACTATAATAAAGTATTTTTATTTTCTAGACATTAAATTACATCATTTTCTCCTTTAGTATAACATTCTACAGTTCACATGAAAAATATTTACGAGCGTTCTTAAATTAAAAAATATTGTAAACTTAATGATATCTTTTACATGTCGCACAAACAAACACTTACCATTGCATAAATTTCAATAGAGGATGAAACGTGTAGTTAAATAAACTTTTCTTTTTGTCTTTATATATATATATATATATATATATATATATATATATATATATATATATATATATATCAATGTGAATAAGAAACGAAGATGATAAAATTAACAACGTTCAAAACAGTAATTTAAATCTGTGCTCAATATAAAGTAGAGCTATGAATATTTATTACAAATTATAGTTTAGAACATGTACAAATGATCATCTACTAGAAAGTGTACATTTTGTTTCAACACTGAAAGGACAATGTCTCATCAGGTACTGTGAAAATAAGATGGACAATTCTTTACCTTATATCACCCATCATCCGTTATCAAACATATTCCATTATCAGTTGAACGCCGCATAAGCATACACTACTCAAATACAGAAATATTCGATAAGCACGAAACAATTTACGATAGAATTCTTAGAGACAGCGGCTATCAATCCTCCGAGATTAACTTTGTGGAAAAATTTAGTAACCTACAAAAAATAATAGAAACAAGAAAATCATATGGTATAATCCTCCATTTAATCAGTTAGTTAATGTCAAACTGGGACATAATTTTCTTAAACTAATAGATAAACTATTCCCCCAAAAAACCCTTTAAGTAAATTTTTAATAAAAATAAAATAAAGTTCATTTATAGCTGCTCCAACAATTTAGAAAAATAATTAAATTACATAACAATAAAATATTTAAATCATACAGCAAAAATAACTCTACCACTCATTTCATTTTACCCCATAATAATGACTTTTGTAATTGTAGAGACCCGAACCAATGCACCATACCTAATAAACCCTTAACAAAATACCTTGCAGGTATGTGTTCGATTTCATCCATGAAGAATCTTAAGGATACTAACATTTATATCGGAAACACTATGATCGTTTTTAAAAAACGCTTTTACTATTACCTCTCATCCTTCAATAACAAGGACAAACAAAATATGACATCACTTTCTAGATATGATTAGAAGTTAAAAAACAAAAATAAAACACCTAAAATTAAATGGAAAATCCTCACACAGGCCAGAACATCTAAATCGGTAAAAGAACCATGTTTTCTTTGTATTAAAAAAAAAATGGAAATCATTAAATACATGATGAGCAACATATTACTAAGCCAGAGGCATGAAACCACAGTAAACTGCAAACACATTAAAAATAACCTTACAATCATGCTAAAATTACAAAAGCTAAAGTTAAGATCTCTAGAAACAATAAACCTTTATATTATTAACAATAGTTTTTTTTAAATTTTTTTTTTAATCATATCACCCCAAGGAAGGCGGTAACGCCACTGATGTGCAGGGGGCTACATAAGAGTGAGAAGATTAGAAAAGAGAAGAACCGGAAACCGCATCCTAAACAGGAAACAAGGGATGAGCCTCTTCACCTGTTCAATAGATGTGGGTGGAGTGTGAACCGGGTGATAGTTTACTCTATCTACTCCAATTGAGAACAAAAAAAATTAAAGATTGCAAAAAAAGAAAAAAAGTGACTTATTAAATTTTAACTTAGTTAAAGTCTAGTCAAAAAATTTTTATAAAAATAAAATCAAACGTACAGTTAGAAATGAAAAGTTTTAAAATTAAGCAAAAATATTGGGCAAAAACGGAGAAGAAAACAAAACAAAAAAATATGGAGATGGGAGACTAAGAGTGTCCATCACCACCAACCAGGCAACAGAAAGAAAAGAAAGAGGGATACTAAGGAAAGTAAAGATGAGGTTCCAGTCAAAAGATATTTTTAAAAATAAAATCAAACGTATAGTTAGACATGAAAAGTTTTAAAATAAATTAACTAATATTACCTGATCTTTCTGTAATGAAAAGTTCTTTTTACTTTGAGATCTTCTGACAGTTTCAATTTTTCTCAACTGATCAGATTGGTCAGCTTCAGTTTCTAGAGAGTTGTTTGGAGGCAAAGAAGGTGGTTCATGGTTGTCTATATTGCTTGGAAATCGAATATTTAAAGCAGAATGACCAAGTAAGGAAATCTGGCAATCTGGAATTGCTGTAAGCTTTGAAGATATTGCTGCTTGTGGACAGTGAGAAATGCATATATCTGAAAATATTTGAGGTTCAGAATAAATTCTAGATTTTGAATAGTACCATGATATTTAATTTTAACAGTATGATCTCTCCTTTTCTTATATATACACTTACCTCTAATTTTATCTTTATTTCATACTACAAATTATGATATAATTTAATTTTTATATAAAAAAGAGATTTCCTAAATTTTAAATTCAGGTTAAATATAAAAAATATATAAAATATAAAAACTAAATTTAAATACAAAACTGTTTATAGCCGTATACTTCACTAACACCGATATGTTTACCAAATAGCAATTCCTATCCACTATTTAGCCCATTCTCTCTTACTCCTTCCACCATATACATTTCCTAATTGTTCTCTCTTTGTTAAACCCAAACAACTGGCCATAAAGGCTGTAAAGGACCATACCTTATCTTCTAATGTTAAATGTGTCTATAAAACATTTAACATTTTCATTAATCACCTCTCTCCTCTACCTCTTCCATCTTTTGTTGAAATTCTAACCTACAACTTCCAACTCAAATTTCCTATTTTCCACCCCACTTACCCCTCACATATAATTCGCCAATATAAGGTAAATAATTTTCCATCTACTTTTCATGCTACCTGATGAGACATTGTCCTTTCAATGTCGAAACAAAATGTACAATTTGTAGCCGATGATAATTTGTACATGTTCTAAACTATAATTCATAATATATATATATATATAAATATAAATATATATATATATATATATATATATATATATATATATATAGTTTTTATCAGAATATTATCATTAAGAAAGTTAATAGAAAACTATTTAGAAAGCGTGAGATTTGACCACTTTAGGACGAATACGTAACACTTCCATAGCCTGATAAAAAAGATATCATTTGATCAAACGTGTCTAAAAATCGAAAGAGCGATTTGACAGATAAAACTCTTGTAAATAAAAGCTATGAAAAGAAGTGTATGCCGATTTCAGTCAATATGTGTATATTTCTAAGAGAAATTATGTTTTTTCTTTTCCTTTCTGCCCGATAAGCAAACTCGCGTTGTATCTGATGTTTTTAAAAGCTTCTCTAATCGGAAATTGATTGCTATTATACTAAAGACACAGCTGGGATTTCGTGTCAAGTGTGTTTACCTGATGACTCTCGCAATTCTATAAGTTGATCTTCTTTCAATCTGATAAAAGAGACAAGGTGAAGTGAAAAAATGTTTTGCAACAAATAAAACTAATAAAAACAACCAGATAAAAGAAATGTTCCATAAATAAAATCGTGAAGAAGTAGAAAAGACTTAAACAGACAGAATTGAGAAAGATAGAAGATAATAAACCAAAACGAATGTTGAACGATAAATGGGAACAAAAATCATCGGTTTAAAGGAAGAATGAAAAAGAAATTAAAGTAAAATAAACATCAAAAGAGAAAAAAATATTTGGCAATGAATCGAATAAACTTTAAATGTCATTGATTCCCATTTACATTCCTATACTTTCTATAAGTTTGAACTATAGCTTTCATAATTTATTTTTTATGTATGCTATATACGACGTGTTATTTTGTATGCTTGATATAACCGGTCCTTAAAATAAGTATTTGTAGAGCGTTCAATGCATGTTCCTTAATTGATTCGATATATTACTTTTCCAAAATCTTACTAACAATATATATGCAGCCGATACAAAACATAACGATATTCACATATATGTCTCCTGATTGCGATAAGTTGAAAACTCTGAACATTGGGAGACTTCCTCAATGATGTTTATTCTGGATATTATTGGGTGGGGGTTAGAATCTCTAAAAGTATAAAAATAATTTCTAAACAGATGATCAGTTATGAAAACTCATTTCCCAGCAAATTTCCTGTCAATTAAAGGAAGAAGCATTTTGATTTTATTTTATCAGTTCTTTCGTTTTTAGCTAATCAAATTTAAGTTTATGATTTTGGATCTCTTCGTTTATATATTTGATATCCCTGAAATTTTCTACCGTTTTCATAGGGTGAAAAATCAATCGGTTGTCTTGATTTTCTTGTTTAGGCATTTACTATTTCAGCAGTTATTTCTGCTGTATTTATCATGACATCCATACAAATAAGTCAAACGAACAAGGCAAATTCTTCAAGAGATCAGATATGTTAAAATAATTTATATATTTCGCGTTCATAGAAATCTTCTCTCTGAGGAAAGCTATCATAACTCAAATTCAGTTAAAACTAACAACTTAGAAATTATAAAATTTCACGCGGCTCAGTTATGGTATTTATATAGGCAAGACCTACACCTAATAATTATCTATTACCCTCTTGAGACATTAATTTAACGAACATGAGCTTTTCGGATAAAACAATTGTTTTCGTTTATTTTGACTATATATTTCATGACAGTAACTCAGTATGAGGCTCACAGGCATTAAAGTTTTGTGTCGACACAAAAGAATTTTACCTCCGATGATGGATGTCATTATTTTAACGTATTTGAAACCAATCTGAACATGGAACGTTTAGAAACAGCGTAATGAAATGTGCAAATGTTCGACAATTTTGTTTTTCTATCTACCAGAAATTAAATTCAAAGTAAGATGATTGCAGCGGCTCATGTTTAAATATGCTAGACATTGACTTATATTTAACAAATATATATATATATATATATATATATATATATATATATATATATATATATATATATATATATATATATATATGTAACTTAATTTATTGCTGAAAAGTATATATATATATATATATATATATATATATATATATATTTCAGCAATGAATGAAGTTACACCCGGTGACTTGCTTGTGTATACACCGCATATATATAATAATATATATATATATATATACTAAAATTTCCCTTCTCTCATTCAAAGCGCCTAGGACTTAGGGAGTAGTGACTCTAACACCAGATCAGTCGAGTTTTTTAACCTTGGAAATCTAGCCACACTGATGAACTGTGAAACAGTGAAACGGGCTTGTCTATGGATAACTAATATATATATATATATATATATATATTATAAATTATATTTTAGAACATGTACATAACTTCTCTGTATAATCGCTACGAAGGCGCGTCCGTTTCTGCATCGGTGTACCGATGCTTCGTCAGGCGATGTGGTACTGGGAATCCTTTTCATTTTCATATATGTCGTTTTGTTAGGGGTATTGGTTGGGGGGGGTTGATATTGTGATATTTCGTTGACAGTTGGAATTTTTAGTGGAGAGTGTTACTGTGTGTTGGTGGGTGTTAGCAAGATAATGTAGTCAGTCTGTGACCGTTGGAATTTATTAGTTGGTGCGGATATTTTTTTGTTTATATTTATTTTTGCAGAGTCTTTACAATCGGTGTAAGTTTGCATGTTTAATCTTAATATTGGGTTTAGGGAATGTGTTATTTGTCTTACATTTTTAATTTTTGTTTTTTTATATCATTGTTTGGGAATCGCTTTCTCTATTCAATTTTTAATTTTGAATCTTGGATTTTTAATTGGATCATTTTTTGGAAATCATTTTCACTATTAAATTTGTAACTTTTAATTTTCTATTCTCATATAAATTTCTAATATAAATTCATAATGTGTGATCAAGATACAGTAAAAGACAGCCTTTGACCTGGTCATTCGAAAACCCACATCCCGAACTCTATTTCCTGAACTTTATCTCTTTATCACATTAAAACACTGAGTCAAATATTTACCGGAAGAGTGGTAGGATTTAAAACAGTAATCTGATACTCTTTTCTCTTCCACAATTTTCCACATAAAAGGAAAAGTGTTTATTTATTTATTTTTTTATTTTTTTCACTTTTGTTAAACAAAGCATGTTTTTAATCTATTTTCTATTCTTAACCATTTTCTATTTTAATCTATTATAATAAAATACATATTTTACAAAGCACCTTAATATACGCGTAGTTATCGGGTCACACAAAATAGACCCCAGAGACTACAAAGAACTGATTATAAAAAACTTAACTATGAAATACAGAAGAATCGACACGGAGCACCAAAACCACATAGACAGGTTTAACCAAGCAGACAAAAAAATTACGGACAAACTAAAAATCAGCGGCAGGGTCCCCAAAATGACAACAAAGGAGGCATATGTGCTCCTTAAAAACCACAAACCGGATTTTTACTTTAGATTACCAACAAGAATAATTAACCCTACAAAATCTGAAATCGGTAGGATTAGCAAAGTAATATTAGAAAGAACCAACCAGCAAATAAAAGAAAAAATTAAACTAACGCAGTGGAATGGTACAATGTACGTCATCAAATGGTTTCAAAACCTTGGGGAAAAAATAATGCCACCTTCTTACAGTTCGACATCGTGGATTTTTACACATCGATTTCTAAGGACCTCGCCCTTGAGTTCGCCGAATTCTACTCGGACATCACCAAGGAGGAAATCAGAATAATCCTGAACTGTAGAAAATCAGTTCTCTTTCACGACAACCAACAGTGGACAAAAAATTCAACGGATAATTTTGATTTATCCATGGGAGCACTGGATTCAGCAGAATCTTCAGATCTGGTGAGGATATTCCTGCTGTACAACCTCACTGCGCATAAAGAAATAGATAAGAATAATATAGGACTATATAGAGAAGACGGACTCATGATAATTAATGAATCTACTGGAGGTAAGGTCGATAAAATGAGGAAACTAATTCATAAAGTCTTTAAATCCGTCGGTCTTAACGTAGTGATCAATCCCAACACCAAGCGGGTAGACTTCTTAGACATTAGACATAGTATCGAACACTTTCCAACCTTACATGAAGAAAAATTCGAACCCAATATATATAAACCCCAACTCTAACCACCCACCATCCATTATCAAACACATACCATCATCAATAGAACGCCACAGTAACACATACTCATCTAGTAGAGAAATATTCAATGAACACAAGGTAAGTTACGATAAAATTCTAAAGGATAGCGGATATCAATCATCAAAAATCAATTTTGTGGAAAACTTCAGAAGCTCAAAGAGCTAAAATATGAATCGAATATCATCTGGTATGACCCTCCTTTTAATCATTCAATTAACTTCAAACTGGGACATAAATTTCTTCAACTAATAGGTAAGCATTTCCCCAAAAATAACCCTCTAAATAAAATATTTAATAAAAATACATTTAGAGTAAGCTATAGCTGCTTCAATAATCTAGAAAAAATAATTAAAGTACATAACAACAAAATATTAAAAACACACAACAAAAATAACTCCAACACTAATATCAATCCGACCCATAATTACAACCCCTGTAACTATAGAAACCCTAACCAATGCCCCATGAACAACAAATGTCAAACGAAATCCCTGATATATATGTGTTCGATCTCATCCATTGAGAACCATAAGGATGAAAAAATGTATATCGGAAATACCATGAACGTATTTAAAAAGCGATTTTATAATCACCTGTCATCCTTCAATAACAAAGAAAAACAAAACATGGCATCTCTCTCCAAATATTTTTGGAAGTTAAAAAACGAAAATAAAACACCTACAATTAAATGGAAAATCCTTAAACAAGCAAGAACACCTAAATCTATAAAGGAACCATGTTTCCTCTGTCTTCAAAAAAAAATTGAGATACTTAAATATGTGAACAGTAACAAGCTTTTAAACCAGAGGCATGAAATCACAGTAAACTGCAAGCACATCAGAGAGCTAATATTACAATCATGCTAAAAAAACACTACAAGAGCCAAGAATATGACCCATACATATAGGTGTATATATACATATGTGTATATATAAAAAAAATTACAAGTTTTAATATTAACTACAAATAAGGTGTATAACCATTATTAGTATTGACTAAAAAAGTAAGGTTGGAAACCATAATCGGAATTAATTAAGATTAATTAGAAAGTAAAGTTAATAGCTAAAATTAGTAAAGTTAATAAACATAATTAGAATAAGGTTAATAATCAATATTAGAATAGGATCAATTAAGATTAATAACCATAACCATAACCAAATAAGATGAATTATATATTGAATAGATATGAAAATAGAAGTTAAGTATTAAAATAAGGTGTAGAACCATTATTAGTTTTAACTAATAAAGTAAGGTTAATAACCACAATTGATGTTGATCAATATTAATTATAAAGTAAGATTAAAAACCATAATTAGGAAGGTCAATAACCATAATTAGAGTAAGGCAAATAACCATAACCATAATTAGAGCGAGGTTAATAACCATAACCATAATTAGAGTAAGATTTATAACCATAAATAAAATTACAGTAAGGTTAATAACCATAACCATAACCATAATAAATCGAATCATATATAGACTAGATATGAGAATAGAAATTTATATGAGAATAGAAAATTAAAAGTTACAAATTTAATAGTGAAAATGATTTCCAAAAAATGATCCAATTAAAAATCCAAGATTCAAAATTAAAAATTGAATAGAGAAAGCGATTCCCAAACAATGATATAAAAAATCAAAAATTAAAAATGTAAGACAAATAACACATTCCTTAAACCCAAAATTAGGATTAAACATGCAAACTTACACCGATTGTAAAGACTCTGCAAAAATAAATATAAACAAAAATATATCCGCACCAACTAATAAATTCCAACGGTCACAGACTGACATTATTTTGCTAACACCCACCAACACACACTAACACTCTCCACTAAAAATTCCAACTGTCAACGAAATATCACAATATCAACCCCCACAACCAATACCCCTAACAAAACGACATATATGAAAATGAAAAGGATTCCCAGTACCGCATTGCCTGACGAAGCATCGGTACACCGATGCAGAACCGGCGCGCCTTCGTAGCGATTATATAGAGAGAAGTTATGTACATGTTCTAAAATATAATTTATAATATAATTTCCTAAATTTGCCAACGTGACCCTTGACAAGTGTTGGCCGAAAGGTTCCTCGGGTTAAATTAAAATGACGTCCACACTCTTTAGAGCTATTAGTTATTTCTGTGGGTACAATTCCCTATTCATATATTTTCGTCTAAGGTACCCCAGTCAGTTAATTGGTCAACTAAATCAAGTTTTAAAACTTTGGCATAGGGTAAATAGTTTGAGAATCAGACGATCTTTTCTCAAATCCTGTTTGTCCTGTGGTGTTGTTCCCCCATTTATCCAGCACAGATTAATTAAAATCAAATCTACTGGCACCTCTATTGAGCATTCTCTAATTAGGTATGAGTTAGACAAGTTATTTGATTGCTCAACCAGGTCCTTACGTGTTTTTCGTTCCAATTTGAATGAAATTAAAACAAAACTAAATTTCTTTGATTTCTTCCGTTTCTCCCGTTACCTGGTCAATCTTAGGCTTCGCCAAGATAAATCTTGTGGCGAGAGGAACAGCAAGCACTTAGAATACCTAATAACAAAGAGATATGGTTCAGTGTCTGGCGATCTACATCGCCACATTTTCAATTTGTCGAGTGTGACTCTCACTGGGATTGAACTCTCCGTTCTCTCCCGTGGATTAGATTTTTGTGTTCCTCCTTCTAAGATTAATAAGGAACAAATATACTCTGAGTTTGAGTTATTGTACTCGCAAATTTGTCATCATGTTCCAATATCTTCTGAAAAGTGCTCTGAGGTTAAGGCCAGTTTGCTTGAGTCTGCTATCGAGTACACTTCGCTCAGTTGTGAGAAAGATTCTCTTGACTGGCGTGGTGTACATTACCGCACAATTGGGTCCTTGCGTGCTCGTGGTGACATTTATATTACTAAGCCTGATAAAGGTGCTGGCGTTGTTATACTAAATTTGGACGATTATCATTCTAAAATTTTTCTTTTTATTTTCACTCTTGTGGAATTTATATGTTTACACCCCCCTCACTTTTTAATATTCTTTAATAAATTTATTTTTAAGCGAATTCCATCTTCACCCAGTATTGCACATAATCCATTTTGTTGTGTCCTCTTCCTTACCTATTTATGAAATAGTGTTGGCCGAAAGGTTCCTCGGGTTAAATTAAAATGACGTCCACACTCTTTAGAGCTATTAGTTATTTCTGTGGGTACAATTCCCTATTCATATATATATATATATATTCAAAATAATAACTAAATAAATTCTGCAAGTATTTTTGCAAGGTTTTGGCTAGCTTGAGATTCTTTGTGTATATATATATATATATATATATATATATATAGATAGATAGATAGATAGATAGATAAAGTATATATATATATATATTTAATTATACTTTTTTTATTAAATATGACATAAACAATTTCATTTGATTAATTTTAATAATCCACTTTCCAACTTACGAATAATCATTTTGAGGCAAAAACGAAAGTCACATCCGATCTATCACACAATAGTTCCGTCAGAAAATAAAACACACATTAATAAGCAGGATAAGGTCAGTTACTTACGAACGACACCAAAATAGTAAATAAATTCAATAGTAAAAACATTTCCAAATGTACATAAATATACGTCATAACTCCGTTACATCAGGGCAATATTTGCCTACGTCACAACACTATTTCGACGAAACTCACTACTTGTTTTACATGGCTGATGATACCTTAAAAAAGTCGTAAACATGCACTATATTTGTTTAACTATTTTTCTGAAATGAAATGCGGACAATTCCTGACCGAATATGTAATTTGGAAAACGTGATCATTAAAAAAAAATGAACACAAATGTGTATCTTATTTTCATTATATTTAATTTAACACACACACACACACACACACACACACACACACACACACACCTTCACGCACGCACACACACACACACACACACACACACACACACACACCTTCACGCACACCTACATACATATGCACACACACAAAAGCTCACATAGATAGATAGATAGATAGATAGATAGATAGATAGATAGATAGATAGATAGATAGGTAGGTAGGTAGGTAGGTAGGTTGGGAGATAATTTTTTTTGCTTGATATATATGTTGAAGAATTTTAATGTTACTGCTTATGGAAAAAGATTTGTTTGGATATTTCGCTCGACCACGCAACTTCATCAAAGATCATGACTTTTCAGTGGCATGATATTTTATCACGGTATCTTTAGACAGGAAAAAGAGGACTGATAATTGGATCCCTGAAAATCTAAATGTTATTTGCTCAAATTTAATATAAACAAACTTAACCAAATCTCGTACCCTTTTAAACTTACACGTCAATAAGCATTTACTTTTTGTTTGAGTATGGCCGTATATGTATATCTATGTGTGAATGCGTAGATGTGCTTGCGCATATGTGTTGATATATGTCTGGGTTTGTATGAAGATACAGCCGTATATATATATATTAAAATCTATATGTGCAAAAATAAAGAATATTATGAAAATCTGGAATGGTTGAAGAATATTTTAAAATGAATATATTGAAAAAAATCTGTTAGAAAAAATCGAAACAGAAAAGATTTGTTTCGAAAGACAAAGTGCCATGACAAAGATTATATAAGTTATTCTGAATATTAAATATAAATAACGTAGAAGAAATGTAAATAGAATGAGTTTCTAAATAAAAGAAATAAAATCAGAAGTAATGAACGTAAAAAATACTCTTGCAAATTAACTGTGTGATTTTTATTATATTTTCCTTGAACAGAATTTCCTCTCAGATCTGAAATGTCTTTCCAGACAAAAAGAAACCCTGATACACTATCTCTAACAATTAAAGCTTTACTGTAGAAATTAATGTATTTATCTAATTCTGTTGTTACTTTTTCTATTTAAATTTTGCTTGCTTTTAGTGTCCTTTGATTTTACATTGAAAATTCTTCTATAAAATATCAATGGGAAACGCTATTCCCGCCTGTAAGCTAAGGACAGGAATTCTGTAAAAGTGCATACCAGTCTCTGATTAATCGTGAGAAATTTTCTCTTAAATATCGCACATTTCAATATGACTCAATGTAAAACAATTATTGACCAATTAGAGAGAGTACATGATTCTTGATGTGGGTTGTGTTGGTATTACTCGTTGTAATGAATCCAGATTTAAGAAAGAATTATAACCAAATTGTAAAGAATATCTTCATCTTAATTACTGGCCTTATGCTAGATTTTAAGTTTCATTTAGTCTCTTGCTACCCTGGTTTTACTTATCTGTCCCCCTATTTATTTACAATATGCTTCAATGCATTTCCTCCTCTTTCTTTCTCCCCATCTCTCTTCCTCTCGTTTTATCTATATCTACTTATCTATCTATCTATCTTTTTAACCAAACACCTGAAAATTTATGCTTAAGACCTTTTTCTCTACTTTCCTAAATTTCAAACCGAACACTTCACATTAGACTAAAATCCTTAAAAACTATCTATATATAAATTCACCGAAATGGTATCAGTGGTAATTTCACCTATTCCATCGGTCATCATCAGGATTTTAAATAATAATAATAGAGTTTATGATCTAACAACAAATATAGTTCACGAAATACTATTAATCTGAAGATTTATTAAAAACTAAGAATAATAATTTGAAAACGTAGATTAGAATTTCTGAGAAACTACAAAGTGTGAAGTTGATCGTCCTATCCGTCATCATCAGCAGGAGGAACAATTGTAAAAGGAACAATGTTAATGGCGGTTGCGAAACCACGAAAGTTGTAATAGTTCTTTGTTGTCAATAGTTCTTGTTGTTCTTTGATCCCAAGAACCACTCAAGGTAGGTGGTTACTAAAGGTGTATAAGTAATGAGTGTAAGAATTAGAGAAATTAATGAATTTAACTTGTCAGAATATTTTCCATGGAAATATCGTCAGTGTAGCAAAATAATTACGATGTTTCCTCTATGAAAAATGGGATGTAGGATAAAACAATACATAAGAAACATGTTCACGTAGATATATCAAATTTGAAAAGGATAGTGAGAAACAGTAAGCAAGATAGAGCAATAACACTCGTTGATCACGTTGATAAATCTCTTCTGAAGGTAATGAGTATCAAGAGAAATTAGGTACGTATTGGATTGATAAAGGAAATTGACTAATTTCCAGAGTCAATTGCAATGGATTGTATATACGGGTTCCACTGGGAATCTGGGGTTCCAATATGTATTTAAGGCAAGGAAAGTTCTTGAGACAACATCTGTTCATCATGATAGGATTAAAAATCTGCTCCCGCATGATGGAAAGTTATTTCATTATTTTTTTTTTCGGCATTGAATTTGACCTGTAAGCTTTTACCCATAGAGCGGTTAAAAATTGATTAAATGAGCGATCAGCAGCCAATCTGCAATTTTTGCAGTTGTAATTTTATGTTACATGATATGTATTCAAAAATGATCGGAGTATACTCTTAGGCCGATCAATAATATGAAGCATAAAGTGTGATGGAGAGAACAGCAAGCATTGCATGATGTCTGCATTGATTTTATGAGCTGCTTAATACTGTTTAGTACAATGGTCTTCATGGAACGACTAATTATAAATGGATTGATAATTGAGAAGATTCTTCAGATGAATACATTTTTCAATGTAATCGTTTCACCCCAAGGAAGACAGAACTGCTAACTGTATTCATGGGGCTACATAAAAGGAGAGTCAATGGTTACAGAAGCAAAGAGAAAGAAGAATCAGTTACTTGGGGTATCAGAATGGTTAAATGAAGAATGGGAATTCTACTGTGAAGAGATTTACGTGAGATTAGAGTGAAAAGGAAAAAAACAATATACAAAGGGTGTTGGAGAAAGGATATGAGAAGGATGGGAGTCAAGGAGATAAGAAATGACAATTGATCTTGCTTTTAAACTTCATGACGTCTAGTGTGTGCCAAAGTTTGAAATTATGTTAGAAAACAGAGAGTGGGTTATGTATTTGTCCCTTAGTTGAGTCCCAGTTCTATGTAAGATGTCGGGTGCAGATAGTCCAGACGAGTCAAATGTGGAGTTTGAGGAGAATCTGCGATTAAAGCACTCGGCTTTGTCCGCCGTAGATGTGACGATCTCAGATTTTTGAGTAAAGGAGGGATAGAAGTTTTATCATTGTTCAACACATTTTTTCAGAGCCGCCTGAAGATTTTTGAGCCGAAACTTCCGGATGCTATACGCTGCTTGATTCTATCAGTGAAAAACAGCTTAGCATCACTTTGGATTCTGTTACACCAATTACGAGCGGAAGCGAAAAGGCGCTTCTTATGGACTGATGCCTGGCTCTGATTTAGCTGGAAGACGTGTGTAACACTATTTTGGTATGGGGAAAATATGATGATATAATTGCATGCGGAAAAATACTATAATTGTATATACGATACTATTTTTGTACGACGGAGCGAAAGAAATTATCATTAGTTGCATTATTAATTGTGCAAATTGCAGTCGCAATATGAGTGGAGTGAAAAATTATATATTTCAAATTTTTTTAAATCTGAAAACTAGCTAAGAATAGAAGGAAAAATACATTTTTGCAGGTGTGTGCTATAGGGCAGATAGGTTCATCATATTAGCAGCCATTATGTGACAAAGCGTAAACAAGTGACTAAGAAAAACACCAGCCGTAAAGCCGTGAAAAATAACGGTAGTCAAAACATGGTTTCGACAACAGTCGAAAATTTTTAATGGGGCCAAGGAAGGTCAAATCCTTAATTCCCGATAGGATTTTACTTGAAAAATAAATGATGTAATCAGGGGAGAAGAAGAAAAGAAATGACGTCAAAAGAAATATTGCTATTTCATTAGTTAAATCAAGGGAATAAAAATTACTCTGCTTCATAATGCTATCTGGGAGTAAACTCATTGGTTAAAGATTTGATTTGCATGGACACCACATGTCCGTCATGCCCTCCCTAATATAATTTAGGGCAGACATAAAAACTAGACCCCAGAGGGCCAAAATCACTCTGATTCTGATTCTGGCAGTCGCAGTTGGAGTCCAGTCGGCTATTAGCCCAGAAATGCAACGACTGAGAGAGTGAGGTTCCCAACTATGGGGGGAGCTCGACCAAAATGAGTAGTCGCTTCCCAAAGAGTCCTGGCTGAAGACGTAAGAAACAGAAAGAGTCGAAAAGAGTTAAAATCAAACGAGCCAAAATAACGAGCCACCGATAGAATCCTGAAAGATACGAGAAAGAGTTAAAGTCAAATTGAGAGTTGTTGCTGCTCCGAGCTAAAGCAAGCAAGACGAATTTATCACCGCCGTCACAAAAAAAAAACCCTCTTCGGCTGTTTCAGTAAAGCTTCGATGAAAAGCCCTGATAAGACTTTTTGAACCGTCAAAACCTGAAAAAGAAAAATGGAAAACTTTGATTGGAATGAACAAATATTATTCTTAAACAAAAACTTTTGCTCCGTTGTAAAGATAAGAATTCGACGAATATGCTATTTTTTTTTTTTTGTATATAAAGATTTTCCGCAACTTATTCAGACATCATCGATTTTTTTTTTTTGCCGATTTTTATTAACGCAAGTGTGCACGCGTGTCCGGTCTGGTTCGACGTGAAAAACATAGGCTAGCGGGATTTCCACGTGCCTTACTTGAGATCAAAATTCACAGCGTAGGCAAGGAGGAACACCGTGGTAATAGACAACTTGAAGACCAGCTATTGTGTCGAAGCCATCACGACTAGCGACCCGAGAAATCTCTTTTATTTTTCATTCGAAAATTATGGCGGGCTGCTTAATTTTCACTAGCCTTTGGTTTGATATGCAAAGACAGACTGCGGTGAAATCTACAGGTCCATGTGTGGGGGACAGGGTAAAAAACATAGCCGAGGTGTCGTAACATCTTCCAGGAGAAAAAATAATACTCGTTGTATTTGTTTTTATTTTATTTTTTGTAATATCTATGAATAAACACTAAAAAATTTGTATGTGATAAACAAAAGCATGTGTAGCAATCCACTATGCCACAGCTTGACTAAGTCTTTCATATATCTCAGGAGATCGTCCTCGAGATGTTTTTATTTTCTAATGCCCAAGTGATTCTGTGCATAAAGAAAGTATATCAGCAGTTGACCTAGCAGAACGAAATTCATATTTTTTATCACTGAGATTGTTCCTGTTGAGGTGAACATCAAACTTTTATGCTGATAGCCTCAACGAGCTTTCTCATGAGAGTGAGGGTGATGGAACGGTATTCCGACGAGAATGAGCTCCCACTATTATTTCTTTTAAAACAGGGCGTAGACTTGACACCTTCCATAGATTTGGGTGCTGTCAACCGTCAAGCAATGTTTAAACAGTTTTTCGAATATCGGAGTTGAGTCAGGGACAACTACCATTATATCTATGCAAGTAGCTTTCTTGAAAAGCTATTGATATACCCAGGCACTTCTCTTGAACGTAATAGAGATATTCCTAATTTTGTTTTCTGTGTAAGGGAGAAGTCGGAAAATGGGTGTTCTTTGTCATCTAACCCTTGCTTGCAAGACATTCAGTGTTGCTGGTATTTTTTCTGCGAGATAGTTAGAATGCTGAGAAGAATCGTATCCTACTTGTTATTATTATTACTGCCATTTTTTGGTGCAGAAAATCCTAATATATAATAAGTGCAATGCAGAAAATTCTAGGAAAAAGTATACTCTAGAATACATTGAGGACTATGCAGGGAATATATTCTTGAGGGCACTGAGAATTGAAACGAGTATTCGCCACTGTAAGTAGCCACAAATGAGCAACTAAAATTCATAAAATTCTGAGTCTAACATTTAGCTTCCTGGAGCCAATGCTGGGCAATAAATACGATCGCTTAAATTTCCAAATGTAGATTTTCCGTATTTTGGTAAACGTTTGACTCGGAGTTGTTGTGTACGCAACTTTCATATTTGCACCATCATTCACTTAATTTATCCAGTAACATTTTGTTAAATTCTCGCAATTTTCAGTAAATTATGCATACTTAAAAAATAGCTATATTTAAACAAGTTCTATGTAATACGATCAGTTTTGTTATATGGCTCATTAAACTGATGGTTCCGTGGAAGTTCGCACTCATTTGCAAATGAGTACGAACTCCACAGAACCATCAGTTTAATGAGCTATATAAAAAAAACTGATCGTATGAATTGTGATGAATAGACCGAGAAGAAGTATCAGGCCAGAGATAGGAAAAGAACAGTGTGGTTTTGTTAAAGACACAAGAACAAGGAATGTCATATTTATGATGAGGATGCTCTCTGAAAAGGGCAATACAAATGAAGAAGGACTTATACCTGTGCTTTATTGATTATGCGAAGGCTTTTGACTAAATACGCCACAACGAATTGATGGAGATGCTCGGCAGCCTGGACATATTTGGGAAAGACTTGAGAGTAATCAAGAAATCTTTACAGCAAACCTCTTGCATACGTACAGGTAATTAATTAAATATATATACAAAGACAGAAAGGGGCGTTAGACAAGGATGTGTCTTTTCACCGGATCTGTTCAATTTGTACAGCGAGGACCCTAAAAGTTATGCCTGGATTCGTAATCGGAGGCCACAATTTAAACAACCTAAGATACGCAGATGATACTGTGCTGATAGCAGACACAGAAAGGAAACTACAAGACCTTCTACAGAAGGTGGCTGAAAATTGTAAAAAGAAAGGACTAGAAATATACTGCACGAAAACCAAATGCATGGTCACCAGTAAAAAGGGCAACCTAATATGCCAAATGCAGGTCGGGGATACTAGAATCAAGCAGGTACAAACATTTAAATACCTGTGACGTGTTATAACAGAAGACGGAAAGTGCGACACAGAGATCCGAAGGCGAATTGGCATGGCGAAGGAAGCATTCCAAAAGTTTAGTAAGGTATTAAGAAACAGGACAATTTCGCTAGAAACAAGGAAGAGAGTACTGGACTGCTACGTGCTGGATTGCTTCAATATGGCAGTGAATGCTGGACAATATCGTCAAAGATGAAAGGAAAAAATTGAAGCAACTGAAATGTGGTTCTACAGAAGGATGCTGCGAATATCATAGATCGAGCATGTGAGCTATGATGTCTTAGAAATGATGGAAGCAAAAAAGAAATTAATATTGATCATCAGGAAGAGACTGCTAAAGGTCCTGGGATATGCAATGAAGAAGGAGGGCTTAGAGAACCTACGCCCTTCTTCCTATCTTCCAGAACCTATCTGGCCTTATTAACAGGCCTAATAGAGGAAAATAGTCACAGGGGAAAGCAAAGAATATCATATTTGAAGGACCAAATGAGGTGGATGACGGAGTGAGGGTTGCATGGTGTAACGGGAGATGGCGTGCTCAGTGCCACCAGGGATAGGGAAACGTGGAAAGCTATGATCGTCTACGTCCTGAAAGAACAGGGCACATAGAATATATGTAATACATTAGTCATGGTTATAATAAAGCTTTCTCGTCTGCTAGCACCTATTGCTGGAAAATTACGTTTTCATAAACCAACGTGAATGCGTGATATTCTCCCTACATAGGCACATTCTGTTCATTCTATCATATTAACTCACTTCAATCCGTGTATTGTAAAGAAAAAAAAATAACGAAGGAACTTCGAAATTCGATTTTTTTTAATATGAAAGAAAGCAAATATTCAATAATAAAATTTATTTAAATTTGTATAGTTGTCTGTGAATATTATTTCTTCGCTTTCCTCACTTATATTCTTCTACACATGTAAAGTCTTGACAGAATTGTTACGTCTCTAAACTACTAGTAGAAGTTCATAATCATTTATCCAGCAGTTGAACAATCGGACAGTATATCGAATGATAATAACAATAACCTGTAATTTACATCCCTTTACCTATGTTATATTAACAAGCCGAACAAAAATGAAAATTTAAATTTCCGTTGAATATCTAAGTACGAAAGGATCATCCAGACTAAATAAACTAACAAGATTTAACAATTGTAAAGAGATCAGTTAGAAAGTGGATGTGATTAATTAACAAGATTTTGCGGTATTTTTAATAGTTATAACTTCTCTATAATATGCCTCAGAAGAGAGGAGTTGTTATAAAGAAGCGAATAGCCGTCAATATTTATATTATTAGAATAGGAAATTTGAATGTATATTAAATCATCTAGACATTTCATTAGAATTAACTGGAATATTCAAGATAGAGAGGAAGTACTGAAGAGAATTGTTGTCATTTTTTCTAAAGACAATCTCTACTTACTAACGTGTCATAACTTTACAAGTACATAACAATTAAATTTGGTCTATCTTTTGGATAGATCGTCTTTTTTTCCAATCTCTCAGTTTTATTGGAAACTGCATTGAAAATAGGAAAATAAAACCACGGCCAGGAGACGATTGATCAAGATATTGGTGGTACAAAGAGGCCAATGTCTGAAAAGACAAAGAAGTGTACAATGTGTGCTGCTGTAGAAATCGTGTCAACGTGTGTATTTCTAAAAATGACAACGAATCGGACATTATTGGCAGTGACCATTTTCCGTTGGCAGGCTGTGGAACACGCTATTCGCCCGATATTGCCATGTCGAAATCGCTCGTTACTGACAGTCTTTGTTTTGGCCCGGCCGCATCAGCGTTCTTTTAACCTGAATTCCTCATTCTTTTCACCAGTCAATGTCTATGTTTGTACGCACGAATCTATAAGAGATTTCGCGGTTTTCCTTCTTCGCTTCTATTCACGAAACTTATGGAAAGTTCATGTATATTTCGATATGCATACTTCCTGACGTAACGTTAAGAATTTAGTTTCATTTTCAAATTCGATTCTCAAATAGGACCTCCATATTCTGATATAGCAATGCATGAATTCTATTTTTTTTTTTTTTGCAATTTTATCACAAGCTATGAACTTTAAAATAATGTCTAGAGTTATGTATAGCAATTTGATAATACAGGAACAGGTGGGAATATTCACTTTCCCAATATGACACTAAGCTACGTTCAAAATGAGAAATTTTATTTTTTGTACTACTTTCTAAAAGATATTTTTTATATGTTTCTTGAGCTACTAGTGATCAGCGTTCGAACTAGTATAAAATATTGAATTCAAATTCAGGTTTTTAGCGCATTATTTAACAGATAGTAATTATTCCAATACCTATTTACATACTGTCCGACTATGATATTACTAAAAGATATTTTAAAAACTTTCGACAGTCCCATTCTTATCCTGGGGCGATAGTCGAGCGTTTTTTCTCATTGGCTATTTAATCTTCGATGAGTTGTGTGGGAAACTTCGCAGAAAAGTAAGTTACAATCTACATTCTGTTATATATAGAGACTGAATTCTGAAGCAGAAGCCGAAGTTACCGCTTGGTTTTGACCTCATATCTTATATTTACATTTGCACTATCTCTGATATTGAGCACTTTTATCCATAAGTATAGTATAACTTAAAACAATAGGTTTATTATATATATAAAATATTTGGAAGATGAACCTCCTCTTTAGGCAGAGAAAATGTGAATTGTATTTTCCAATGGCTTATTTATACAGACTTACGCTATCAATGGGAAATTTAATGGGAGTGAATGGGTAAAGCAAGAGTAGTTTAATTGAGAGAAGGGAAAAAGAGAAAATAGTTCGTACTTTCATATGGATTCCTACTGTTATAAAGACATTTATTGCATATTTACGAACAGACATTATTTCAGACCACACAATTGACTTCATCTTGATATAGCCTAATCGCCAGCTTTTATTCCTTACACATTCTGCACATAATGTTTTCAGTACTATATGACTTGACCTTTTCAATATATATCAATATATATTAGGCTTTCTGCATGTTGCGAATCTTCATCGCCAAATTGCTGTGGCATTGTTAGAGCCCGGAAGTATGACACAGAAACAAGGAGGTAGGTTCAAACAGTGTATTAGAATAACAGAGCATATATACAATAATATATGTTAGTAATCAGCAAAATAGAAGTGTAAGTCCAAATGATAATGTTAGGCTGCGTCTTGGCTGTCTCTAGACTATCTTACGACTGCCACACATTTGGGTCTCCGGAAGACACGCACGTTATTATTTGTTGAAGAGTAATTTTCTATAGACAGGACACTATAGCACTCCATTTTTTTCTTTCGTTTCCTACACGTGTCTAGCTAGGTTACGGTGATACTTATGTTTATTTTTGTGATATCGCTTCCGTTTCTTTTTGTTCTGAATTCTGTTTTTTATAAGAAAACAGATTATTTTTCTTCTTCTGTCTCATTCGTCCTTTGATTCTGTTTTCTTAAAAAGACCTGTACATCGTTTTCTTTTGTTTCCCACCTATTGATTTTGAAGACACTGTATTTAAAGAGGCATATTCGATTCCATTCAGCCGCTCTCTCAATTTTCTTTTCTTTTCTGGGACTTAGTTTTGTCTTTTAACTAATTCTTCTTTCAAATTAAGTAGATGTTTTCCTCTAATAGTACGAATAATAGATGCTCTGTACACAGACAGGCAACCTATGTTTGATCAAAGTCTTTTTTTTAATCCGCGCTTTTTGTTAGTAGGACTAAAATCACTAGGTTAATAATGGTAATTTTAAAATTACTCGTTTTTATACAGGAAATGTTCGGTATTCATTGAATGACGTTTACCTGCGTCTGAAATATATCAACTAAATTTTTCTCAAAAAGTTGTTCAGGGTATTAGATTATTTGATTCCAGTAAATGATATAGCTGTTTTAGATATTGACAGGATTTCCATTTCATTTTCTTTTTTTGTTTTGTTTTCATATTCTGGAAAGTTAGCAATTTGATTCTATCATTATTTTCGCATCTTGTCACATACAGCTCCTTGTTATAGTTGTGGCTATTGAAAGCTTTCAAAGAATGTGATTTCCTTTACGAATTTCTTCGATTTTGATTTTGTAGCGTCAATTTATAAACGCAAAGTATAGATAGTTTAATAAACTTTAATGAATTTATTTGTTTGCAGCCATTTCTTATCTGTTTATATATCTAGAATGAGGTATTGTAACTATTTTCAGTATTTACATTTGTCGGATTGTTTACTCATCTTTGTTGCTATATTCACGACATTTGGCTGTTGTTCACTCTGGCCTTCTTCAGCTTCACAAGGACCCACGGCCTAGTGGATAAAAGTATTGAAGTAATCCAGTGACCTGACCGAAAGGGTTCTGAGTTCAACATCTGGCCACAACAGGATTGAAGAAAAACTGAAGGGAAATTGTAATCACCTGATAATGGCCGGCTCGAACAATGGCCGAAACTTCGGAAATAGTACAACACATATGAAGATAACTGTCCGAACAATGTAAATACTTTCCATTCGTTGTTTTATTTTTAAAAAATGCCTATACGTTATATTTTACTCATTTCTGAATGATTTGTGCGTCAGGCATGGCATTCATCTGTAATTTGAGTGTTATCAATTAGAAAATATGGAATAGAATAAAAATAGATATTTACAATTGGTTAAAATGATTATTGTAATCCTAATAAAATTCAAGAGTTATCAAATAATATTTGATTTATTTTTATTTTTAAATCAGTATCACCCCAAGTATGACATTGAAGCCTAAAATGCAAGAAGTTACGGGGTGTGGAAGAAATAAGAACAGAAACATTAACAGTAACAGAAAAGGGTAGTCACGAGGATACTATATAGCAACTGACATCGCATTTAAATTTTTGCAGATTAAAGTTGGCTGTAAAGAACGGCGTCGTAGAAGTGCGAAAAAAGAAAGTGTTAGTACAGAACCTACGGCAACATCTAGCCAGCTAAACTTTAATTTGATGAGATATCTACATTAGTATTAGACTTGTGCTTAAATCTAAAAAGTGTAGGTATAATTTCGAAGAGCTCATCCGAGCAATTACGGTGAAAATACCTTCTGTTATTTTTGTGGATTTTGCTCTCCGACCACTTTCATGTGTCAGTTGAAAAAGAACGGGCACCAACTGAGCAGAGCTAAAACAAACAAGATCTACGTGTACGTAAAGAAATATCTTCTGCCGTAGATTAGTGTTCATTAGAAAAATTATTTCGATAAAACTGACTGAAATGTCATGATTATAAATCGAAACATGAGAAAAAATCATGCAAGTAACAATAATTACTCATCCTAAGAATTCAGATAATGCTTTTAGCCAATTGGCAATATAATAGATACTGCATGTTTCTTTTCTGCATGCAATCTTTGTAAGATTATTTTTCTATATCGTATGTACATTATTCTTTCCTAATTGACATGTTCGTAGTCAAGTTGATATGATAATGCATTATCTATTTCTTGAATTCTAATATAACTTCCAATGTACCGCGGTCTTTCTTTAATATTAACTTACATTGTGATGTTAATTCTACATTAGATAACATACAACGTCATCAGAGTCTGATGTTGAAATATAAGATTTTCATTTCCAGGATAGTGGGGAGCAAAATGAATTCTGTAAATATGACGGGTGAATCTAATGATTTAGTAGATGAAAGGTTTTTGTTTTCTAACGTAGTTCAAAAATATATTCAAACTTCATTTTAATTCCTTCAGTTTTAGTAAGAAGACATTATTCCTGTATCTTATTATTATCTTTCTATTTTATTATGTTTTCAATTGTTTCTATTTGACTTACATCTAAATATAATTACTGGTGTCCAACACATTCAAAAAGTGAAAACTGCCATCTTTATACAGCTGCTTTCTATGAATAAAGATCTGTGATAATATGGCTTTAAAAAGAATCACTCATTTAAAATCTATAAGAAAAATGTTCCATTATTAGTCTCTAAGATTCTTCTTCTTCTTCTTCTTCTTCTTCTTCTTCTTCTTCTTCTTCTTCTTCTTCTTCTATGTGCCGTATCTATTCAGGACGTTGTCTATAATGGTTCGTTCTGCGGAATGCCCTGTCCGTTGTTAGTCTTAATGATTTTTTTTCTTTTTGTTTTCTCTCCTAAACTTTTAATGGGGGTTAAATGACATGTCACATCAAAGTAACCAGATTATATGTGAACTTCAGAAGAAAGGAAATTTCTTCTATTTGCATTGCTCTAGTTATGGGTATTATTATATCCATGTTGTAATAACATCCTATTTCACGTTTAAAATGGAATAGCTGAATAAAAATAAATGACAAATATTCTTTGTTCTCAAAGATAGTTACACGTATCTTACAAATAAAATCTGTATCACAGTTCTACAACAGCAACCAGTGTGAAAAAATCAAGTCTAACTTAAATGGAAAACCTGGAGGTACAACGGTTTGTTTATAAACTTGGTGACACCATGTGGATTTCCCTGTAAGAACTACCACTGTGAGCAAAGTAAGGGATTTACATCGCACCTTGTCGTCTTCAGTTTATAATCTGACGTAACTTACCGATCATCATGTGACCCCAAGAAATTATCAAAACAAAATGGAGATAATAGCCTTTTGTATACCTACATTCTGTTTTGGTGTTCATCATTCAAGCTTGTAGGTACTTTATGTATGTATACCTTTTCATATTGTTCTAAACGTGTTTTTGTAGTACTTTTTGTTCAAAATTTCTGCCCATTTCTTTTGATAAATGGTCGGATGATTTATTTGAAAGGCTTCATCGTATAATGTCCGATGATTTCCTTAGTTAAGTTTCTATTATAGACTGATGTTTTGTTAAAGTAAAATTTCCATAGATCAGGTCTTGTACGTTGCGTAAATACATGTGAGCTTTTAAAAAATCAGTATCTATTTTTATTTCTTCCGTTATTTAATCAGTTTAAATGTATATGTCCTCTCTTTCTTTTTTCTTTTTTTTTGTCACTCCTTTTTATTGATGCATTTTATAAGTCCGTAGATTCAGATGTCTTATTTAACATAAGTTAGCTTCCATTTAGTTCCTATGATTATACTTGTTGAAATCCTGCTCCATTTTTCTGGTCACGACGATTCACCGATTCCCGTACGATCAATGAAGTTAAGCATCATGAAGCCTGGTCAGTAACTAGATGGGTGACCAATTAGGAATACCATGTACTGTAAGCTTGATTGGTTTAGTTGTTAATGGATCAAAATTATTAAGCAGCGTTCCAATTCGTGATGCGTTCGTTATATTCACTTACACGATAAGGAAATGTATGAAGCTACATATTGACTTCCCGTTAAGAATTAATTAGTATAGCATTTATCATTATCTCACACCAAGAATGATTTCGATATGAAAATATTTTCTGACTTTAAATAACATGGAAAGTGTTGCTAGGCTAAAGAATACAAATCAATCTTCATATTTGTATATTAACTGATATTCTATGTTTTTCTCTCTATATATATTCTTATTTTATAACTTTATTTAATATACGCAATTATATTTTCGCTCTACCTGTTCAATCACCTTTCTTCTGTATCATATTTTGATTAATCTTAACCGATTTAATCATATTTCTTGTCAAAGATACTTTGATATTAGATTTTCCTCTTTGCTTTATTTCTCCGGATATTATAGTTCATTTACTTATACTTCAGGTTAGTAATTTTACCTTGTACTGTTTTAACATGGCTAATTTTATTCCACTTTTTGTTCGTTTCTTCAGTCTGACTCATTTATGAAACTATTTTTATGTATTCTTTTGATCATTGTTTTAGTATTTACATGTATCCCTTTCAATTGTAGGTTCCATTCTTTTATCATATTAGTTATTGCATCATGATTATTTATTGTTAAATATTTGTTCATTTCATTATGTTATGTCTCCTGTAGGATAATTTTTATATTGCATTTTCTCTTTTGAAATTTCTCTTTTAGTTTTCATAACTTATCTTTTTCGTAAAGCATCTCTTTTTATCAGGACACCTTTCTTCGTAAAATATTTGTTCGAGCCGTAAGAATCAGTTTCAAAAAAACAATTCATATCTTTTTCATTCTTCATTTTATCTTTTCTACAAACTATTAGTTTTCTTGGCCCATTTCATCTTTCAATATTTGTTCAAAATGTAAGTACGAAGATATTGGCGAATCATGTTTTATTATTTCTTTTACACTTTTATTTATACCTCCAAATTATTTGCTTAAATCTAAATGATCCATCGTTTATTCACTATCAACTGAGTTAAGTTAATCGTGATCAGGGTTCATTCTTTGTCTCTTTTGTTACTTCGACTGCCTTGAAGAATATTATTGCTTTTTCGTTTACTTTCAATTTCTTTTGTATTCTATCTTACTTGTTTTATATCATCATGTTTTTTAAACTTGACCACTTTTAATGTTCCCTTTTTGTTTGTTTCGTGAGATATATGTTTTATATATGTCTTTTTACATGCCTTTATGTCAATCTTTATACTGAATAATTTGTATTTTGCATCTTGAAAGATCTAGATTGCCCATGGTTCAACAAGATGTTCTCAATTGTTCAAGAGTTGTTTTGCATTTGTCAGACAGTTTACCTTGGGGAGTCTCTAAGAAGTTGACCTTTACACCTCTTGTATTAGTGTTAATGAATGTCCTCATTCCAGGCCAGATTCATGGTAGAAATTCTAACACCCATTTTTCAAGCGAAAGGCCACATTTCCTAGTCTGGACTATTCATAATTCCTCCCGTAGTATTTGGATACAATTCTTGTGTACGGGTGCAGTCAAAACATCGACTCCAAGCCAAGGCTTGTAGTCTCCATTGTAGTTCTCCATTTCACATCCTATTGTTCCCACGATGTTCAAAGGGCATTCTCATGATAGCGACATTTTGATGGCAGTTAATTTTGACACTTCCAACACCGTACAGATTAGGTTTCATATATACATTCTTTAATCAGAAAAAAAACAGTATTCCCTTATATTGTAGTTAATATAACCTAAAATCGCTTATTTGACACCGTAAAATTTTAATTACTATCTCCATACACATGCACATGGACACACACACACACACTCATACGCACACACTTTCCCTCTCTCTCTCTCTCTCTCTATATATATATATATATAATGAACGTGATTCTGAATGGAATGTCGTAAATTCCTAGCATTGTCTCAAAACTAAGGTAAGTCTGGTATTTTAAAGAATCAATAATGTCTCCGTTTGCCAGTAATACCTCTCCGTCAGTAGACTATTGATAAATACTCATGCATGAGTATTTATCAATAGTCAACACGAAACATTACATTATGTATGAGCAAATGTCCAGATAATAGGTGGAATGTCTGTGACATGGCATAATGGCGTGGTTTTCCAATTTTTAAAGTTAGTATTTGGGTTGGATTGCAAACTGCAATCTCTTAAAATAAACTTATATATTAATTGTAGCATATTGTCGTAGAACAAAGGTTATATGTTAATTATATTACTATAGCTAAGTTCTTTAATTATCTATCTCTCTGAGATTAGTTCAACTTTTATAACTTATTGAG
Organism: Ascarosepion bandense; assembly: GCA_037127315.1. Lineage (NCBI taxonomy): Eukaryota > Metazoa > Mollusca > Cephalopoda > Sepiida > Sepiidae > Ascarosepion > Ascarosepion bandense. The sequence continues at coordinate 4,122,246 of JBBBDQ010001533.1, read as the reverse complement.
TATACATTTGAATCTGTTGCTGAGCTTGTTTGATCTCATTATTTGAAGAATTTCGATTAACACATGCGACTTACATTCTTAGAGAAAACAAAGTATTATATGAAACAAAGTATACACAAAGTAATTAGAGGATATATAAGTTGAATATAGTAAAAAATAACTTAGTTATTACTCTATGTGCAATACTGAAAACTAGTGAGAATTTCAATTATTTCGTCTTTTAATTTTATGATGAATTTTTATTCTTAAGTTAATGATGAAGTAAACTTAGAGCAATTTCTTCGGCAATAAAATATCCGTAGCATTTCGTCTTATCGCCTCATTTAACAGATGGACTTACCAACATGTTATTACAAAAACAAACATAAATACACATGCCGCACATTATCTTTAGAAGTAAGGGAATAGAAATTAAACATTTGAAAGTGACAGTTATTTCTAATGAAACAGGGGGTAAACTCTTTTATCACTCCTTATTTTTCTTTCTTTCACTCTTTCCTTCTTTTCTTTTCTTAATGAAATCAAGTGATATCTCTGATATGTCGTTTTTCTCCCTTTCACAAGATTAAAAAATATTTTTTTTATTCATGAGAAAACGTTAAAATCATTGCTTTTATCATTTTTTCATTCAAACAATTATCGTCTCTGATATGTTTTTTAAGACTTCCCCGGCCTTCAACACGAAATAGTACATTATGTATAAGGTATTGTCATGATGTTACGGTCGATATAACTAAAAAAGAGACACACAAAATTATAAGATATTTTAAGTTCATTTACACACACTTTTGTAAATTCATTTCTATTCATTGACGGAAACTATTAAACTGTTCAAGTCATACCCCATCTTCTATTACTGCTCGTATTTTTTCGTCCTCATTGAACGAGCAAAAATCTTCTAAGTTACAAACGGTTGCTGTTTTTCTGCGAGTTCAACATTGCTGGAGGGAAACAGAAATTTCAACGAGCTTTAATTATTGACAAAGAGATTTTGATCGAATCTTCTGCTCTTGCAATTTCAATTATGAAGTCTTAAACGAAAGTTCTTGTCAGACATTGCAGAAAACATTTTCACCGTGTTAGCTACCTTTAAGCATGAAAGATAATTATTGATTCCATTTTCGTTCTTTTTTTTAGTTTTTTTTCGGCCTCTAAACTAATAGCGTAGCATTTGCATACAGCTAATTTCTGAATAAGAGAAGGTAATTAAAACCCTCCAAATGGTAAAGGCTTTGTATGTTGTGATGGTAGCGATCAAACTATATTATCAAATTAAAGCAAATGTTTGAATACATTTCCCTTTAAAAAATTCATATGACTAAAACATGTATATGACTTTAAATCCGTATTGCTATTTAATGGAGCAAACATTATATTCCGAGGGAACGACATGTAGTGACAATTTAAATAATCTCCGAAACTAAAATGTTTGCGTCCTCGCTAGCCGTCATCTATTGAACTTAACAAGTAACCAAAGTGACTGCACCCATTAAGAACCAATTCCATTCTGGCAGATTTTTTAGTCTAAATTAATCACCATTAAGCATCAAACGTGTGTGTGTGTGTGTGTGTGTGTGTGTGTGTGTGTGTGTGTGTGTGTGTGTGTGTGTGTGTGTGTAGAAAGCAAAATATTTAAAACAACAAACCAGAAATCTACACAAGGTATGTTATGAAATCTTTATTTTGGTAAAAAATAAGTACACAATTCTTAAAGTTAAATCAATTTTTGAAAAAAGCAAAATAAGTCAACGGTAAAATTTACACATGAATTTAGGGTTAATAACAAAATCGCATTCATTGATGTTAATATAGAACCAAAAAACAAAATGTTTGCCACTTACCCGCATAAAAAACCCAATAGTACGAACTCTTATCTTTTAAATTATACTAGCGAAAGCCCGGATTAGTTATAAAATATAAAAGAAATAGTGAAAACTAACTTCTAAAATAGAGCACACATCTTCGCAATAATTATTTGTGAGCGAACTGAAACACACAAAACAAACATTAAACATCAATAAATTTACCAACTACATCATTGATGAAAATATATTATTCCCACTAAAATAAACGACACCAGTAATAAAAATACTACGCAACAAAACATCAACATATTTGACTCCAAACAGACGCACAAAAATTATAAGCAGGACTAATTCTCTATCCGAGGAAATATTAAACATTTTATTTGTGCCGTAATTTCTAAAAAATCGTAACATTTATCATATATTATAGAAAGTGGAAGATCGTTTATATTGCTGCTACTAATAAAAATACACAGATTATATTTAAACTAACGATGACCAGTAGAGTGTATCAATTTCAATGCCCATGAAAGGACAGTGTTGCTTGTCCCAAATCAGTTACTTATATTGCACAGACTGCCACCTTCAATAGACGCCTTTTTTAAATTTTATATCTCCCACAAAATGGAAAATTAGGAAGCTGGAAAATGTAATCAAATCATCCTCGTGGGACATATTTCATGAACGGTGTTATATATATATATATATATATATATATATATATATATATATATATAATATTTTACCAGTGTAGAAAAATTGATATCCCTTAACTGGACAGCGGAGATGAGCCCATGCTGACCAACAAAGTAGCTAAAATAGGCTGTACAATGTGATTAGTTGGTCACCTGATGACTCACTTTCCGATGGGTTCCCGTGTTGATCCTGGCACCAACGAATTGCGATGGGTGTGGAAAAAATATTTCGTCACTCTAACCGAATCACTACGAGGATCGCATTATCCTATAATGTATAATTATGCAGGTGGGGATGGGAGTCTCTTATGAATGCAAATATCTACTAAAACTATTACTATGAATACACACGAATATGCTACAAATTCTTTTAACGGAGTCAGCTCTAAGGATCCTGGGTGAATACTGCAACAAGTACATTTAAGTAATTTTTTTTATCTGGTGTGCATCAGTTTTACTTCAGAAGTAATAAATATTCCCAAACGACAATTGTTGATGGTATACACCTCAGAAATTTCTTGTCTAAAAAAGAAGAGATTAATAGAAGAAAATTACGTATCACAGTTTAGAAAAATATTGTTAAAATGACTTCTTGCAAAGAATTTAAATATTAGTTTTCTATAAGAAGTAAGATTGTTCTGTATGATTATATGATTGTCGAATTCGAGCCTAAGTCAGAATTTAAGAGGCTCAAATGCAAAACTATGGATCAGCTTTTGAAAACATAGGAAAAAGAACTTCCTGCCATTTTTTATTTCTGATGTCAAAAGATATGATGTACGTTGTGGTGCAGTGGATATCGACTCGGAACTAGAAATCCGGAGAGCCGAGTTCAAATTCACATTGAATTCTTTGCATTCACTTACGCACAAATACCCTTGGGAAACCTATTAATCCGTCTCTTTCTTCCAGTTATGGGTTAAATAATAGAACAGATTGGGTGCTATAGCCTTGGCTGGCAACTAGTCTAACGCAGAAAGCAATGGCAACTTGCTGCGGGATAATGTTCTGCCCAGTCAGTCATGTCTCTTTTTGAGACATGATCGCCCAAAGCGTGTATCACGTATGGGACTTAACTGACTTGCTGTCATTACTATAGTTTTTCCTGTCATCATGATGTAAATCTTTTTGCAAAACGTATGCCATGTACCTAAAATATCGCTCATTTTCATATTTGCAAATTTGAGGTCTTAAGATAATGTTAATCTTAATTCTCAGTTCAGTAGACAAAGTTTTCTACGAGGAATTCTTTTTAATCATTTCACCCCAAAGAAAGCAATAAATCTACAAGGCTGCAAAGTTATAGAATAAGAGTAACTCAGTGTTATAGAATAAGAGTAAAACTACTATTAAAAAGAGAGTATATTCAAGTAATAAGAATAAAGAAGACAGACGATAATGATTGACACTGCATTAAAAGAATTGAAGATCAAAATTAACTAGGAAAAATCTACGAGTGAAATATGCGACAGAAGAAACTGTTACCATTAAACTTACGTTCAGATCTAGCCATTTCAAATGTAATTAGATGAGACATTGCCGCCAATCTAGTGGGTCAATTAAGTGCCATACATGATACACAGTTGGGCGATCATGTCTCGAAAGTGATATAACTGACTGAACTGAAGATTATCTCGCAGTAGTTTGCCATTACTTTTTGTGAAAGGCTGGTTTTCAACCAAGGTAATAAAACCCAAAATCTCCTGCTATTTAACCAATACATTGAGAGAGAAGTGACGCATTAATATCTTTCCCGATGGTATTAGCGCGTAAGTGAATGCAGCAAATTTAACTGGAATTCGAACTCATCTTTCTGAGTCAATATCCATGCACTAAAACGCACATCCAGTACTGCGCGTTATTTAATAAATTCTAGGTACCATAGTTCACCAGAACAATTACGATAAAACAACTTGTAAAAGAGACACAGGAAATATATATTATAGTATTAGAAAAGAGGTACCAGGTCAAGACGAATGGCATTGCAAATTCTTCATTAGATTTAAGTTTATCAATGCATATCAAATGTCTTTTTAATAAAATAATACTAAAACTATATGAAACTGATGTATGTCTAATATATATGTGTTTTTTAATGCCGTTAAATGTGATGAATAACATAAAGCAATATAAATAGTTTGAACGAATTTTATTACTCTCATGAATATGCTCTAAGTTTGCTTTTGGTTCAATTGTATGAAACATACTCTTAGTGTAAAAATATTTTCAAGTTTATGAATGAATTTATTTTTATGAAAAGAATATATCTTTCTTCCTGGTACCTGTTCAACACTGTTGCATTGAATATACTCAGGAAACATGCATTCAGATTGAAAGGAATGTGTAATACGAATCTGTTGCACTACGTGTCCCAATATAAAATGAATATCAATGATCATACTCAACGTTACTCGCTGTAAAAGTTTATATCTACGTTTCGAAATTGTATTACTTTATTCTTGGGGGATTCTGGTGAGTTATATTTACCAAAATTACCTATTTAATGTTATAGCCTTCCCCCTAGTGTTATTAGAAGAACAGTTTTGGCCTCATTTTAGACCATTAGTCTTTCTGTATGTAAAGGGTAACCGGAGAAATTAAGGCATAACTCTTGATAAAATTCACTTACTGAGTCACATAGAGTGCGATAAAAGATATTTCAGATGATCACTACTTTTAATTGCTACAACGATAAATGTTATCCAGATACACATGTGGCCGATATAAGAAGACGAAAGACTGTGAATGACAGTTGTTTTAATTTTTAATGATCACAATTGATTGGAAAACAAGAGGGCAGAAGTGAATTCTACAAACAGGAAATGCGAGAAAAGAAATGTTGCCATAAAACATACGATTATATCTACACAATTCCACTGTAAATTTATGACACCTTGCTGCCAATCAAGTACAGTGATTACACTTATAAATATGGGTAACATAGAGGGGAGTTTGTCAAAACAATTATAATGCATGGATTTATGGAGAATACACAGAGAATTTATATTACGACGTTAGAAAAGAGATGCAAAGTCAGGACTATTGACACTGCAGTTTCTTGCATGTATTGTATCAAGGATATCAAAATATATATGCGATAACAATAATCTAAGCATGGATGAGTGATAAACTTGTAATATTTAAGATAGAGTCAAGCGAGAGATATTATCGAGCACGACACAGAAAGTTAACATTCCTTGCAGTAGACCAAGTAGTTGACTCATGTTAGCGTGAAAAATTAGCCCGAGAAAGCTTACCGAGTTACACTTCTGAAGGTAAGTATTAGCCATATTGATGAAAGACAGAAGAACTTCTTTTAGATAATTAATAGAGAGCTCTTTCGTTCCATAGGTGTTCAAATAAAGAAGCAGTTTCTTGCCCTCACTTAACAGTAGATTGCATGTCATATTTCAACCAGCGGCAAATTTGACTTCATCGAACCGAACAAACCTAGTATTAAGACAAGAATAAATAAATATATATATATATATATATATATATATATATATATATATATATATATATATAGTAGTACCACTATAGATATCGACTGAGAACTGATGGTAGGTTATTGATGATAGTTATAAACAACAAATTCAAGACTAGAAAAACTCTTGTTTCCAAACTAGAGAGGAGACATAGGGAAAACACTCCACTATATTTCCAAATAAATCATGAGAATTGTCAAATAATACAAAGTGCGTTGGGCCAATTGTCACCATTTTATTTTTTTATTTTATTTTGCGCATGCGTGTTGCTTATTTTTGGTTTATTTTAGCTGCTGCATAGTATAATACGTTCAGTTGGTGACCGTCTGCGAGAAAATATTCTCTCCACTAGAAATTTGGAAACAAAATGCTGTACTGATTGGCATTTGCATTGTATGCTTCAATACGAACATTTCGGTGTGTCTGGGTGTCAATCTGAAGATTGAAGAGAATTTGGAAAAAGTTGGATGAGTCTAATTTTAATGATGAATATGTTCAACGTGATCAATAATGATGGCGACGCTGTGCCTCCATTCATCTTCCCACAAGGATTCAGATCCAATACGGACGCCTACATTAACAACAGGGTTGGTGCTGGAAGACCCATATATCAGTCAACATGCCTGAAGAGTATGAGAATCTAGTAATAGCTTTCAGACAATTACTGCGATTACCTCCTTAGTTACATATGACCCCATAACTCAAGGAAAGGTTTTTGGCAGCATTCACAATCGTAAAAAGGAGACCGTCCAGAAAAGATATAGAAGATTCCGAAGTTAGATAGCGATCGTGGTTAAAGCCAGTCGCGGTTTTATTGAATAAATTTAATCTTTATTATTTCAACCTATTTTTGTATCCTTTTAATAAATATATCTCTTAAAATAAGATGTCAATGTAGTTTTTCTTTTTGCGTAATTAAGAAGACATTTTATTTATCGAAGCCTGTATATAAAAGGAATCTATTGATAGCCATGATCATCTAAGTTTTGAAGTGATATAGCATTTTGAAATTGTCTTAATTAAATTGTATATTTTTATTAACAATAATATTTAATACTTGGTAAATCTTTTAAAGTCTCGCTAGAATTATATAAAATTATTGTTTTAGTTTTAAATAAATACAGATTTATTTCATTCATTTGCACTAATTACATACTTTACAGGTTTCATTAACACCTATTAAATCTACCTCCTCACTTTCTATTATTTTTCCTTTTTTAAATATTTTATACTCATTTCCAATGAAACCTTATTTATTGTTCATTATCTTCTTTATTTATGTGTATCTTATTTTAATTTTCCAAGTCTTTATTGCAAAGAACTTGCACATTTATTCCAACTTATGTTCCAATATTCCTCTTCTTCCAGAGAAGAAGCCAATCCAGCAAGAAGAAAGAAGTAGTGGTTAGGTAGGATTGGTTGATATACACCAATAAGAAAACCAAGTCATAAAATTAAAATATTCTCTGAGGAGACAGTTATTGCACGGCTCCAAGCCTACATCGCATGCTACTCAGTCTAACAATCTTACGAACCGACATTCTGTCTCAAACGTTATTTCATTTAAGAGTGTGTCAGTCAGTCATTTCTCTTCGCTTTTAGTTCAAAGAGAGCTCAAGCCCGTCTCGCTGAGGTCAAGCGAAGCAAAGGGTAATTCATTACTGTAGCTATTAATCGACTTGCTCTCTTTATTTAGGCCACCCAGTCATTAATTGGAACATCTTCCAGCTTCTGGAAATAGTACTGACCATACTAGCAGCAGCAACTAGCGGGGAAGCAAAGTTATCTTGTAAATCAAACATCTCACATGAAAGAAGAAAATTGGATTTAATATTAACTTATTACAGCCTTTATCATGAATTCTACTAATGATGATCACGAAAAATGACTCACGAGAATATTTATGACTCTGTTTTATTAAAATCAAACAAGACCAATATTTCTTCAACGGAGACAAATCCAGAGAAAAGTTTTTAGATTTTCATTTGTGATTATATTTCGATCTTCAATTCTGGAAATGAAAATTCTATTTTGAATAGAATCTAGCGGCGTCAACACTGACGAAGTGTGCTAACCCCCACTTTAGACTGACACACTGATAACCCTCACTGATATGCACGTTTATAAATAGACATTTTATTGTCGATTGATGGAATGTATATATTCTTATTAACTTTTTAGCTAAAAAACGAAGAAATAATAGCTAGTGGGACATTTATCAGTGATGACACTGAATATATTACTAGCATTAAAGTGTGGGCAATCTGTTGAGAGTGTTAGGCAACAATTTTCACATAAAGAAATATGAAAACACGATTAATAATTTAACGAATTAAAAAACCAGTTTATTATACTTGTACATTTGTCCTTAAAATATTTATTAAAAAGATAAACAATTACGAATCAATTTGGTAAAATTTTCGAGAATTCAATAGTTAAACATTCAGAGCTTGCGTTATATGCATCCAGTGCCATGCACAAAACTAGGTTGGATGCAATTTTCGAAATGCATGTTTGAAATAACAATTCAACAGCAGAAGAATATATTGACATCTATCAAAAATGATTTCCTAGCAGAAGTATTATGAACACACAACATAGTTTCAGTTTTAACCACTTAAAAAAAAAGAAAAAAAGACACTGGATAAGTGAAAAGAAAGATTGGAAGGAAAAATCTCTGAAACTGATTAAGTATTGAGTATTAGATTTTCACTCAAGATTACACATAAGATGACAGGAAACTTTATAAAATCTTTAGGGAAGAAAAGATAAAAAAACAAATACCAAATTTAAATGTATATAGAAATAAAGGGTTCCCTAAATGTTGAAAGATATTTTGAAAATTAATGATTAGGCAAGTGGTAAGAGATGTAAACAGATTTTAAATTGTCGTCATTTTAATAAATTTGTAAATAGAAAAAAATCAATAAAAGTTTTAATCAAATATAACACACACACACACACACGCACACGCACACAAACACAAGCACACATATATGCCGTATATACTGGCGTATCATGACAAATTTGAAAATCTAATTTGAAGCTAATTTCAACGAGATCGCATCGTACAGGAGATAAACATAAACGTATGTACTGCTTAGGCAAAATGATCATAAAAATTAAGATTATGTACATACTCACACACGTGTATACACACACATACACACACAGATATATATGTGTGTGCATATATATATATATATATATATATATATATATATATATATATCAGTCACATAAGTGTCATATATGTTACAGGCTTGGTCGATCATGTTTCGAAAAAGACATAGCTGACTGGGCATAGGACTTTCCCACAGTAGGTTGCCATTACTTTCGGAGGTAGACTGGTTGCCAATCCAGGTTGTAGAACACAATATGTCTTGTTATTTAACCGATAACTGGAAGAGACGGATTAATATCTTTCCCAAGGATATTTTGCCCTTAAGCGAATCCAACGAATTCGACTATAAATGAAACGCTGCTCTATGATTTCTTGTTTCGAGCCAATATCCACTGCACAACAACGCACATCTACGGTTTTCATTTGTCTTTTTATATATATATATATATATATATATATATATATATATATATATATATATATTTAAGTATGCCTGTGTGCACGTGTGTGTATCAGAATTTTTTTTTTAAACGTTTCAACCCGAGCAAGGCATGTCAGTGCCACGACTGCGTAGGGGGCTACAGTGGAGAAAGGATGATTAAATATAGGAAATGTCAGAGGGTGGGTGATAGGCGGGTAAGGATACCGAGAATGAGGGTTGGGTAAATGAGAGTGTTCTGAGAATAATTGGGAGTTAGTGTGATAGGAGGTGTCTATTGACCCTACATTTAAACACCTGGAGATTGTAGCTGTCGGGAAAGCAGACTTGTGGAAGGGATTTCCACAGGCGGTAAGCGCGAGAAAGAAGCTGTTGGAGTAGAATTTACGGTTACATCTTATTTGTTTAACTGTAAAAGGGTGGGACCTAGTTGCTAATCTACTATCTCGTGTAAATTCGTGCTTAGGCGGCACCAGTAATCTGAGCTCATCGGAGCAGAAGCCAGGAAACTACTTGTAGAAGAGACACAGGGAAGCCACATCACGCCGGTGAGAGAGTGGTTGCAGCCGGTCTGCCAAGTCAATATCAACCACGTTACAGATCCTCCATTGTATTTTGTCAAGAAGCCCAAAGAGAGCAGCAGGGGCACCCGACCAGATATGGCAACAATATTCAATACACGGGCGGATGGTAGATTTGTATATGTGCAGAATAGATTCAGTTGGGAAAAACTTCCGGGCCCTGCACAGAGAGCCGACTTTCATAGCAGCAGATTTGGCAATGGATTCGATATAGTCATTCCATTTCAGGTCCGCCGAAAGTGTAAGGCCAAGGAGGCGTAGTATTTTACTCTCTGGGAGGCTAGCCTGTCCCATGCTAATTGGAGGTAGATGCGATTGTCTATGGTGGTTAGTTGATAACAGCTTTGTTTTAGAGGCATTGAAATTTACTAGCCATTTCCTACCCTAGGCCACTACGTATTGGAGGTTCTTTTCAAGTACGGCAGCGAGGTTCACTTTGTCGTCCACGTTTTTGATCGATGCGAGAGTAGATTGTTGTGTCGTCGGCATACATGCCAACTTGGGATCTAATTGTGTCGGGGAGATCATTAATGTAGATCAGAAATAGCGTGGGACCTAGGATAGAACCTTGAGGGACGCCCGCGTTCGTCTGGTAGTTTTGGGAGGCATGCCCATTTAATACCACCTTTAATGTGCGGTTAGAGAGGAATGACTGGATGAGGTGAAACAGATGTCCAGTTATCCCGTAGTTCCGCAGTTTGCACAAGAGGCCAGCATGCCAGACCCTCTCGAACGCTTTGGAAATATCCAAGGCAACGGTTCGGGCTTCGCCATTCTTGTCAAGTGCCCAGTATATGTACTCGGTAATGGTGGTTAGCATATCAACAGTAGACCTGGTGAAGCGAAACTGTTTGTCAGAGAGAAGCCTGTTGGCCGTGAGATGCTGAATCACCTTCGGCGTTGATAATGGCTTCGAAAACTTTGCCAAAAATTGGAAGGAGACTAATTGGACGGTAATTGGAGGAGTCTGAGGGTTCGCCAGAATTCTTAAATATAGGAAATACACAGGAGGACTTCCAACAGGCAGGAAAACAGGAAGCAGATAGGCAGAGGCTATAGAGTTCAGAGAGGACAGAGGAGAGTTCTGGGGTACATTTCTTCAGTAATATGACTGGGATTCCGTCAACGCCGCTCGCTTTGTGTGGGTCAAGTTGTGCAATTATCTTGGCGACCAGCAAGGGTGTAATGTGGACGCTATTTAGTTAAGCCTTAGTTCTGGGTTGGAAGTCGGCTGTAGGTATTCCTAACGAGTCCAGTGTCGAATTGGTGGAGAATCTACGGGCAAAGCATTCAGCCTTGTCCGCTGGATAGGTGAGAACTTCAAACTCATTGATTAGTGGGGGTATTGAAGTCTTGTTTCTGCTGTGCACGCTTTTGCAGTGACGCCAGTAATCTTTGGAACCAAACATAGAGGATGCTATGCGTTGCCTAATTCTCGTAGCAAACGCCCTCTTAGCTTCGTTCAGTACTTTTTTACACTTGTTCCGTGCTGAGGCAAAAAGGCGCCTGTTTTGGTTCTACGAGTAGCTTCGATAGAGCCGGAAGAAATGGTTGCGGTGGGCAATGGCGGCCGAGCAAGCGGGTGAGAACCAGGGGGACGAATTTCATTTTAGTTGCAATTTCCTGGCCGGGATAAAAGCATCGATGCCAGCCTTAACCCAAGAGGAGACCTCGGAGGCACAGTCTTCGAAAGGAAGATGGTAGACGTTGTTCCAGGGGACGTCGTAGAGGAAGTCTCGGAACGAGTCCCAGTCTGCTCTCTTGTAGCAGTATGATATTCTGCTGGTCTGGTTTTCTTGGGTAGAGTTAGCGCGGATTGAAATGTTGACGGAGACTACGGCGTGGTCAGAGTTTCCGAGGGGGTAGAGTTGCCTGGTAGTGCAGGAGTCTGGGATGGAGGTAAAGCAAAGGTCGAGTAAAGCGTCTCTTCCGTTAAGGTTATTAGAGAAACGCGTGGGGAAGTCCACCACTTGCGTTAGAGCTTGGGTTATTGAAAAATACATGGTGCGGATTCCAGCAAATTCGGTGGCTGAGTTTTCAAGCCACTTGGTGTGGTGGGCGTTAAAATCGCCAAACACAAATATATGGGCAGATGGATAGAGAAGAAATGGCCCTGTCGATATTAGTAGAGATGCAATCAAGTACCGTACAGTCAGTGGAGGAGGGGGAGCGGTACAGGAAGAAGAGATAGCTAACCGAGCTCAGAAGTGAGAGACGGAAGCACATGAAGGAATGATCCAGAGATTCAAGAGATGTGACCCTGGCTAGGGGGAGTTGTTCGCTGACATATACACCAAGCCCATGCATATAGACATTGGAGTCCTTCCAGAAGAGGGGAAGGTAACCAGGAACGAACAGCTCCGAAAAGGGGATAGAAGGGTCAAGGTTAGTCTCACATATAGCTAAGATATTGGGTGAGTTAGTTAGAAGAAATGATTCTACACTATTAAAGTTACTGCGAATACCTCGTATGTTTGTGAAGGAAACGCAGATAGGTTTAAGCGATTTATGACTAGCTGGTTTAGTCTTGCTGTTTTGCTTAATTTCATGCTAGTTATAGATGTGGGTAGAGAGAGGTCTAGAGTAAACAAGAAACAAGGCGATCACCTCTACTCCTGTCCAAAGAAGGGACCGGGCGATAGTAGGTACTATCTACTTCAATTAAAAAAAATAAATGTGTGACTGAAGTTTGCTAAGTTTTAACTTAGTATAAGTTGAAACTAAATTTGATAATTAAAAACAATTTACACAATCATAGTCGCAGTGCATTACAAGAGCGACTAGTAGAGAACTTAGGTTAGTAACAAAAAAGAACAAAAATCATACAAAAAAAGATAAGAACCAAAGAAATAAAAAAAAATTTCAAAAAATACAGCAAAATAAGATCAGACTGGCTTAAACTTACCAGTTGCAGGCTGACTGACAGAAAATTTCAAAAATTATCTTCATTTTTTCTATAAAATTATTTCTCATGCGTTTTACAAAGGTATTTGGTAGACATGTTACGTTCAGGAATTATATCTATAGAAATATAGTGAAAAAAAGCAATGTTTTATGCGAGTGTTTGTAGTTCGTAGTGATGCTGTTATGTTTTAAAAATAATTTTCTTCTTAAAGAGTTATTTTCATTTTAAATTGGGCTAGCATTAGTGAAATACAATGTATGACCCACTTTGATTCGATGTAATACGAGAGAAAACGTCTTTATCTACGCAAGTCTCTCATGCATTTGTAAATGCGGCTTTTTAAATCACGTGATGTCTCCCCTACGTATAGATTTTTGCACTGTAGACTTTTTATGTGATAAATTCTTGCATTTGAAATGGTTTATGGTCTATCTTTCTTACTTATTTATCAGCAATAGTCTTGGAGGTGGTGGTAACGATCCTAGAATAAACATTATTTAAGCGGACAAGTTTCGTTCACTGATGGATTTTATCACCCGAAGAGTAGACGACCTCTTAATAACCAGTGAACGAATCTATATTCAACAATTAGTCTAGAGATGATCAGTTGTCTTCCTACACAATCTCAACTGAATACATATTTTCTTCTTTTGAGGTTCACTTCCAAATCTTCCCTTATGTTTCATTTTCTTTTACTAACATGATAATTGGAGCTGCATCGTCAAAAGTATCGTACTGCAATTTTCTTATGTCTGTTTGATGGGTATATATTTCATTGACATATCTTGGTTTTAATTGAAATAAATTTATTTTATGTCGCTAATTTTGACCTTGTACTATAAATATCATCTGTCAAATTTACTAGTTTAGCATTGCCCTACTTACCTATTCTGTGCTGTAGAAAGACTCTAGCTTTGAAAGATATTTCAAATTAATTTCGTACTACGAAATGCGATTTTATTGTTAATTCCGTACTTGCAGGAAGTAATTTGTTAAACATTCATTTAATTTTCCAATTGTTTCGCTGGGAACATTCTCTATGTAACTTTAATATTAGTCGTCAGTCTATAAATTCTTAAAAACTTTTGGAGCATTACTTTACCTATTTCTTTTCCGTTTAATTTCTTTAATTCTCTTTTTAACATATGAACTAAAAGTTCCGCCTGACCATTTGATCTTGGGTGTTATAGCAGCATTTTTATATATGTTCAACTGCATCGAATTTGCAAATATTTTAAAAACCGCTCGAAGTATACGTCACGCCATTATCATACACTATAGAATCTTGAACTCTAAATCTGGAACATAATACGCGAAGAACATTTGCAGTTACAGTGGCCGTAGGTAATTCACTCTTAAATATTTCAGGCCATTTTGAAAACCCGATGACGACGACAATCTTGTAATAGGCGAAATTCAAAGGTCGCACGCCATAAACATGCAACATAGGCAAATGTTTTTCAAAAAGGTAGGGATGAATGTTCACAAATAGTAAATTTGCAGGTAGAGCACAATTTCAGCATGAAATGACCACATTTTGAAAACCTGTGTATATCATATAGGCCAATATACCTAACTTCTCAGAATATCAAAGAGGAAACTGCGTAAAAATTATTTTTTTCAAGGAAGCAATAATTACTACTCTTTCAGCGTGAATCTGTACTTCTTTCCGGGTGCAAAAGATATGTTCAGCAACAGAAGTATTTTTCTTTTCTTATTTTGTTACACAAAATACTTTTATCTTATTTTCCAAAATTAAGGAAATAATCACATTCTCTTCAAAGGTACTTTACATTTTGAGGTTAATGTGGACAAAATATATGCTTATACCTTTGATGTTAACTACTGTATCTTAAAACTAGATTTTTCTAAAATATTTTCTCTATATTGTAACCTGTTGGCAGTATGTGTGAGTAATGTACGGGGGTATTTTAGCAGAATAAATGTCTTAACGTATATCATTTTTTGAAATAATTTTACTGTAAAGATTTTTCAATCTATTTCCTATTTTTTCACTTCATGATTAATAATACAAGTATAGTGAAAAAACGTCATTGTCAACACTTTTTTGAGATTTAAACATTGTCAATGTGTATGAAATAAGGAGTTGCATCAAACGTAATATTTTTTATTTTTTCACTTAAACGCAATTAAAGTATTTTTCGTGCTCTGATGTACATAACTTCCTTAAAAGTAAAAGTAATTTTTTTTCATCTGACCAATTCTAGTAATGATTTTTGAAAATTTCTTCGTGTCTTGACAAATATGATAAAAACATAATCTCTTCTTCATGGAGTTTGCGAGCAGATTATGCATGAATGTCCATCGCCCAACATCCCACGAAGAATTACCGGTGCCACCCACGGAATTTTAAGCGCAGCCAATATGGTCCAAAAATTGGGTAACATAAATTAAATGGAATATATAAAAAGAAATAAATGCAGAATGAGATGGATAAATTGTCATCAAGATTACGCAAAATGACAATACTGTAGACATCTCATTTTAACAGATATATTTAACAAATTTACACAAAAATATCTTAGAAAACTCAAGAATGATTTCCTTCAGTAAAATTGTACTTGGTTTCAACCACAAAATCCAGACAACTTAGAAATCTTCTGCAGCTTTTCTTGACGATCTCCTTGTTTAAGTTGATGAATGGTTTCATATTCCTTGCGTTCAGTTCGTTTTTGATGTTGCAAGTTTTGTTAGTCTATCGCTACCCTACGCCCCACACATAACAATTAATGGGGATGAAGTCTGGAGGGTTAGGTCGCTAGATGTAGGGGATGATGTAGTTGCAGATATTTTCTGACAATCATGACTGTTTTCTCCTAATGGTTTTGCATGGTGCAGAATCCTCTTGCCAGACATAGGGTCTTCCAGCAGCCACTCTCTTGACTCGTGACAACACTACCTTTACAAAGAACTTGATATAGGCCTGCGTGTTGATTCTGAGGTTATATAGGAAGATTAATGGAAGCACACAGTCACCATAACTAGTGTTCACTCCAATGAATATGATGTTGACTAGATATATTATTCAACTCTTATCGAATCCTCTGCAATCTCTACAAATTGACCCGCAAACACTCTGGAATTTCTGTATTGGAACTTCTGGTTTGAATGCAAAACGGTGCAGTCGGACGTTTTCAAATTTCTGATTGAGTGAATTGCGCAATTTTTGAAAAGCAAATTAAAGAAAATATTTATAAAAGAAAATAGGCATTGATATACAAAAGACTCAAACAGTACAAAAAATGCAATAACATTTAGCAAGTAAAGTGGATGCTAATATACTAGAAAAAGGGTGGAGTATATATATTGAAAAAAGCCTTGAACATTTTAGGAAGAGAATAAAAGAGCAAAAGAAATATTATTCTACAAGTGACTCGTACTAGCAAAACGAATAAACAATGAACGATAAAATTCATCTTGTACGAACATCAGATGATAAAAAAGTTTTTTTTATTATGGCCAGCTACCAAGGACAAAAGTTGCATTGACTACAATCTATATGAAATTCCTCATGTCATGAAATATTCCCAGACAGCTATAATTTGGGAGCCTGTCTTTAGTAACGTCTCTCAACAGGGATTCAGTCTTTATTCAGATGGCTATGTGGAGTTGGTGAACACCGTGATCAGCGCTGGTTGCGGAATGTGGCTGCAGAAGGTCAGAAGGTCATATGTGGCAGCAAAATCCACCTCCAGGAACACTCGGATGTAGTTGTCAGATAATTTTTACAACTTCACCACCCCAAACGTCTGCCTTCCTTGGAATATCATGCGTGGATCACGTTTACGAAAGAAACTAATTGCACTGCCTGTGACTCCAAGGCCAACCAGCTGTTGGACAGGTGTTAAGGAGGCGGTTGTGGCTATTCATAGGGACATTGAAACGGTCACATTTGCCATATTCTGGAGTCTGGTAGAGTCAGTAGTAAGTTCTGAGCATGGCTTCGTGGAGTAAATTGTCTTTTAGTTATTATAAAATGTACTCAACTTTTCTTTTTTTCCAGTATGATGATTTTAGTGTTAGATATTCACTGTTTAGGTAGGAAAATTTCTCTGATAAAGAAGAGACTTGTTGCGATTCAGATAGGTTTATGAATCCAAATGTTGAGAATATTATTGACGCAAAAAAGAGGAGTCTCGAAAACTTTGCTTTTTAAAATCATTTAAACCCAAGTAAGGCGATAATACTACTAGGGGAAAAGGTTATAGGAACTGATAAAGAATGAGAATAATTTAGTGAAAAGTGAGACAAACGACAGTAACTGGATAGAATACAGAATTAGAATAGAATATAGAATACAACATGAGGACTGACGTTCCATTTACTCTTTTGAAGAGTCTATGTGATAAGGAAGCAATAGTCGGAAAGGATATTCACAGGCAAAAAAAATGAGAGGAAAGAAAATATTAGAATAAAATTGATAGTGCATCCAGCTAGATCAATGTTAAAACGGTAAAACTTTCTCACCAATCTTGCAGTATGCATAAATTCATGGAGTGGAGCTATTAACTAAGAGAACAATTAGTATAAAAGTATTGAAAGGAAATGCAAGTAAGACACGTCACGTTGGTTAGAAACTGCTTGAAATGTAGATGTCAGGTCAGAATTGATGACATTGCAGTTCCTTCGTTGAATTTTATTAAAATTCTCGAGATGTGCAGTTGAACACTAGACTATATATGGCAGTGATATTCAATGTACGTACAAATGGTCGATTTATAAATGTGCACGAGGTATGCTGAGAAGAATTTTATGGCAGCACACAGCAAGCAATTGATTCAATGTAATTGCTATACTTCAGGTCAATGGAAAATTTGATTTTCAGAAGAAGCAAAGTGTTGCTTTCGTGGAGTTTAGCATCAGACATACAGAAAAGGTTCTAATTAGTGATTAAATAAAAGCTGTTTTGTCTGGAGGCGTTAGAATTTACAAGTCATTCCTTGCTCTAGATAACTACTGATTTGAAGATTTTCGAGAGCAGTTACCAGTTCTACGTGTTTGGATCTGTCCAATTTTTTTACGAAGACAAGACTAAATATTTACAAGGAAACATATATTTATGATCAGAAACAGATAATCAAAATTTCTGGAATGCACAAAGAGGAAGGTGTTCCTTGTGAATGTAATCCTTACAGAACATACCAAAGTTATTGTAAGCCGTAGAAAACAGTGATTAACATATTGACAAATTTGTGTGAATGTCTGAGAGGAATGGGACAAACAAGAAAGGCAAATAAGGAAAATTTACTTAGAACAAACGAAAGACAGAAACTTTGAAATTATCAACTGTATTTAATTTTGATTAGATGATTTTTAAAGGCATGTAGGTTATTTAAAACCGGAATTTAGGCCTTCAATTAAAAAATTCATATGTTATTTTGCTTTCATAATTGAAGATAATAGTAGATGATATTCATCTTTTGTGCATATTTGTGAAGACAATTAATAGAGGGGTTTATATGTGCGTTTCGTGTAGCTTTGCTAATGTTATCTTTTGGGATTCCATTTGATTTAAGAAAATGTGAGATATTACATACATTAATGGTTAAAATATGTTATTTCATGTTAGTTGTTTGACTGGATGTTCAATGTTTAGCATCACATCTCTCGCTATTGATTAATTAATGCCGAAAACTATATACTTTGAACACAACTTTAGGGCGTCAACTTAAAACTTTTCAAAACCAATTGTATGCACTTAACTACAGATGAAATATATTGTTTTTCATTTTGTCATTAAAATATTTATTGTGGTTAATTGCATAAAATGTATTACTAGTAATTTTTTTAAACATGTATTGTTGATAATTTTAATGTAAATATTTTTGTAAGTTTTATACAAAAATGTATTGCTAGTATTTTTAATATAAAATGATATTTTTATATTATCAGAAATTTTGATTTTTGTTTTTTACCTCAAATTGTGTGGCTAATTATCTTCCTACAGTTGGAACACTTACAGATGCTACCACTTGCGTTAGAGTGGACCTGGGAACTACAGCAGTTAAAAGGTGTTTCCCCTCTCCTGAAAACGTCCTGTCTCTCGATCAGTGGCCTTGCTGTCTGTGTAGCGTGTCGTCATATTAAGAATGATAAACTGTATCGTCATATTTAAGAATGATGCACTGTATTCAATTTAATTCAATTTAAAATCGTTCATGTTGGTAAAAATACGGAGCTGGTAATGGAAGAATAAGTTTTACAAATAAATTTGTTTTCATCAGCACGATTTTATATAAATCTCGACGCAACAATCTTCTCAAAAGTTTTCGCATACGTAAATATAAATTAATATGTAAATAAAATGTTTGCTTAATGTGTTCCTACTCAAATTTGGCAGATCTTACGGATGCTATTCAGAAAATCGTTTTTTTTAATTGTTTCTTTTTTTCTTCTTTCCTTTTTTTCTCCGAAATTTTGTTATGTGTTGATTCATTGTTATTAGTGTCATCGTTTTTAATGCGTGAATGTTGAATCTTTGCACAGACCACCATACGTACGCCCGTGCACGACCAAAAACATGTGTATATGCACTCCGATACACACACCTACAAACATATGTGTATACAGATACATGCACATATATATATACACACATACGCACACACATACATATTTTTATGTTGTAATAACTATAAGTTTATTTGTGGATGGATTTTTATTTTTATTCTTTATTTTTTCATTACTTTAAAGTTTGTTATATTCATTTATATTGATAGAATTATTCTAATTAGTACATGAGATTAGCATTTGTTTATGTGTTTGCTTAGGAAATTATTTTTCTATTTTTTGGGAATTGATTAGTATTTTTATTTTTTCTAACGATAATTTACAATTTTTGTTAATAACATTGTGTGACATTTCTCATTATTATGATTTTTCACTTGGTTTTAGTGAAGATAATTTGTGTCATAATAAGATTTTATGTTCATTATATTTGCTTGTTTATTTGAAGTTTATGCTATAATCATTTGACGTTTATTTTGTGTTTAAATTATTTTACATTTTGTTTTAATTAGTGTTTAGATGTCAAGATAGGTATTCATTTTTATCCCTACATTGACCTATTATTTCGTCTATCTTGTTTAACAGTTTATTTTGTTTCATAAAAATAGTTTTTGCAAATCTTTCCTTTAAGCATAATTTGCAAATTCTGATATTGAAATTTGTGACGCCGCTCTTTTATTATTTTCCCTGTGATTTTGGCTAGTATATTACCTTCTCTGCATTTTTCTTTCATCATTATTTTTTATTATGTTTAAGATATATATATAACAACTCACGTAAACAAAACCATCCTAAAATAAAAAAGATAACAATGCGAATACATGCAATTGCCGAAATCGGAATGAGTATCCATTAAAGAGAAGTGTCTAATACTATTGTTTACCTATTCACTATTTCAACCACTAAAAACTCAACAGTCAATCAATTTTACATTAATACACGAAGAACACATTTAAATCTAATATAAGATGATAAAAGGTATACCAGTTAATTTAACCATTAATAATAAGAAGTACAGAAATAGCACATCCATCTCTAAATACTTTTGGCATTTAGAAGAAATAACTAAAAATTGTTATATAAATCTGTAAATCTTTACATGAACGCTGTTTCCTGTGTTTACAGGAAAAATTTTAAAATATCCAGTTTTCTAAATTAACCCTGCTAAACAAACGAAAAGAATTAACAGTCACTTATCAACATCGAGTTTCGTACAGTTAATTGCTTTTTCCATTAAAAATATAACTACTACGGCTTTCTCAACCTCTAAATATATTCCTCCTCCCTCTAACCTCTAAGTCATTCCCCTTTACATAACTTAACTTTGTGATATTTTCCATTCACTCTCAAACGCCATGCCATTATCCATAGTTAAATTTACTTTCCATTAGTATATCCTGACACACCCACTAAAATGGATTAATAAATACACATTTTTTGTATATAATTTCCTAACTCTTGCAACCTCATATCCCCTGATGAGATGTTGAATACAGCATTGAAACACAACAGCTCTTATGTAACGAAAAATGTTTCGTTATATATATATATATATATATATATATATATATATATATATATACATACAGATTTATTTTAATTTGCAAGTTTATATAGTATAAATATTATGATATGTAGTTTAATAATAGACGTTTTGTTCATAAATAGGAAGTAAAAAAAAACTTTCTCGCTTGTTATGTAAACAACCTTGTGGCTCGAACAGCGAATGATAATGCTGTGTAAAAGTTTACATCATATTCAATCATGAAACGTGCCATTTTTAGATAGATAGATAGATAGATAGATAGTAATGACATAAACATCAACATTGCATTTTGATCTAAGTCTAAATCCTAAAATATCTGATGAGCACTTTCAGCGTGGAACTGTCTTACATATGCAATGGGAAAGTTTACTTCATCTGTTCATACCAATATATGATACGTTCCTCTTTTTAAACACTCTTTAATTATAAGTAGAATAAAATTTAAACTATATGATTATATGCATGGGATTTTGTACTGACAGGTGCTTACATTTATATGCGTGTATCTCCTTAAAAATAAAATGAATTAAACATTTTAGGTTTTGTTTCTAAGTGCATATAAACCTAGTTAAGTACACTTTCAGGTACATATGCACTATTTATTCTGTACAAAGAGATATATGTGTGTACAGTTTTTCATGCATATTAACTATATATTCCTTGTTTCTACACACACAGTATATGATTGCTTCAATAAACAATTTGTCTTATATTTAATTTTACCTTTATATATAAATTATAGTTCGTGGTATAGACTGAAATATGTGTATGCGCGTGTGTGTACGAACATCTCGTCATGAACTTAGGAAGTGAAGAACGACTCCTGCGCATGCGTACGAAGCGGGGCAGACGAAACATGGCGACTATATTAAGAACGCTTGACTCGTGTCAGTCGTATACAACGCCTCTGACATTAACTGTCATAACTCGTATACATTAGACGGAGAAACATTATTTTTGCCCTGGCCTGGAATATAAAAGCCAATCTCTAGTTCACCGTTAATTTCACTTCCTACTTGAGTAGATGAGATAATTAAAGTCGCGGGCCACTTGAAGAACGGCTTAGGCCATAATGGGACGTGATTGTGTGTCATGCGTGTGACAGCTGAAGTCTTGCCACACTTGCTGGGCCCAACACACAGGCATTAACACAATAAGTTTCTGAAGAGGTTCTTCTTTCTTTCTTATTCTTATTTAATATTCTTTTCTTTATTTATTTTCCCATTTGTTTTTCTTCTTTTTTATTCGCTATTGCCTTTCATGTTTGTGATACAAATACAATGACTTCTTCTTCTTCTTCTTCTTCTTCTTCTTCTTTTCTAGTTTTCTTTCCGTCTAAACTTTTGCACCTTGTTGTTTTGTCATTTTGTCAGTCGATTTGCATCAGTCGATTAGTTCATTACAGGAGTACATATATAGCGACGCAGAAAGGGCTGTAGACGTACAGAAATGGTAGATAGAATAGGTGTAAAACATTTTTTACACAAATGACAACAACGATATATGGAAAATATATTTTTAATTTGTGAAAAGAGAGTTAGAAACATATTTTTGAAAAAGAATTGTTGTTGTAGCGAACAGTAAATGCCTTTAAAATAATCTTATCCCTGGTTTAATGTTCGGCTGTGTTTCTTTCTTTTTTTTTTCCTAAAAGAAAAGAAAAAGCAGAAGAAAATAGCCTCGATTACTGAAGATATCATAACGGTATCCTCACAAAACTTTGAAGTCGCTCAGTTAAAGTGAAGTGACAGATTATTTTCACTTCTTCTGTCATCGCTCTATCCCCACCCCGATATCAAGCACTTTTTGATAAAGACCTACTTGCCAAAGGATCTTTTACCAGTAAAACTACTGAAAAACAACTATCTTGGCACGCACACACACAACATCAGATTTATCCGTTTGTAGCTAATAAGACTAAAACGACCATTTTATGTAAATCTCATATCCGGCAAGTTACATGCTGATTGTGACCATGTTAAAATCGCGCTTTTCTCCTTTAAAGATAATGATCTCTTTGCGCTTACTGAACTTGATTTTTAAATTTGTTAAACAATAGATTAAGTTTTAAAGCTAATAAACATGCAACACTAAAAACACATAGACCCAAGCACACAAACGAGTAAATATAAGCGTGCTACATGTTAATGTCTTGCTGCTAGATATATAGATTGTGTGTTGATCTGATTTGTATTATATTTTAGTGTTGCTGGGTTTATATCCTTGTTGGTGATTGTGTCTTTTACTTTCTGTGAAATAGCACTTTATGAAACATTTTAATTAAAATACATAGCATTTTAGGTTTTTTGGGGATTGAAATAATTCGAATTCTATTACAAGCATTCCATCTTCACGATCGCTGATAACAATTAGAAGTGAGTGAAATATGAAATCGTTGAGTCTCCTAGAAACCTACCAATTCTTTTAAGAAATTATTGATTGAATTAATATAGCATTCTAACAACATATAATAGATAGCGTTTGTTGTATTTGATGTGATTCTTTATCGATGACCCTCTTTAAAGCTGTATTTTTGTGTCCATAAATTCTTCGCGGAATTAGCCTTTTATGGCAATATATCCTTACGTTAAAGTTTGTTATTTTACTAAGCTTGTTTTATAAGGTTAATAAAATGTTCGGAATGAATTATTCTCGTGTGTCTCGCTTTAATATATTTTAAATAATTTTCGTTCACAGAATAATGTCATAGGCTGACAATATTCATATCTTGAATCTACAAGATGGGAACAAATGATTATTAAATGACACAAAACAAAAGGAATAAGCCAACCAAACTTTGTCGAGTTTGTTATTCTTGTATATCTTTAGTATTGTGTTGTGTAACATCTCTGACTTCAGGTGATCTATCGGTAATCTTTCAGACACCTCCAATAAATGACGGACTGAACGGAAACATACAATTCGACTAGATGATGCAATACAATTAGATTCTCTTAATGGAAGCCGGGTGCAAAAGAGTCAGAACTATATCGAACTATCAGCTTAATGTCATATGACAAAATTACTCGTCCGAATCCTGATAAATAGAGCAAGAAGCAGATTCAGGCCAGAGATAGGACAAGAACAGTGTGGGTTCGTCAAAGACACTGAAACAAGTAATGCCATATCTATGATTAAGATGCTCTTTGAAAGGGCAATAGAAATGAAAAAGGACTTGTACTTGTGTTTCTTCGATTATGCAAAGGCGTTCGATAAAATACGCCACAAAAATTGATGGAGATGCTCAGCAGCCTCGAAATATTTGGAAAATAAATTATAGTAATTAAAAATCTCTACTGACAGCAAACTGCCTGCATACGGACAGGTAATGACATCAGCAGATATACAAAGATAGAAAGAGGCGTAGGATGTGTTATTTATGTAAGTATGTGTTATTTCAACGTATCTATTTAACCTGTACAGCGAGAATATTTTAAGGACCCTGGATGATATGCCAGGATTTGTCATCAGTGGCCACGATATGCAGACGATACAGTGCTGATTGCCGACAAGGAAATGAAACTACAATACCTCCTACAGAAGGTAGCTGAAGAGAGTGACAAGAAAGGACTACAAATAAACTGCAAGAAAACCGAATACATGGGCATCGTAAAAAGAGCAACCCAAAATGTTATAAACAAAAATCAAATAGGTACAAAAATTTAAATACCTGGGTAGTATTCTAACAGAAGACGGTAAGGGCGAGACAGAGATACGAAGACGAATTAGCATGCCAAAGGACGCGTTCTAAAAGTTGAATAAAATATTATGACACAGGAAACTTTCACTAGACCAAAGAAGAGAGTACTAGATTGCTACATGATGTCAGTTTTTCAATATGACAGTAAATACTGGACAATATCAACAAAGATGAAAGAAAAACTTGAAGCAGCCGAGATGTGGTTCTAGAGATATCATGGACCGCGCATGATGAGGTGTTGGAAAGAATGGAAACGAAAAGGAAATCAATATTGAGCATCAGGAAGAAACAAGTGAAGTTTCTGGGGCATGCATTGAGGAAGGAGGGCTTAGGGAACCCGATACTAACAAGCCAGATAGAAGGAAAAAGAGAGCAGCGTATAACATATTTGAAGGGCCTGAGCAGATGGATGACAGAACGGGGGTTGCGAGATTTTACAAGAGGAAGTGTGCTAAGAGCCACTAGTGATAGCCACTACAAATGAAGAAGGCAGTGGGCCAGATACTGAGGGACTTGAATAAAGAGAAGATAGTAAAAGGAGTGAGAATGATGGCAAATTGACTAAAGTTGCTGCATGGTATTGGAGATTATGAAGAGCCATGAGAGCCATCGTTCTAGACCGAGACGGAAGTGAAAAGAAGTAGTTATGATGTTGAAGTATTGTTCTATATATGTCATAGAATGCAAATGCAAGTCAAAGCTTGAAATATTACATTTATTCTTGCCTTGTTCCTATTATGCCACTTTTTTATATGTATATCCTTTACGCTACAATTTACTTATCAGCATTATTCTTTTTCCACTTCTTGCACAATACATTTTTCTCTCTGGCGCCTTTTACACATGACATATGATATATTTACACGAAATGTAACATTTATAGATGGAAATGATGACAGTAAAGGTGAACAAAGCAATGTTTATTATGGAATGTACGTTTCATTTTCACAAAGAAAAATGGTTGCTGTATCCTAGTGGATGCCATAAAGTCCCCTCCTTTTTTTACGAGAGATAAACGTCACGCTCACTGAGCAGGGTTTCAGAATGAAAGCCAAAATACACAAAAGAAAATGACAGCTTCAATATGACTACAGTAAACATGGCGCCTTTTATTCATTATCCGTTGATCATGACTATAATCAATATTGACGGACAAATCAATGCTCTTCATAGATCTTTACTAAACTTAGTTTATGCTACAACAAGGTTAACTGGTGTAAAAGGAAAAAGAGAAAAATGTCTGGATCTTCAGTTTTTGATATAGAGATTAATGCTCTTCATGTTTTGAAAAGCACTATTCGGAATCTTGAAAAAACCTTTACTACACTGCAAGTGATAAATATACATCTATGCATCAAAAGAACAGATTACAAAAATATTTTGTAACCTGTTCTAGTTATATAATTTTCCTGAAACCTAGAAAATTTTATAATTAAGTTTTACTATTCTTACAGCTTTCCTTTCATGGGGACGGTGAGAGTATAAAATGTACCGGTCATGATCATTGTCTGAAACACATTTAGACAATTCGTGAAAGATATTTTAAGACTTTGTTATTAGCATATTTCCTATTTTTATTCTAAGTTCCGTTGTGCAGAAGTTGTATCAATTCTAAGTCATGCCAGATATGCTTTTTGGTATAGTAGATATCGACTCGGAACAAGAAATCGGAGAGCCGAGTTCGAATTCCATTTGAAATCGTTGCATTCACTTACGCAGAAATACCTTTGGGAAAAGTATTTATGTCTTTTCTCTTCAGTTATGGGTTAAATTACAAAACAGACTGGGTTCTATAGCCTTGGCTGGCAACTAGACTACTGCAGAAAATAACAGCAACCTATTGCGGGATAATCTTCTGCCCAGTCAGTAATGTCTCTTCCTGATGGTGTATAACGTATGTCACTCAACTGACTGACTGCCAGATGAAGGTATTGGCAAAACCACGTTGGAGGTACCTTTAAAGACAGCCAACAGTGCATTTCACAAATATGTTAATAGAAAAGATGAGTTTTAATATTTTTCTATGAACTTCTCTGACTAATGTTTTTTACAATGACATATCCTTAGAATGATAATGTTTTCTTCAAGTCGTAACTTGACATTCGTCAGTGATTAAGCCAGATTTGTTTTCCCTATATGAATTTATTTGCGGAGGTACGGAACATTACTGGATTGAATAATTGGAGAGCCGAGTTCGAATTCCGGTAGAGTTCATTACATTTACTTACTTGCTGATAACTGTGTGAAAGAAATCAATCCATCTCTTCTCCCTCAACTGTGGTCAAATATCAGGACAGACAGAGTTCTATAGTCTTGGGTGGCAACAGATCTAGGAAAAGAAAAAAAATTCAAATCAGCCCAGAAATGGTTGGACTCCGTCAAGCAACAGCAGGAATCTTTTAGTTAGTGTACTGAGATGTTTGATTCATTGATTGATTAATTTGTTTTAACTGCATATGGCTTGTAAATAATCATTGCGTTTTTATTTTTATCACTGTTGATGTATGCCTCTGAAACGAATTTATTTCGTGCTATAATTTGTTGTGTAGACAAGACACCTTCAAGTAGTCTATGCATTTATCCTGAAAACGGACATGCCTCCCGGAACTACCCTACAAACGCGGGTGTCCCTCAAGGCTCTATCCTAGGTCCTACGCTCTTTCTGATCTACATCAATATCTTCCCGATGCCATAAGATCCCAAGTAAGCATGTACGCCGATGACACCACAGTTTGCTCTCGCCTCGATCAATAATCTGGTGTAGGCGACAAGGCGAACCTCGCAGCCGAGCTTGAAAAGGACCTCCAATCCGTGGTGGATTGGGGTAAGAAATGGCTCGTAAATTTCAATTCTTCCAAAACGAAGTTGCTATCAATTAACCACTATAGACAACCGCACCTACCTCCTATTAGCATGGAACAAGCTTGCCTCCCAGAGATTAAAACTCTACCTCTGCTTGGCCTGACACTCTCAGCGGACCTCAAATGGAATGACTACATCGAATCCATTGCTAAATCCGCTGCTATGAAAGTGCATGTCCCGGAAGTTCTTTCCGTCTGAATCTATCCTGCACATATATAAATCTACCATCCGCCCGTGTATTGCCATATCTGGTCGGGTGTCCCTATTATTCTCCTCGAGGTCCTTGATAAAATACAACGGAGAATCTGTAATGCAATCGATACCGACTTGGTTGACCGGCTGCAGTCACTCTCTCACCGGCGTGACGTGGATTCCCTGTGCCTCTTCTATGAATAATTTCACGGCTTCTGCTTCGATGAACTTAGATCACTGGTGCCCCCTACCTACGAATTAGCACGAGACACTAGATTAGCAACTAGGTCCCACCCTTTTACAGTGAAACCGATAAAATGTAACCGCAATTTCTACTCCAACAGCTTCTTTTCTCGCACTTCCCGCCTGTGGAATTCTTTTCCGCATACTTCCCCGACAGCTACAACCACCAGGAGTTTAAATGTAAGGTGAATAGACACCTCCTAACACACTAACTCGCACCCATTCTCTCAAACACTCTTACTATGTACCCCCTTACACGTCTATCACCCTCATTCTGACATTTCCTATATTCAATCGCTCTCTCAGCACCTTCCCCTATGTAACCCCCTGCGCTATGGAATGCCTTGCTTGGGTGAAATGATTAAAAAAAATATTCTAGATTAGTAATGTCAGAAAATCGTTGACACTAAAATTGGCTAAAATATATTTTGCAGTACTTGCTGAGAGAGATCCGAGGTATTCCGGAGGCCGTTCAGTTTTAGAAGAAATTGGTGAGTGAAAAAGTTTTTTTTTCTATGGCTCTTGATAGAAAAATGTCATCCTTACGGTAACGTATGAGAACTTGTTGCAATTTTTCCTAGAATTGGTCTAATTTTGTAAAGATTGTTGTTTGGGTGGTAGTTCCATATTTTGTATAATTTGTTTAGAATAGACGTTAATAGATGATTTGTAGCAGGTATAAGGAATTTTCAAATTTGAAACCATTCTTTTTAGATATTTCCGTGATTGCCAGAAACTTTTTAATTTCCGCATATGTTGATATGACTGGGAACACAACAGAAATAATTTTATATTTGCAGATCACATTAGCCATGTTTAGTACTTTTACTTTTAAGGGATTGCCTCTCTTTCTCAGTTATTTAACAGTGAATAGAAAAAGCGAGAAAACCTTGAAGATGCCAGATTCATCGTCTGTCATGATGTCTAACGCAAAGTCTATGTCTATAGTTTCAGCAATAAAAATAGACTATTTTTCAGTTAGGGTTTTTTATTGTTATTTTATCATACGACTTTATCAAAGTTTGTTTTTCCTTCGGTGTATTATATGGGCTTGTAGTTTCGGTGATCCTCTAAATGATTGTCTATATTTCCTAAATATTTAGAAGAACTGATATTTGTTTTAGAATATTTTCAAGGATTCGTAAAACTATTCACTGTAACATTAATTAAAGTGAGTTTTCCGGGGTTGCAGATTTAACGGTTCGGTTAGTGTTGAATAATGTTTTTCATAAAGGTAGCTAAGTTTGATGGTAGTTTTTTGTTTTTGCTTTGTCTTGTTAAACAAATATTTATATAGTTGTTAAAATTGTTGAATGCCGGGCTATTCGGATTGTAATATAGTTTGGTATAGTGTTGTATGTCTAATTTCTTTTGTTTTAGTCTTTAAGGGATTTTATGTATTTTGTCGTACAGGCTTTCTAACATGTAGGTTCTAAAATCTCTTATAATGGATCGTAGTTTCTGATGATGAATTGTATCACGTTCCTCAACGTACGCATTTTTATAGCACATAAATGTAACAACCATAAACCAATTTGGACATATATAGTGACCGATATAATTTCGATAGTGACTATTTATCAGCTGCGCTGTATGTGTCAACAACCAATCTGTGTATTTAGATTGTTTAATTGATTTGATTCAGAGTCATTAAATGTGAAGGATAAAATATAACCTTCTGTCAAAATAATGCCCAAGAATTTATATTGGTCAAAAACATTACGTTTTAAAGCAGGTTAGTGGTATAGATTCAAGAGCTGACATAAATCCATTTTCGGTAGCCTATTTATTAAATCAGTATAGACAATGTTGAATTCATTGATATAATTTATCTTAATACTAAAGAGTGTAACTAATAAAGAAGAGGCAGTTTAAATTTCTGGGTCACGTAATGATGAAAGAGGGTTTGGACAGACTGATACACACTAGACCGGTTTAAGAGGAAGGGTGACAGTTGAAAGTAGCGCATAAAATAATTGATGAGCTTGTGTAAAATGTATAAAACAACAAAAATACAAAATTTATTAAGAGTTACAACAGACAAGAAGTTGTGAAGAACCATGTTTCCCTAAGCCATGAAAGGAGGCAACCCATAAAAAACACAAATAAGATCTTCCATTATGGTACACCCATTTCTTAATCATGTACATCAGAAAAGGATGTAACAAGTTGGGCATTTATTTGGATCATATAAGATGGCTCGTTTTCTCATAGTAGCTAGCTCAGACATTTATCATGAATCAACGATCACGCCAAATATCACAGCCTGCAACATGAAGGTTATCATGGCAGCATACTGTGTCATAACATAGCTAGCCAATGTAAGTGATTGATACACGACGAATTCGTCTCGCGCCATTGCTAGATAATGAGAAGAATAGATCCTTCTCAATTTCTTGTTTTGCTCACCACCTGTGTTCTGCAATGCGCATTTTGCTTTCGCGTAACCTTCTAGAAATATCATAGATGCGACCATGACGGTAATTTAGCATTCAGTTTAGGTTCCATAAAATTTAAACTCTACGATTTTAGATAATGACCAATGTATTAAAACTGTCTCTACAGTGACGCCCAAAGAATTTCCGTGTAAGATTGTCTTGTAGATCAAATTTATGGATTACATCCATTATATTCAAGACGTTTCAGGATATAGTTCTGCGAATTTTCACATCCATTTCAGAAGATTTTATTTTGCTTCCTAGGTATGTAAAAGATTCTAAATATTTTAATGATTCATCTGAGATAATTTGTGTTGAGCCTTATTGGTCGGAACTTATGAATTCAGTTTTAAAATCATTGACATATAGAGTTCAACATCGTTAGCAGAACAAAATAATGTAGGAGAGATATGGCATTGGTAATTGTGGCTGCAGTGATAACCAGGACAACTTTGTAGTCAATACAGGTCAACTTTTTTGCAGGATATCGACTGGAGAGTCTTACTGACGAGACTCTCAAGCTAATATCCTGTTGTATCATATGCTGTTTCTATTTCAACTACTGCTGTCAGTTGTTCTTTTCGAATAAGAGTGTTCGTTTTTAATAAAGGCTTTTCAAATAGAAGATTAGATGCAAACCATCGAGTCTTCATGTTCCTTCAAAATCGGACTGATTTTATTAGTAGCTTCAAAGAACCAGATAAGTCTAATATTGATCATTTCTTTGAAAGTTTTGAAACGTTATTTACGACTGAAACAATGATGTCAAATAATAGAAATGAAGATTCATCGGCTTTAATTTTTCTTGCTCAAAACAAATTACAATTCGCCGTTGCTATTTGTCAAAAGCATGTGAGAATAGAACTCCAAAACACCGTTTCAGTATAAGGATTTAATGTTTAGATATACATTTTAAAAAGAAGATAAAAGTTGAATTAAAAAGTTAACATAGGAACGTTGAAAAGAAGAAATAAAATCTTTAAAATAAAGGAATAAATTTAATTAAGAGAAATAGATTAAGTTGAAGAAAAATAAAAAGTAGATTAAAGAACAAGTAATGCATTATTTGGAAGAAGAAAAACAGAGTGAACTGAAGAAAACTAAATTGAAGATGTTTAAATTAAAGAAGAAAAAATTAAGCGAATGAAAAGATTACATATATCGAAGACGAAAAGGAAATAGATTAAATTGAAGAAAGAAATAGCTAAAGCTAAAGGTAAATAATAATAATAATAATAATAATAATAATAATAATAATAATAATAGATTTTATGGAAAACGTAGAACAGGAAGGGTATCAAGTTGAAGAGGAAGAATATATTACGATGAAGAAAAATAAAATTAGATTAATTAAAAGTGGATATCGATTATATTGAAAAGAAAAAAGTAAATTAAATTGTAAAATAAGAAAAAGAAATAGCTTACACTGAAGAAGAATTTTCATTAGAATGAAGATGAAATAGATTAAATTGAAGAAGAAGAAGTTATACATAAAACAGAAGAAGAAAAAGAAGAAGAAGGATGTGATACTGAGACTAATGATAGTAACATAAAAGATTAACTGAAGGTTTAGTCACTTTAATAAATTAGTCAAATATATTATAATAATAAATGGTATGAAAACGAAAAGGAAACAATGAAGATAAGTTTGTAGAAATAAATGAAAATATGCCAGAAAATTCATTGCTCGATCAAGGTATATCCTAGCTTGGAATGGCACTTAAAAATACGAGTAGCATATGCTGGAACTCTTTGAGATTAGTTAACTTCTTAAGTTTACCATTCGTCTATGCATTTAATATTGCTGACACATTTGGTTTGGTATTCCAGCTATGCCTTTAGTAATTATTGATAAACTCCAAATTGCATTTATTCCGACTATTGTCCTCATTTGTGTTGCCATTTGTACGACGTTTCAGCAGTTGTACGCGCCGGCATTCTTCAGGTGGTAAGAATTTTGATCTCCTAGCATCTAAAGAAGGCGGAAGAGTACGACGATCGAAACCTCGTACAAATGGTAACAAAGATGAAGACAATAGTCCGAATAATATAAATACTGTAAATACAACCTCATCTCAGAAATATAGACAAATACTAAAGTCTATCCAATCAGAAATATTATTTGATCTCACCCGGCATCAGGCCCACAGTCAATTTCCCACCATCGTAATGTAACTTCCTTTTACCTTTTCTATAAATACTTTCATGGGAATTTTTCTGGCGAACTTTTCTCTACTGTAAATAAACTTTATGAATTTTAGCACGATACTAGATTGGCGGCCTGGTTTTCTCGCTTTGCAGTTGAAATGGCTAGATGTAATCGTGAGTTTTAATCTTACGATCTCTTCTCTGCCTCTCTTCCGGCTTTTAGCTTCCCAGTCATCTTTGATATTCAAAATTTAAGTGCAATTTCAGATTTTATCTTCTGTCTTCTTAATTTTTGTTCGTTTAATATTCTCTCCTTTTAATATCATTTTTAATGTTTTCTAATGCTCAGTAGCATCTTTCGTCTTAGCTGCTTTATTACCTTGATTGGGGTGAAATGATAAAAAAAGCTTTAAATCAATCAAAGATGTACTCAATGGTTGAAATGTACCAGTGAAATTAGGTTCCTTTATAAGTGATTTGGGTGAATTATTTAATGCCAAAATGTTAATGAAACGTTATCTTTCTCACATTAATATGGTCCTGATTTATAGGGTAGTTTTCACTTAGAATGCCTCGACGCGTTTCCAGATAAGGATGTAAAAATATCAAAAGCGACCACTGTTTGGTGTAGCGAGCAGTTGAATAAACTTCTTAATATGCAAGAAATACGAAAATTATCGGCCAAAAAGATTTTTAAAAACGGCTGAAAAAATAACTTTGGAAAGGAATAGGGAAGGAATCCCATTGGAAACTGGTCAAAAATTTAAAGAACAAAAAAATCATCAAAACATTAAAAAAGAAACAAGTAAAAGAAACTGAACCTTGGAAGAAAGACATGAAGAATGGATATAATGGGTTCTCAATTTCCAATCATAAATGAAACGCTAATCTTCAAAAATAAAATAAAAGAAGCGGTAATTTTCATTCTCGGCAGACGCAGCAAATGAATTTGAATAAAGCGCTGTTTTAATTTGCAATGTAAATTTCACAATGGAATAATCAATGTCATTAAAATTAATCTCATCATTATTCTCATTATATTCATTATTACTGCCATTATCTCTCGTTTAATTACGATCTCGTGGTTAGTAATCTTATCTTCACCAGTTTTCCACTGCTATTTCAATCAGGACTTTTATAACCATGGACCCTAGAATTCATACTCGTAACAATTGGATGCATAAGAATACAACCGGGATAATGTCGCAACGACGATTACAATCTTACTGATGGAATAGTCGACGTTCAAAATTAGTGCAAGTTTTCTCTTTTGCCATCTCTCTCAACAGACCTTTCATCAGAAAAAAACATAATTAACGATATAAGTTTTTCTATAAAAATTAATAACATTTATATCTGAATGATTTGATTTAGGAATCAGCATCGTAATATACAGTCTCATTTATCTTGGTTGTTATACACATGGATTTTCTTTTACATTTGAACGGAGTTCGTCATGTAATTATTGCCTTTGCTATGACAATTAACATTTTATTAAAAGCATTAAATTCAAGATATGTAAAGAAAACTGTTAATTTCTGATTAAATAACAATCAAAATAATAATAATAAGCATTTTCCTTATTATTATTGTAGTTTTTGCTTTTGTTATCGTTATAGAATATCTATAGAAATATGACGCACGTCATCAGGGCTTGTGGCATGCTTGACCAGAACAAATGAATAACAGTGGCAACGGCATTTGTTTTTGTCTATACCTGAAATATAGATCATAATTTCTACTACAAATGTACCACCACAGGCCAGAAAAAGCAAACGAAAATGACTAAGTTTACATTTCAGGGTGATTTCAAAATACAAACAGATTGCGTCGTTGAGGCCAGAAACATGGCACGCACATCACCATCGTTTAAAAGAGACAAGAAAATATCACCTCATTTATGTGACCGTTCCTGCTGATAATGATATGAAGATCAAACAATTTGTCAATCTCAAGATGTACACAAATCACCGGATTAATGTTGACAGAATGTAAGATATTGTTGTGGATCCCGGAAATGGGAACCGCACAAATAATGAACAACCACCAGAATTTGAGATAGAAAAATAAGTGTATTATCGTAAGGATACAAACTTAAACGAAGGTTAGTAGTGCAGGAATACGGGTTAGTAAGAAGTATATATACAAGTATCTGAAGTGAAGCCATAGAATATTTAGTCTGTCCACGTCGAAACCTGACGGGTGCTGTTTAATAATCTTCTCGCTAAGTTGAGCACGGAGCTACTGTGAACTACTACGCTGTATTCTCCGTGAAACCTCGGTATCTTCCGTATCGCTTCTATAGAAGGATTATAAGTATACTCTAGACGAGACCAATTCTTGAAAAGGGGAGACCCCAGAACAGATTTCCAGGGCACTATTGTATCAGTTATTATTGAAATAATTGGTTATATGCCACTGAAAGTAAAAATATACATTAAGAAAATTAGTATGATGCATCCATTCAAGAGTTCTCACTGTTCGACACTAAAAATATTGTACGAAGGCTCTTCTCCAATGAAGAATAATACATGATGCTTGATTTAAAACGAATACCGTGCGAATAAAGATGATAATACCATGTTTTCATAGATATTTTTCAAATATCAGGTCGAGAGGAGCTCAGTAAAATGAAAAAAATAATTAGGATAAATTATAAAAGTACACTTTGGTTTAGAAAAATTCCACTTTATGTCATTATTAGGAATATTGACTATTGAGGGTTTAGATTTTTACTAGTATGTTTACTTAATTCATATTGAGACAGCCTATTTGCAACCACGAGAAGACAGCATAGAATAAGAAATTGAGAATAATATTTCGATTATTTATTCTCTTTTGTCGCAGTAATATTGAAGACGTAGGGAGATTGTTAATGTTTATTTAATTCAGCCTTGTGTCATACATAACAGATCTCCCTAGAGCTTACAAGTATATCCAGAGTTATCATTATCAGAATTATCAGAAAGTTTTCTGTGTGGAATTATGCGGAATAAAGTAAGAATAAAAATATACATTTTTTATGTTAAAATAGTAATTTATTAAAAGAAAAGAATGACAAGAATTCGGAGAAATTAATGTTCAATGAGAAAGTTAAAGGTGTCAAGAAATTGTAGAAAACGTTCGTAGTATTATTTGTTGAAAGAATATATGCGTACGTACGTATGAATGTGTCTGTTTGGTAGGAATGTCTTTGAATGTAGAAGAAGAAGTAAAAGGAATCAGCACACGAGAAGGAAAGAGAAAAATAACAAATGTCCAAGTTGACTTGAAGCTGCACTCGTTACATTATAACAGTGTCTCTCGCTGCTCCCAACGCGGTCTCTGATTGACGCTGACCAGGGCTTTTTATTGTATTCAAATTTTCGCACTTGATTGCTTAGTCCATTTAGTCTTGCAAGACGCTTCCATTGGTCAGAAAATCAGTTTAATACCTACTTGCGAAATCCAGTTTGAACTTTTTCTTTAAGCACATGGGCAATCCTTTTTTTTATTTGGGAAAAACAGCATGATTTCACACGTCATTGTGAATTTTTGTAAAAGTGAAGAGAGTCGATTTTAATTCTTAATTTCTTATCCACTACAATACGATGTGATTGCATTGTGATCGCTTTACGCTGTTAGCAACTAAGCTACGACAGTATACCAAAAAAACTAAACTATCACAAAGCCACTTTTAATTTTCTATCACCATCATTATTGTTATCATCATTAATATGTCACTCAATAAGTCCCAGCCCTGATATGTATATGGCGCCATTAATAAAAAAAAACTCATATGATGTTTATGAAGTACCAACCTTCAAATGACACATGGCAAATTTTGGGCATAATTGGATTATTAGTTGACAAATTAGACTTATTTGAAGCTACTATTGCAAATGTTCAAAAGAATGGAAACATCTGAATTTCGTGAGTTAATAAAAGGTTGATTCCTGATGGAAAAAAAACTGCTCATGCTTGGTAAGTGATATTCGAAATCTGTTCTATCAGAAACACCAGTTAAACAGTGATATGCTGAATTTAAACGGGTGACACAAAATCGTCAGTTGTCCCGGAAAACACCAAAAATTCCACAAACTTGTTTTGGCCGATCGTAAATTGAAGCTTCGTGAGATAGCAGAGGCAACGAACATATCAGAAAGCAGGATATTCACCATTTTGCATGAATATTTGTCAATGCTGTATTCAAAGTGGTGCCGCGTTACCTCACAGTCAATCAAAATTAACAACGCGTCAACGATTCACAGTGTTGATTGTAACTTTTTCAACACAATTTGCTGCGATTTGCTGCCAGTAGAGATTCTTGAGTACTCTTAGGTCTTTCTCAAATATGTCGAGGCAGCCGGAAAACTCTATAATATTCTTTGAGGCGTATTTTGTCAAACGCCTTCGCATAATCGAAAAAAACATAGGCACAAATCCTTCTTTATTTGTATTGCTGTTTCGGAGACCATCCTAATCATAAATATGGCGTTCCTTGTTCCAGTGTGTTTGACAAACCCGCACTGTTCTCGGTCTATTCATGGCCTGACACTGACTCTCGTTCAATTCATCAGGATTCAGACAATCAATTCATGCATATGTGCTTTATTATTCCTGCTCAGTCTCTCTACTTCTGCACATTTGACATTGATCCATTCCTCCTCAGCCTGCCTGCCAGAGTGGTAATAAAAAGACACAACTTGGCCCTTTATGCTGTTTCTCACACCACTTTCTCTCCGTCGCCTATCTTCTCCCACTTTCTCTCCGCTTCTATGCAGTTTCTTACTTCTTCCTCTTTGTTAAACAGAAACGCCGGGTCATGAAAGCTGTATATGACTATACTTTACTTCCTACTTTTAAACCTGGCGTCTTTCTTTGAATCTTTCACCAGGTCTCTTATTATTTCTCTCTTTCTCTCCCATTTTTATCTTTTTGTTCTTTATTTCCTCAATGTCTCTTTTACAATACCCCATTTTTGTTTCTCACTTTTATTACGCACTTTACCTCTCACACAAAAATTTACCAATATAAGAAAGCGAATTTACAATCTCTTTTCAAAAAAAGTGTTTATTATCTGATGAGACATTGTCCTTTGAATGCGAAAGAAAAGTGTACGCTTTGTAGTAGATTGTAATTTCTACATGTTCTAAATTATTATTTAAAATAAATATTCATAGCTCTATTTATATATTGAGCGCAGTTTTAAATTAATATTTTGAACATTGTTAATATTTTCTTTGTTCCTTATTCATTTGTATATATATATATATATATATATATATATATATATATATATATCACGCACATAAATATATGAATATATATTACTGAGAATGGTGTATATAATTGCTTGGGTGTTTAGTTTTCGTCATGCACAGAGAGTAAACGCAATATGTGTATTTAATGAATCAAGCTGATATCGGTCTTATAAATATTTATTCGATTAAAAACAATTTTCTTTCCAACAGAATAATATCATGTGCCTTTTCTCATAACACCAATGATTTTAACGACTTTTCTGACTGAATAGATCACAGTTCTTCCAGGTTTTACAGTACTTTTTAAGATTTCTTACCTAACCTTTTTTATAAAATGTTTTGTTTTTTAAACCTGTCTACGTTATAAATGTATTTATACTCACCTAGGATCTCATTTGAATTATTAATGTTCTTCACTCTAATAAATGGATAATATTTTCTCTTTATATATATTTTTGTTTCTCTTCATAATATTTTTGTTTCTCTTTATATATATATATATATATATATATATATATATATATATATATATATATATATATATATAACTATTTACGCTATCACACCCTGACTGAGCACTCTGGAAGAATGGTAGACTTTGAAAAACAGTAGCTACTCTGGCATCTACGCATCGTTCATTCAGCAATGAATTAGAACACTCTCAGCTATTGGGCGTGTATAATGATAATATACACACTAAAAAGTCTGCCACCTTCTACCGAGCGCCCGTAGTTCAGAGGTAGAGTCGCCGGCTGACTCCAATTTTACCCAATGTTGGGTAAAATGCAATCGGATGTCTAACAGTACTGATGAGCTGCCATACAGCGAAACAGACCTGTCTCCGGATGACTATATATATATATATATATATATATATATTGAATTACTAAAAGTAAAGGGTTATCACTAAGCTAACTGATGTTACCTTTACTATCCCGACTCTAGAGATACGTAGAGTAGATTTTCATGTGCTTTTTCAATTTATAGTTAATAGCTTTCTCGAGTTTTTTCCTTTTCATACTTCTGTGAATTTTCCATTTGTGTAGGTTTTCTCGTATTTCGTATTTAAGCCGGAGTTGGGGGACATAGACTTTTTTTAACTATATTAATAATATCATGGTGACATTATCCATTAAATCGGATTGAACTCTTCTTACAACTAGGAGAGCAATAGGCATAGATAGCCAAGACTGCTACCGTACGACTATTGCCAGTTCCAGTTCTATTATTACTTCCTAACCCGTATTTATTCGTTCTACTAACAGAGTTCTACATATTGTATTTTGTTAATATATATTCTTTATTTTCTCTTTTGGTTGTTTCAGTATTATTTTTTGCTGGACTCTTAACCGGGTCCACGACAAGTGGCAACGAAAATTAAAAATAATCCACGCAGTGTTATAAAAAAGAAATACATCATCCCACGACAAGTATTCAAAAAATACTCAAAGATAAGGGAATATTTTTCTACAACAGTCGTAACGACAAAAAGCGACGAGGAATCTCAGAGAGTCACGTATTTGAACTGCAGTCATCAAACGAAGTGGCGACAAGGTTAAAGGAAATATCTTCCTGCACAATTACGTAAATAAAGTATTTTCTTTTCCCCCCCTTACAGAAATAAAACGAAAAAATGGATTGTCCAGCAGCAATTGTTGAACTGTTAAAAAAATAATTCAAATTCCAACAAAGATTGGAAGAGAAACAAATAGAAATGCAAAAAAAATGAAACCAGTCACATAGAACTACAAGAATTAATACTAAAAGTGATAAACAACAAAGGACAAAACAGCGTAAAAGAGTCTATATTTTCTCCGAACGCAATAAGGAACTCATTTGAAGATCTCAGATACTCTCCTGACGAGAATAAAACCTTCGAAGACTACTTTAGAAGATACGAGGACTTTTATAAAATTGGCTGCGAGACATAGTCAGACACAAAGAAATTGAGGTTGTTAGTAAGGAAACTGGGAACTGTCCGAACATACAAAGTTCGTTGATTATATATTGCCTTACAAAGACGAACGACTTAACTTTCGAGGAATCAGTGAAATTTTTAACAAAACTGTTCAGCCCATAGACCTCACATTTTCATAAAAGATAGAAATGTTTCAATCTAACTAAGAAAGACAACAAAGACGACTCCATATTCGCAGCAATTTTAATTAAAAACTGCGACGATTGTAAACTATCATAGCTCTTGTCAGACAAGTTGAAGGGACTGGTCTCAACAAAAGACGTTGAAATGAGGAAAAGAAATCTGACAAATCTGCAAAACGAGCAGGAACTAACACTACAGGAACTATCAGAAGATTGTCAAAGATGTTTAAGCGACAAAAAGACTCAAGGGACATAGAAGAATCGGGCATCACACATATACGAAAAGTAAAGAGAAAGACATATTTGCAACCCTCCCCAAATCAAAGTAATAAAAGAAATACACATTTTTACCCTGCCCAGACAAAAACTCAAAACAATTATGAATTCAAAAAGAAACCTCCTCCTAGTCAGTGTTATAGATGTTGAGCTCTTCACTGGTACAAAGACTGCATGTATATTCATAAAACCTGTTCAGCATGTAACAAAATGAAACACAAAAGTTCTCGTTGCAGAACTAGAACTCAAAACAGAAGGTGCCAGAACGGAACACGAGGAAGGAATAAACAGAATAAAATACGTAGTAGTAGAAATTCTACACAAAATAATCAAATTACAGCTACGATTTGACTATCATCAGTTTACAAACACGGAGAAAACTCAATAAACCCACCATGCTACTTAAAAACAAAATCAGTAGCAGGAAAAAGAATAAACTTCGAAAGAAAGTTAATAACGAATGTAACATTCAATGGAAAAACAAAAAAAAAAAACTCAAGATGTTCGTTCTAAAAAATACAGAGAACATTTTCAGTTAGTAGGAAAAATGAGAAGAACACTGGGAACCACAGAAATTATGAACGAGGCAGAAAGGGCCGACTTCATTAAAAGCATGGAAAAATACAAGAAAGAGACAAAAGTCTCTCCGACAGTTTTTCGCTTTGCGGCAACGTACTAATGTACAATGAGAGAGTCGTAATACCCAAGACACTGCAGAAAAGAATACTAAAGGATTTCCATATGGGACACACTGGAAAAATCATATGAAAGTTTTAATGAGAAGCTACGTTTATTGGAAGAACATGGATGAAGACATTATGCAAATGGTAGAAAAATGTAAGGGTTGCGTTCTATCTACCAGGGCACTCCCAATCATGCAAAAACCTTGAACGAAAACTGATTGACCATGGTTGAGGATCCACGTAGATTATGATGGATCTATAGACGGATTTTATTACTTAATCACAGTAGAAAGCTACAGCAAGTGGCCGGAAGATTTTCGCTACAAGAATCCAAGGGAAAAAAAAACACTTTTAACTGCCTACATGAACTGTTCGCAAGGTTAAGGCTAGTGGATTATCTAGTAACAGACAACAAAACGCAATTCACGTCCACAGACATTCAAGATTTCTGTGAGATGTTCCAAGTTAACCACATAAAAACTCCAGCTACGTTATGGTCAGTCTGTGAGATTTGTTGACACCCTAAAAAGAGCGTTAAAAATACACACGGAATACCAGCAGAGAAAGCACTGCAACAGTTTCTACAGGTGTATAGATAATAATAATACGCCATCAGGACTGTCACCAGCGGAGGTGATGTTTGCGAGAAAAATAAAATCTCTATTCGACAAATTACAGCCAAAGCAAAACAAAAAACAGCCAACGTCATTCGTACCAAAGAGGACCTTCAGACCAGGAGATAGAATATATTTCAAAATGTTTAAAAACAATACATCTTACTGGGAAACCGGTACAATAACTAATAGGATCGGAAATATGCTATGCATGATTCAAGGTCAAGAATATACACAGAGAAGGCACATAAATCAAATAAGAAAAAAGTGACTGGGAGAAACCAACACGCCAACGCAAGAAGAAGAAACTATGAACACGATCTTTGATACATTTGAGTTACAAAGACCCCAAAGAGTGCCGGAAACTAAAAAGGAAAAGTAAGTTCACCGAACCTCTGATGATAAATCATAAAAGAACGAGATATAAAAGCTCCCTACATAGAGAAAAAAAAAACTTGGGGTTGCCATGGTGGCATCACCATTACAACTGATTGAACTCTTCCTACAACAACATCTACTTCCTCTCACAAGAGAGAGACAGAGAGAGAGTGAGAGATCAGCATAAGCAGATCAGCAGGAGAGCGATAGGCACAGATAGCCAAGACTGTTACCGTACGACTATTGCGAATCCCAGTTCTAGTATTACTTCCTAACACGTATTTATTCGTTCTACTAACACAGTTCCACGTATTGTATTTTGCTATGTTAATATAAATTCGCTATTTCCTATTTTGGTTGTTGCGTTATTTTCCTGCTGGACCCTTAACCGGGTCGACGACAAATATTCTATCTTTAATATAGAGCACTTTAAAAATTCTGCTTGATTTAAATGACTTTCTACCAGTATTCCACTATCAGCATTTCTGTCTTCACACACTCTTCCAAATCGCTATTACTCTCTGCCTATCTATCTGTCCGTCTGTCTGTCTGTCTCTCTCTCTCTCTCTCTCTCTCTCTCTCTCTCTCTCTCTCTCTCTCTATATATATATATCTATCTATAAATATATATGTGTATATATATATATATATATATATATATATATAGTCACCGACTGACGCCATTTCGGTCGGGTTTCAATCCTGCGTAAAAAAGCAATCGGAATCTAACCGTAACTGATGAGCTGTGATACGGCGAAACAGTTCTGTCTGCGGATGACAATATATATATATATATATATATATATATATATATATATATATATATATATGAACATTGTATTGGATTTTTCGAAAGTTATCAAATCCAAAGTCAAACAAAATAATGTCTACTTACTTAAAGAAAAGAAAACACATAATTGAAACGAGTTCACAAAACAATAAAAACATTATGACAATGTTGACAAGAGAAGAACACGAAACATTTTATTAAAAGGCTAGATAAAAAATTTTGTAAACAAATGTAAAACGTGCAAGAACTGTCAAGTAATCAGTAAAGAAAAATAGATAAAAACATTGGTGTTGTGAGAAAAGATACATAATATTATTCTGTTGAAGAGGATTTTTTTATTCTAATAAATGTTTATAGGACCGATGTCAACTTGATTCATTTAAAAAAAACATATTGCGTTTACTCTCTTTGCGTGATGAAACAAGAGCCTCCAACAATTACATACAGCAATCTCATTAATATACATTCACGTATTTGTATGAGTGTTTCGATATATATATATATATATATATATATATATATATATATATAATGATAATTCCTGATCTCAAAACTTCGATCTTGTATATAGACATTTTTTTATTTTGAATGCTAAGGATTACACAATGCACTGCCCGAATGTCATTCTTGGCAGAGGTTTAATGAATGATAACTGTAATATGAATCTATGTAGAAAGGGAATAAAGTGAAGATTATCAATATAACTATGAATGATAGCGGTTGACCATATATTTGAAGAGGTTCGGAGTTTTGTTTCAATGTAAGTATCGATTCGTTTTCTTAATTTATATGTTACGGGGAAAATTTATCATAGTGCAAATTTGTTATTAGAACAAAATACGGCTGAAACGGACTTGACTTTGTGGACGTATCCTAGCAAAGCCAAACTGCAAACGACACAGTTGATGGAAATAAAGAATAGGGTTCATCTGAACATTTGCCATTGAAAGAGCGATTGGTTTGCAATTTGCATATGTGAAGAAAAGGCTGTAGTGTAGAAAATGAGACATTCCCTGTAAGACCAATGATATTATTTTGAAGTATATGCTTATATATGCTCATATGTATCTATAAGAAAAGCTAAAGTGTATCTATAAGAGAAGCGATCGAGATGAACCGAGAAAATTCTACTTACCCTCTGTACGTTTGTGTGTGATTATTTAAATACATTCATTGGGATCCTTTATTATAGGCATACTTTCCATAACAGTAGACTCCGCTGCAGAATATTGAGCAATATTTGCATCATTTTTCTCGCGATGGAACGCCCATAGCTAGTATATCTAGACAGGTCTGAATTATTAAACCTTCGTTTAACCGATTTTGAATCTAAATCTTTTAGACTGGTTGTCAAGAAAGAATTTTCTTCTTTTATGTGCCTTTACCCTTCAATGCCCGTTGCAGTGCAGTGGACATCGGCTTGGAACGAGAAATCGAGGAGCCAAGTTCGAATGCCAGTTGAATTCCTTTACGCACAAATACCTTTGTGAAAGGTATTAATCTGTTTGTTCCCTCCAATTATGGGTTAAAAAACAGCACAGATTGGGTTCTAAATCCTTGGTCGGCAACCAGTCTATCGCAGAAAATAATGGCAATCTACTGAGGGATAAACTTCTGCCCAGTTTGTCATGTTTCTTTTGAGACATGATCGCTTAAGCGTGTATCACGTATAGCACTTAACTGATTGACCCTTCAAGACATTAAACGGTCATTGCCATCCACA
This sequence comes from Ascarosepion bandense, assembly GCA_037127315.1. NCBI lineage: Eukaryota > Metazoa > Mollusca > Cephalopoda > Sepiida > Sepiidae > Ascarosepion > Ascarosepion bandense. Next base: position 4,077,745 of record JBBBDQ010001533.1, on the reverse strand, counting down.
TCTTCTTATTCCTTGCATCTCTTAATACATGTTCTCGTGTTATTTCTCCCAAACATTTCCCCGCCATTCATTTGCTTAAGCCCATCAAGTATATCACGTGCTGTTTTCTCCTTTTTCTCTATCTGTCCAGTGACTGTCAGATCCAATACCAATGCCATCCATTCTCAGTATAAGTCCCAAAATAATTCAACTGTCTTCTCCAGATGTTAAGCATATAATTCTTTTTTGTTTCTATTCTCTCGAAAACCTCGTTGTTGCCAACAAGTTGGATTTACGAGACCTACACCAGCCTTCTCTATTACTTTATTGATATTGTTTGGAGTTTCATCTTTGAGGAGATTTTTCATCATTCTCTGTCATAAGAGGAAAAATATCACGTAGCAGTTCAATACCCCAGTTTTACTACTTAATTACTTCAAGTAAAGCCAGAGTGATAAATCACTTATCGAAGGTGCATTTTAAAAGTAAGCGCAACAAACTTAGTCCAAATGTAAACTCGATATCTCGATTTCCGGCTCCCTGTGCTTATAATGGCTACGCTGTGCACCCATCAACCTTTACTAACTATAGTTATATCATCATCTCCAAAACAGGCAAATTATCGAAATAACGTGACACCAGATGAAGGTCAATCTAATTACAAGCAAACGGTGTTGGTCGGTGCTTGTGTGTGTGATATACAAGCCAACATACACCCAAAGGAATAAATACGAATTTTTTTATTTTAAAATTCGATATTTTTGAGATAAATTATTATTTAACTACGTTCAGGTATTTATGTAATTTAGACATCACGAATTAAAATAATACATTAATATTTTATTTTCATTATTTATTTTTTATCAATCTAAAGATGGAAAGCAGAAAAGAGTCATTTTATGAATTTAAAGTAACATAAGAATCAGAAGAAAATTGTTAGCATATCAACAAGCATTTGACAACTTAACCGTCAAATAGCGTACAACTGATCATTCGTTCAAAGACATTTTAACAGAGACCTGAAGCATTGAACATTATGATGTAAGGGATGTCATTATTCGATTGACAATGAAATGAAGGTCATTATTAAACAGTTGCCTGACGTTACACAAAAAGCAAAAAATAAAAACATTCTAGAAATATCACAAATTTATGTAAAATAAATTATTTGTCGTTAAAAGTTTTATTTTGATCTTTTGATCGCGACAAATCGATTTATATCTCGACCGCATTTTAAGATGGGATAAATTACTTTTATAGGACAATAAACCGCAATGTCCTTTCGGAAGCACAAACCACCTCTCCAGCGCTGTATAAAATAGTGGATATGATCAGTGTTACACTGTAAACAAACGGGGTCATCGACTAGAGCTTCTTGAATCCTGATGAGGCCATCGCAGACAAATAGTTTTGGGTGAAAATCGCCGGAATCGAACAGGACCAATTCTCCATAACAAAACCTGAAAGCATGCCTCACAAAAATGAATCAACCTGCTTATTCACCAAACCTCTTTTCGACTGACTAATACGTCTGCAATAATCACAAGGATTTGCGGCAAGGGATTCCCATTATTAACAAGATAAATTCATAGTCCGCAATTGATATAATAGCATCCTGATATATAATATATTAGATAGGTAATTCTTCAGTGCCATTAGCAAGATCTTTCCTTTTTGTTTTCCGTTTATAATTCCTATCTATATGTACATATCTCACACACACGCTCACTCTCTCTCTCTCTCTATATATATATATATATATAGAGAGAGAGAGAGAGTGTGTGTGTCTGTGTGTCTGTGTGTCTGTGTCTTTGTATGTATATGCACCTATTGTTGTACGTGATGTATATAGAAAATATATAACACGTACATCTTTTCATGTTATATGCATATACTTTTACACATGAGTATTCCTTTACACACGATCATAACGCGCAGACACGCTCAGTCCACAACACACACACGAATATCTATCTATCTATCTATCTATCTATCTATCTATCTATCTATCTATCTATATCTCTCTCTCTCTCTTTCTCTCTCTCTCTATATATATATATATATATATTCATACTTGAATTTCAAGATATTATGAAATAGTAAAAAAATAAAAATCTTAATCTTTTTCTTTAGAATCTCAAATCAATATTTCTATTCACTTCACTTTTTAGGTCTAGTTTTGCAAAACACAAGAACATGTTTTTTTTTTGTCTTTGAACTTTCTGACCTTTGCATTATCTCATATCACCACAATTTGGAAACTGCTCAGATATTTAAAAAATATAAGTATTGATCCACATTTCGTTCCGTTCTTCATCGTTTTTGCTTCTTGTTGTTGTTTTTTATACTTTATTCATATAGAAACATTTTTGTGAGAATTTTGGAATGTCGAGTGCTTTTCCCCTAAAACAGATTAAAATAAGACTACCCGTGCTTAAAAATATTGAACTTACGATATTTACAATCAATGTCTCTCGCATCATTAGCTTTTAGTTGTATAGTTGTTCGCATACATTTCTAAATGAACGTGGATGGCTTCTCTGATAAATGAACAGTATTTTGAAAAATTAGGTATTGTACTAGTAACAAAAACAAATTCTTTCATCATATATACAATATTCTCTCTCTCACTCTCTCTCTCTCTCTCTCTCTCTCTCTCTCTCTCTCTCTCTCTCTCAGCCTTCTACCAGTTTTCGGGAAAGTGTTCTTGGCAATTATTAATGCTGAAATAGTTCAACATCATACTGCCCATACCCTTTTTTTTTAATCATTTCACCCCGAGCAAGGCGGAAACGCCACTGATGTGCAGGGGCTACATAAATGTAAAAATATTAACTAGAAAAGAGTGAGGAGCACAAACTAGTTAGAAAGGAACAATAGAAAGCTGAGAAAGCAGGTGCGATGACAGATACATAGGTGGAGAGAAAGGGAAGTTTATACAGAGGTGGGGAGAGAGCTAGAGTCCAGTGGTTAGTAGATGAGTTTTGACTTTGCATTTAAATTTCTGGAGGTTGTAGCCGTCAGGAAAGTAAGAATACGGGAGCGAGTTCCACAGGCGGGAAGTGCAAGAGAAGAAGCTGCAGGAGTAGAATTGTCGTCTGCATTTGGCTAACCTGACAGTGAATGGGTGGGACCCAGTTGCCAGTCTGGTTGCACGAGTAAACACCTGTTGAGGAGGCATCAGTGACTTAAGTTTGTCCGAGCAGAAGCCATGAAAGTATTTATAAAACAAACAAAGTGAGGCCACATTTCGACGATGGGGAAGTGGCTGCAGTCGAGTCGCCAGATCAGTACCTACCACATTACAGACTCTCCTTTGGAGCTTGTCAATAACACTGAGGAGAACAGCAGGGGCACCTGACCATAAATGGCAGCAGTACTCCATGCACGGACGGATGGTTGACTTGTATATATGCAGGATGGATTCAGGTGGAAAAAACATCCTGGATCGACATGGTGACCCTACCTTCTTAGCAGTAGATTTTGCTATGGATTCAATATATTATTTCCATTTGAGGTCTGAGGACAGGGTAAGTCCGAGGAGACGTAGTGTATTACTCTCAGGGAGAATCGCTTGGTCCATGTTTATGGGAGGCAGGAGAGGTTGCCTGTAATGGTTGACAGACAACAGCTTGGTCTTAGATGAATTGAAGTTGACAAGCCACTTCTTGCCCCAATTCACCACAGAGTGTAGATCCCGCTCAAGGTCAGCAGCGAGATTATGTCTGTCCGCCACGACAGGTTTCTTACTGGAGCGGGAGTATATTGTAGTGTCATCTGCGTAGATGCCTACTTGGGACTTGATCTCCTGGGAGGTCGTTAATGAAAATAAGGAAGAGCGTCAAGCCCAGGATAGAGCCCTGTGGGACACCAGCATTCGTGCTGTAGGACGAAGAGGCACGCCCATTCAGAACGACCTTCATTTTGCGGTTATTTAAGAAAGATTGGATTAGGTCAAGGAGGCGACCGGTAATACCATAACCGCGTAGTTTGCATAGGAGGCCAGAGTGCCAAACCCTGTCGAAAGCCTTGGAGATGTCCAGAGCAACCGCACGAGCCTCGTCAGACTCATCTAGGGCCTGTAGCATGTACTCCGTTACGGTTGTTAGCAGATCGGCCGTGGACCTGGCAAAGCGGAATCCATATTGCCTGTCGGAGAACAGTTTGTGGGCGGTGAGATGATGAACTATTTCAGCATTGATTATAGCCTCGAATACTTTCCCGAATATCGGTAGAAGACTGATAGGGCGATAGTTGGATGGGTCCGAGGGTTCACCATAATTCTTAAATACAGGAACGATTGAAGAGAATTTCAGCATACAGGAAAGCAGGAAGCAGAAAGGCAGTATTCTCTGACAGGCAGTATGGCTTTTTCTTCGCCAGATCCACGGCCAACAGGCTAACATTCATTACGGAGTACATGTTCCAGACATTTGAGAAGTCCGGCAAAGCTCGGTCTGTTGCTCTGGACATATCCAAGGCTTTTGACATTGTTTGGCACGCTGGCCTTCTATGCAAGCTATGGGGTTACGGTATTACCAGATGCTTGCTTTAACTGATACAATCTTTTTTAAATAACCTCATAATGAATACGGTCTTGAAGGGGCATGCTTCCACATCATACTGTATAAAGGCTGGTGTTCCTTAGGCTCTATCCTAGGCTCGACGCTCTTACTTATTTTCACAAATGACCTCCCAGACGAGATCAAGTGTCAAGTAAGCATCTACACAGATGACACCACAATTTACTCCCGCATCAGTAAGAAATTAGGAGTGGCGGACAAACATAATTTCGCTGCTGATCTTGAGAGGGATCTATATTCTGTGGTGGATTGGGGTAAGAAGTGGCTTTTAATTTCAATGCGTGTAAGACCAAGCTGCTGTCTGTCAATCATCAGAGGCAACCTCTCCTGAATTTCCATAAGCATGGGCCAAGCGAGTCTCTCTGAGAGCAATACACTGCGCCTGCTCGGTCTTACCGTCTCTTCCGGTCTCAAGTAGAACCATTACATTGAGTCAAGAGCTAAATCCACTGCTAGAAAGGTTGGATGACTGTATCGTGCCAGGAAGTTTTTCTCACCTGAATCCATCCTGCATATATACAAATCAACCATTCGTCCGTGCATTGTGTACTGCTGTCATATATTGTCAGGCGCTCCTGCATTTCATCTCAGTGTTCTTGACAGGTTCCAAGGGAGAATCAGTAATGTCATAGGTACCGACTTGGTGGCTGGACTCCAGCCACCTCCTCACCGACGGAATGTGGCTACCCTTTGCCTGTTCTATGAATACTTTCATGGCTTCTGCTCCAACGAACTTAAGTCACTGGTGCCTCTGTAATAGATGTTTACTCGTGCAACCAGGCAGGCAACTGTGTCTCATCCATTTACAGTTAGATCAACCAAATACAGACTACAATTCTACTCTTGCAGCATTTTTCTAGCATTTTCCACCTGTGGAACTCGCTTCCATATTCTTGCTTTCCGGACGGCTACAACCTGCACGAATTTAAATGCAATGTCAATACTCATCTCTTAACCACTTGGTTCTAGTTCCTTCTACAGCACACTGTATATCCTTTCCTTTCTCTCCACCTTTACAACTATCATCACACCTGTATTCCCATCCTTCTCTTGCTCCTTTCTAACAAGCTCGTCAATCTCTTCGCTCTCTTCAATCTAATCTTTTTTCTCTTATGTTGCCCCGTGCACATCAGTGGCGTTACCGCCTTGCTCGGGGTGATATGATTAAATATATATATATATATATATATATATATATATATATATATATATATATACTACAGAAAAAATGTTAGGGAAACCTGCTATTCATTAAAAATACATTTTTTCATTTGCTCTTATTTTTCAGCTATTCTACACGTTCGCTTACGAACAAAAACTTCAAATCTGAAATCGTCAATGTGGTGGTTTTATTGATGAAGACAAAATATGATACTGTTGACATTTTAATTTTCCTTTAACATAATAAAATAAAAAAAATATTTTGTTGTGATTTTTAAAGAAATGCAAGCCTTCCCAGAGCATTTTGGATTTAGTGTATATGAGGGTGGTGGTGCCTGGCTGCTTGTTTCCCAATATGCGTGGGGTGGTAGTGTCTGAGTGTGTGTGGGGTGGTGGTGCCAGGCTGTTAGTTTCCGATTACATGTGGGGGGGTGTTTGACCGCACGTTTCCGAGTATATGTGGAGTAGTGAAGACTGCCCGCTCGTTTCTCAGTAAATGTAGAATGGTGGTGCCTGACCGAACGTTTCAGATTATATTTACGTGTTATGCCTGGCCGCTAGTTTCCGAAATATGTGACGTGGTAGAGTTTTGTCGTGTATACATCGTATATGTGTGGTGCTAGAGCACAGCCGCTCGTTTCCGAGTATATGTGGAGTGGTAATATCTGAGTATATGAGGGATGGTGGTGCCAGGTTTTTCGTTTCAGAGTATATGTGTGATGGCAGTAATAAATGTGGGGGGGGGGGGTGCCTGTTTGCGGTGCTAGTGTTTGAGTAAATTTACGGTGATGGTTCCTACCCTCTGGTTTCCGAGTATCTATGTGTCTGAGTGCATTCACGTCATTGCATGCCGTGATATTTTAAATATATATACAGGGTGAGACGGATAGATTGTCGAATAAATTGCGAAAAGTTGAAAATAACACTGACAACTCATTTTAACAGCAATGTTTAACAAAATTACATAAAATATCTTGAAATACTAAAGAGTAAATTGATTTAATTAAATCCCCATTAAATTTAACCACTGGCTCTAGACGGCATTGTAATCTCCAGTGTCTCTCTTCAAAGTTCTCTCAGTTTTAATCGGTGAATTCTTGCCTTCATTTCATCTTTGGTGTTACAAGGAATTTTGTTGATGTCTCACTCAACTGTTGCGCACACATAATAATCACTGGGTTTGCAATCTGGAGAGTTAGTTGGCAAGATGTAAGGAGTGATGTGATCGCAGACATTTGCTGAGAGCCATGACTCTGTTCTCCGGATTGTGTGGCATGTTGCAGTTACCAGATATTGTGTCTTCCAGCAACGAACATCTTGACCCGTGTTAACACTACCATCTCAAGGCTCTTCATGTAGGCCTCCGTGTTGCATGTAAGGCCCTGTGGAAAGATGAATAGAAGCAAATCGTCGCCATCACTAGTGAGCACATTCGTAATCACCATTTAACTCATCAAACTCTTTCTAAATTCTCTAGACGCTCTTCAGATTGTTACTCAAATGCTCTGAAATGTTACTATTTGAAAAGGTGCAAATGTCAAGCGGTAGAATATGCTTTTTCAAATTTCTGGGGGAGTGAATTGCGTCATAGTGCTCTTTTTATCAAAGATGGTGCCACAATGGCTCTACTCTACTACGTAATTGACAAAATCAAAAACAAGCAACGCGCATGCGATAATTTTTAAATATAAAATGGCGACAATTTACTCCTTGCTCTCTCACTCTCTCTCTCTCTCTCTCTCTAAATTTATTTGTTGAAATGTTGTTATTAAGTGGCGCTCATATTTGAGTAGAAGCTCCATTTTATTAGTAAACATTATATTTATTTACATCTACCGGCTTAAATATTCGAGAAATCTTGTTAAAATATTTGCGTCATCTGGTAGGATTTGAACCTGCGAAACCATCATCAGATCTGACGTGTTTCAGACTGATCTGCCACGTAATACCCAGCGATCAGCCAATAATCGTATAGTACTTTCGAACAGACATTTTTCTCAGTTCTCGAAATATATGTATCTGCTCTGTTTCATACCCTAACGAAACAAAGACATCTTTTTTTTTGGGAAATAGATTAATTCCGATATTTTTAATTTATTATTTAAACCCTATTTTGTGGAGCATATATTCATTTGAGCAAATGCTCTGTTTTTTTTATTAAACATTATTTTGGTTTATTTAGATGTAGCAGCCTGAATGAAATAATTATACTGTTTAATATCAAAAAGAAAATATCTACTCAAATACGTGTATCTATTAAGAATAATGTTTAAACAAATACGTTTAAAATATCCCGGATTTAATCCATTTCCTAGCATGCATAGATAGATAGATAGATAGATAGATAGATAGATAGATAGATAGATAGATGAAGAGACTCCGATAGATAGATAGATAGATAGATAGATAGATAGATAGATAGATAGATAGATAGATATAGAGAAAGGAAGAAAGAGCAACAGGAGAGAGAAAGAAAAAGTGGGAGTTGGAGAAATAATTTTCGTCCTATTGTTAACTGATTCTGCATAACATAGATTAATTTTTTGAATTTATTCTCTTATTCCACTTGTTTTTGCCTTTTATAGAAATTCACTGTCAATTTTCTTTGATTTCATTTCTAACCTTTCAAAATTGTTCGGGCTATGAATTTCCTGTTACTAATGGTCTAACTTATATTTTTCATTTATTGATTTTTTTTTTATTTTACTATTTCGTAGATTTAGGTTTAGTCACTGTTTTGATCCTTTAAACGAATTCAATGGTGCCGATCAGGTCTATAGTTTTCCGCTAGTAATATAGCTAACCTAAATTTTCAAAGACGGTGCTGTTCATAATTATATTAAAATTTATGTTCAGTAGAAATAGGGCAAATAAATACCTTCAATCGATTTTCTGTGAAAAAATGGAATTATGTACAAAGAAATACAGAAACTTCCCTTAAATAAACATGCACGTTTTATTTTTATGTAATTGTCAACCGTTTTATTTACACAGTTTAGCATGCACTCCATGATGTAATTTTATAAGACATCTTTTAAATTCAATATCAGAATCCCGACGTTAATTGACTAGGCAGCTATTTATTAATTTTCTGTCTTTAGGTCTGTCTGTCTGTCTGTCTGTCTGTCTGTCTATCTATCTATCTATCTATCTATCTATCTATCTATCTATCTATCTATACACATAATGAAGGTCTATGCACGAGTCTACCTGAGAAATAATGCTTTAACATTTACGTATCCAACTATTTTCAAATACGCAGAACCAAAATTGTGTCTTATTTTTAAGCTTAAAATGTACCCATGATGTTTTTCTGTGTCGATTTTTTGCTATTATATTCGGTGAAATTAACCTTTCGTTTTCCTCGCTTCTCCATGAAATAATAGTCGCGTAATTACAACCTACTGCTGTTTTAACCGGAGAGCAAGATCTTACACCATTTCTTAATTATCTCCCTTCTTCTGGATTTTACGTTCAGAATGTTTTAAAATTGAATTTTATTTTGCCCAAACCTTAATATCTACCAGTAAAAAGGATAGAGATAGAAAGTGGTAGACCAAATCTGCCGAAATTACTTGTCAATTTGGGCTGGTCTGTTTTTTTGTTTGTTTGTGTTTATATAGTTTCTTGTTTTTTTTCTCTATTATCTCTGGAAGTTTAATAAGGTTTTCAGTTATCTGTTTTCTCTCAATGTCACGGCTGTTTTGTCACAATTACGATATCCATATTCAACTATAATTCTATTTTGGCATATGGAACTCTAATTATTCTAGGAATTCTTAGGAATACTAATCTTATTTGCTTCTTTTGCCACAAAGTTTCAGCCAATCCATTATTTTGTTTTTCTCAGACATACAATCTGCATGGAAGAAGACAGATTTTTCCATGTGGTTTCTATCAATCGTTTCTTTACAAAATTGCCTTCTTGATAATGCAACGCTGTAATGACAATGAGAAGACACCAAAACCAAGTGTTCTAAAGCAGCTTACCATAAGAATGTTTTATCGGAAATTTACAACAGAAGAAATGAAGAACACCTCTATGCAAATATTTATTGCTAATTTCTAATTGCATTATTTGTTAAATTGTTCATTTTTTACCGATAAAAATTGTCCGCGATTATTACATATTCAAAGGATCCAGAAGATCATGGAATACACGTAATTGAATAATTACGCAGAGAATTTAATACGATATATTTTTATGAATAATTAGATGACCTCAAAACTCTAAATATATATATTTTTTGGCCCATAGGTTTGGCTTAGTAGATATTGGAGCAGAATCTGCAGATAGGAATCAGTTAAAATTTTCACACACTCCCTGGCAGCAGGGCGAGGTCAGAATAAATTAGTTCTCCATCTGAATAAAAAATAAATTTCATTCGATATTCAACAACTTATTTTTCATTAACCCATTTTGTAAAAATAAAGCAATAATTCTTACGCAAAGCAGAGAACGGACTTAAGAATTGATATAATCTATCAAAAAGAATACAAACTAAAAACACAAAATACAAGTTATGTAGTCGGGCATGTCATTGTATGAATTTATTTACTTTCTAATTTATAATAACTGCTTGGAAAACTGAGAGAAAATTAAGTTCAGAAGATTCTTCTCTATAACACATGAGTGGTGCCGCGTAACATCGATTTTTTTGTACTCGCTAAATCAATTACGATTGCGTAGTGAGTTCGTTCCTCACTCTGCGTTTCCCACTTACGACGTTGTTCCCTTTGCCTTGCTAGACCAGTTACGACTGAGAGGTGCGGTCGATGCTCCAAGCGTCCTCTATACATTTGGTCTAGTATTTCTTTGAAGTTACGTTTAGTGAAACGTTGATCACTTCTGCATGGTGAAATGTTTAGCAAGCTTGTTTTGCTAAATCACTTAAGACTGAGTAGCGGGTTCAATCCTCAGTATATATGCTACAAGTAATCTACGATTATTAAAATCATCTACGGGCGAGAAGCAGTATCGAATTTTTTTATATCAGCTGTGCCACGTTGTGATTATTGATCTGAACCAATTTTCATCCTAGTTAAATGTCTCTGCTTCGGCCGAACGTTACTGGGGTGCACAGTGTTTTATGTTTCTTTTCCATCTTAGCTGATTCAACTCACAGAGATGACGATCATTTATCAAATAACAATTATGATACACACAGCTCTGATTTATTGTAAAAATTGTTTTACCCCTCCTCTTTTTATTCGAGTGACGAAAATATTTACTACTGAAGTATTACTGAACTGACGTTTTCACTTCCTTCATCTTTTTCTTTCATTATCCATTTAAATCATTTCACCCCAAGCAAGAGGTGCTACTATTGCGCAGGGGGTTACATAGGGGAAAGTGATGAGAAAGAGTATTTAGTTATAGGAAATGTCGGAAGGTGGGTGATAGACGGATGAGGATACCGAGAATGGGAGTTGGGTAGATGGGAAGAGTGTTTCAGAGAATGGATGCGAGTTAGTGTGATAAGAAGTGCCTATTGACCTTACATTTAAATTCCTGGAGATTGTAGCTGTCGTGGAAGCAAGTATATGGAAGGCAATTCTACGGGCAGGAAGTGCAAGAAAAGAAGCTATTAGAGTAGAAACTGCGGTTACATTTTATCTGTTTCACTGTAAAAGAGTGGGACCTAGTTGCTAATCTAGTATCTCGTGCAAATTCATACCTAGAGTGCACCAGTGATCTAAGTTCATCGGAGCAGAAGCTGTGAAAGTATTTATAGAAGAGGCACAAGGAAGCCACATCACGCCGGTGAGAGAGTGACTGCAGGCGGTCTGCAGTCGTTATCGATCACGTTACAGATTCTCCGTTGTATTTTGTCAAAAATCCCAAGGAGAATAGCAGAGCCACTCGACTAGTTGTGGCAGCAGTATTCAATACACGGGCGGATGGTAGACTTATATATTTGCAGAATAGATTCAGACAGGAAAAAACTTCCAGGCCTTGCACAGAGAGCCGACTTTCATAGCAGCGGATTTAGCAATCGATTCGATATAATCATTCCACTTAAGGTCCGCTGAGAGTGTGAGGCCAATGAAGCGTAGTGTTTTACTCTAATAGGAGGTAGGAGCGATTTTCTATGATGTTTAATTGATAGCAACTTCGTTTTGGAAGCATTACATCTCCATATTAATCGAATATTAATATAACAATATTGGGTAGTATAACGCTTGAGTCCTTCAGTCAGTTAAATGTCATACGTGATACACACTTGTCCGAGCAAGTGTCTTTCGATCTGTGACTGACTAGACAGACGATTTTCCTGCAGTAGCTTGCCATTTCATTCTGCGCCCGAATGGTTGAAACCCGAGGCTATCGTGTCTAATTGCTCCTGCTATTCAACCCATATCCGAGGGGAGAAGAATTGGATTAATACTTTTCTCGAGGTTGTTAGCGCGTAAGGGAATGTAACTAGAATTAGAACTCGGCTCTCCGATTTCTCATTCCGAGACGATATCCATTTCACCACAAAACACTCAGACAACAGCCCTTGTTTTAGGTCTTGCAGATAGTCCTGGATTCTGCCTACCTTCCAAGAGCGTAGAAATGTTCACTCTCTCATCTTGTGTATTTAGGGAAATAGGTTCTTTTTGTATGTTACAAGTTAATTCGTGTAATGTATACAGTAACAGGTATTAGAGAAGATTTGTCATTATGTAAACCTCCAATAACACATCGGTATATTCAACTGATTTTATTACCACAATAAGCAATTACTGGCAGATAGAATGATGGATAATTAAAGATAACAAACTGAATTCTATTGCAGAATTTTGATCATGATCCAACCTAGCAGGGATCAGCTAGTTTATTCTAATTTTTTACTCGATCTTATCTAAAATTCTTATATATCTTGAGCACAAACTCAGACAATTCCTAGATTTAATTCATTTTATTTTCTCCCTTTTCCGTTTATTTGTGTCTTTAAATTTATCCTATAGAATATTCCCTTGATTTTGCTATTTGAATTATCACATCAAACATAATTCTTAAGTTAATAATTTCACAACCGCCAATGGAATTCTATATTGCAGCGTTGAATCTTTGAGCATAACATCTTTAACAAAATATTGCAATAACAATCACAAGTATGAATACAGTTTAAAAGCAAGAGGGTACAAATGAAATATTTACAGTTGATAAGTTTCATTTAATCTATCTATTTTCTTTCCTTCTTTCTTTATTTTGTTATTTTCTTTTGTCTGTCTTTAGCTTTGATTCATTGAAACAATAGAGGCGTTCATAAATCGTTTTCTTACAATCAAAAAAGAGTGAGTCATTGTTTATCTGATATATTGGAAGGGTGTAACTAACTAGGGAACTTTACACACACACATGCATATATATATATATATATATATATATATATATATATATATATATATATATATAATGATAATTCATGCTAGTTCATATTCCAAATGTGAGACATACAGTCATCTTAAAAAAATTCTAATCTATATATTTCGTATCAGATAAAATCTAATCATAGTACCTAAAATTGCGGTTAAACATTTACACATTAGACATAATTTTGGCTCTGATTTCGATGAATAGATTGGTTCCAAGTATAAGAATTTTGCAATAAAAGAGTGATGTTTTAACACCCATGTTTGTAAATGTATTTGATTATATATTTTACAAAGGCGTGATATGTTTTAGTTTTAAACCACTTTTCATTTAAAAATCTTTATTTGATTTCTGGAGAAAAATTATGTATTAATTTAAAACATCTTATCCACTGAATTAGAAATTAACTAGCATCCCGGGGGCAATGCAGAAGCTGTTCCCTGCCTAGGTGGGGGCGAAAATTTTTGACTTTTTCTAGTCCATTACCAATAATTAATGTCAGTTGACTATTTCTAAATTGCCAAATGTTCACTCAAGTTCAAAGAATTGTATATGATGCTCTACAAACGAAAACATGAATGTAATACTATCTCTATTTTATTTACAATATTCGACCAACAAGATTCTATTCTTACTTCGACAAATAGCTTGAAGTTCGAATTTCTTCAAGTAATCTTAATAGAATTTAAGTCGGACAGTTATGTTCCTGGCTTAAAGTTGATAGATAATAGCTGTAATGATAGTAAATTAGATATATATTAACAGACTGTAATAGATAGATACATATATACTTACATACATACAGTGTGAGAGCGAGATTAACAGATTGAGATAAACTGTACCGTATTGCCACTCGATGAAGAAATCGGCTTAATCTAATTGCTGCTTGCCAAACTGATTAGTAAAAATATTTTTGCTACTTTGATAATCAGCGTAAAATTATGGCTTTTATCCGGGTTAGACCAACGGGGTTTATTGTCGGTTGTAGATAACTATTTCAATCACTAACGTATGGCAAACATGTGTAGGTGTCCTAGACATATGACGTACTGGATAAAATTGTTGGTTGAAATAGTCCAGGGTTTTGAGTTCGATACCTGTTTACACCAGTGGTGAAAAAAAAATCATGGAGAGTTTATTTACTAAAAGAGAAAAAAATAAAACTAAAACTGAGATACCAGGAGGCATAACAAGTGGAACAAAAACAATCTACCCCGTAGGACCAAATAAATAGATCACTTAGAAATTCCAGTCAGGTGAATAAGGCCAATGCGTAGATAGTCGTAGATATGACAATAAAGATGAGGACAATAGCCCGAACAAAATAAATATTATAAATAATTAAAATACATCATCTTAGAAATATAGACAGATGTATACGTATTTATTTCAATATACACAGGATATGATGCCTACATATTCGTCTAAATTACGCAAAAATAAAAATAAAACAGACAATTCATTTTAAAATATATTTACCAAAATCTATAAGAAATAAATGTTTTCAATAAGATTGCCATTGGCTTCAATAAAGTCCTCCATACAACTTCTGGTACGTTTCTGAACGTTTTCCTTTTTTAATCCTAGCCTTCGGTTCATCTTTGATTTTACAAGGAGTTATTTTTTGTCTTCAAGGTGGGTGCAGTCTGGGGTATTATGTGGTCAGATGTGAAGGGTTCTTCCTCTTGTGTGGCATGGTGCAGGATCCTTTTGTCAGACATAGATTCTTCCAGAAGCAATGTTCTTGAATCAAGGCAGTACTACCTCCTCAATGCACTTCATATAGGCCATCATGTTGCATCTGAGTTTCTGAAGAAGAATGGATGCATAACTTTGTTATCACTATTGATCACTCCAAAAACCATGATGTTGACTAGCTATATCATTCAACTCATTCCAAATCTCATACACTGTTCTCAGAGTGACACCCAAGCCCACTGAAATGCTCGTATTTCAGTTTCCTTCAGGAAAGGTAAGCAGTACACTATCATGTTTCCAATGCTGACCAACTGACCCTACTATACAGTAAAGTCGAGAAAATAAGCGCGAAATTATAAATATAAATTGGCGACATTTTACCCATCGCATTCTTTATATGACGACAAATTTCTCATTCATTTTAATTAATCAGTTGATTTGTCAGCATATATAAAGATCTCTTGAATCATATAGGATTTACTCTTCAATAATTTTCCTTAATTTATCTATCCTTAATTAATCTACCTATTATCACTGGCGTTTCATTGTTTTCTAAATCTTTTCAGAGTTCCTTTCTATACTTTCTCGCATTATATATCTTTTTCTTCCCCTTTCTTGTTTTATGCGAAATTCTTACTCGGCAATTTTACCAAAATTTCCTTCATTACAATTTTCCACGTCATTTCGAATTAATTTTCTTCTCTTATAAATTCTGGGAGTCAAATTTTATGCTACTTAAATGGAGAAAATGCTGAAAGCCTTAATAAGAGATCAAAGAGACATTCTATCAATTCTTGAAAAATTCTTTTTTTTATTTTTATTGTATATTTCTTTGCAATTTCCTCCTTTCTCTGATTGTTTGTGTGTGTGTGTGTGTGTGTGTGTGTGTGTAGTAATATCAACGCAAGCTTTTGTATTTATTTTTAAGTTTCTATTTTATTATTCTAAAAAGTATTTTCTCGTTTTTGCTCAGCAATCTAAATACTGAGATTGAGAAGACATTAATCTTACAACGTTTAAGTTCTGAGTTCATATGTATATACCTAACGCTTAAACTAGCGTTCTCTCAATCTATCTCACACTCTATTTTCTTTTACATATATATATATATATATATATATATAATTGAACTCATTGATATTAGCTGATGCATTAGCTTCAATTTTCTTACTAGAGAGTTTAGTACAATTCTGTATATTAGGTCTGATCAAAAAGGATCGAGACTGCTATTATAAAAAAAAAACTGCTGCATTATATATCAATTTGGCATGAGCCTCGATATAGGTTGATGATTAGCAAGCGTGTCTTTGTAGATCAGTTACGATTATTTAATGAATTCGATCTTTACGTTCTGCTTTTTGTTACATCTAAGTTGCGTTTAGACAATCACCATTTTAATTCGGTATATAACCTCTTTCGACAAAGCATCCTTCTGAAAAGTTACACGCTTTGTCCAGCGTTATTTCCATTAAAGAAGGCAAATCCTAGAACTCTTTCTGGGGATAGTAAGCAACTGCATATTAAGAGCTCCGTTATCATATTAACATTCTCAAAACATTTTTATCATTCATCGTACGTGTGTGTAAAATTATTTTATATTCTCTGCTAAATCGATGAAGAAACATATTATGATATCAAAAATTGAACACGAAAAAAACAAAATAATTTTGATGATTTAAATAAACACATACTAAAATAACTAGAACTAATAGTAACACTACAATTAAAAATAATAGTGAGCAATGTAATATTTATTAAGCCATGACACAATACAGCTAAATGTTAAAAGTTATTTTTCGTGGCTCAAAAATCGGTTGCCCACGGAAGACCATATTTCCGAAAATGGCTTTCCATGCTGCATTAGCAACACGGCCAACACGTGGATAACGTTTCTTACCCAGTTCTCTATTGTTCCTTATCTTTAATTAAAAAGATATAACAGTTTTTTCCGTATTTTTCTACTACTTAGAACAGAATCCTTCCTGCAAGACCCCAACACGCAATGCATCAGTTGTCAATGCCTGTCTTCTGTCAGTCTAAAAATGTCCAATTATTTTCAAAACTACACATGATACGTGAAAAATGTTGAATTGTTGAAGCAATAATTTTCTAGAAGAAATCAGCTTTATCGACGAAATTCTGAAAACGTGTTGGGGATTTAGTTCGTTTAAAGATGCTTTTGGTATTTACTTACATGTTTACGTGTATGATCATACAGTATAACTTCTTTCCTCACAGATGTAGTGCTGATGAAATGTATGATGAATAAAACATTTCAAAAATGACAAGTTACAACGAACGCCAGATTTAGAATGTTAATCAGCACGTATTGAATTTTGCATCCCATTCTCCTAGCAAGTATTAGCTGGACTCGACTGATAAAATCATTGTCTGAAGCGGTTCCGTCTCGGAATTTTAAAGTATATATGTTTTTCTACAAGTACATATAAATGCGCGCGTGTGCATATGTATATATGGATGGGTGCTGTCTCACATGTATGTACATGTAGGGGAAGTATTGTGAAAATATGCTATATTTAAAGGAAAGATGGGGATTCATCGGAGACATAATGTTTACTGTGTGATAAGAAAGTTTTACAGCTTAAGAAATCTTCAAATTATATATATATAAAGGATGTTGTAATGGAAACTTGATATTTACAATAAACGTCTCATTTTTTATTCTTAAACAGTGTTTTAAAGCTATCGCTATATATATATATATATATATATATACTAATCACTGCCATATACCCTGAAGAACCGTAGTGTGAAACCGTAGGCCTTGGCTCACGTATAGATTTTTTGCATATATATATATATATATATATATATATATATATATTCTTCTCAATGCCTTATCTCAATCTTGTTCAATAAACATCTACCTTGAATGGGTCTTGGGCCTTCTACTTGGTGATTATAAAAAATCTACCATTTTTAGACACTTACAGATCTTTTAAAACAATTGCGATTATATATGTTGTACTATAATATTAATTATTGGAAATTAAGTATTATAAACAAATGAATAAACAATTTTAAAGATATCAGGAATGCAGGAAAAATACAGTTGTTTCGCCAATAATTTAATGATAACAATTATTAAAATATTCCGCGTTCAAAATATATTTTATCTTCAAATATGTGTCTTTTAATCAGTATGTTTATTTTATGTCACCAAGTGCAAAGATATAATTATTTTATACTGATGAAATTGCAAAAAGCGGGGTTTCCAGGTAGAACAGACTCGTTAATTAATTGGTGATAGATTGTCTTCTTGTCCAATCTATCCTATCCCCACAACCTCTATAATTCATAATAAATACAATCATATCAGTCATCGTATTTGTCTCGTTGTATGATAGTCAGGAAAGTTTTCTGATATGATCAATACTTTATGCATTAGTTTCATATGTTAATTTATTTTCATTTTCTATTTATTTTAATTTTCTAACATTTCAAAGATTTTTTTCTGAATTTCACATATTTTCTTTTCATGATTGTCTTTCATGATTTAAGAACGTTCATCATCTTTCCATTCTTGCATACATTCTTAATTTTTCTTACAGCTCATCGGGGACATTTGATTTAGTTCTACACTGAATAATTTTATTTTGCTTCCTTATATATCTTATGATTTTTCGATAAACACTCCATGGTGGTCTTTTGTTTGGCTATGGGAATTTTATCTTCAAGTTATTTAAAAGTTAAAAATCGAAGGAGATATACGAAGCATGCGTTAATTTTTCATTTCAAGGATTGTGTAAATACAGCTTTTTTTACCTTTACTACACAACATGCCGCGTGCACTTTTTGCTAATATACAACCAATACAAGCTCCTAGATCAACTTAAGGTTTATGTGTATGCTGTGGTGTTGTATTAGCGTAAGTCCAAAGTGCTTTTTCCTATGTTAAATAGCAAAGATGATCGTCAACACTCGACTTGAAGAGATAAAATTGTAGTGATCGGAAAAATTCCTCCTGTAGCACAGATAAAAGGTCTATGAAAGAAAATGTCCGAATGAAATTTAATATGAAGTGAATGACGATGATTTATCCTTATGCATGTAGCAGGGTGGGTACCAGTACAAAAGGTCAGGACCGGCGAAATCAAAGAATGCTTCTTGTTAGGATAGAGACCATAAAAATATCCATTGAGTAGTGAAAAGCCTACGTCGGAAGGAGTTGAAGGTTGGAAAATATTTTATTACCAATAAGACAGCTTAGAATCTTTTGAACCCAATTAGGACAGGCAAGTCATGGCCGCTCCCATATTGCAGCAATAAATTATTTTTGGTCTGATGTGATCCTGTTCCTAAAATCTTAATTACAGGTAAATAATATTTTTTAAATTTTTATGGTCTAAATAGATAGATAGATAGATAGATAGATAGATAATTTACTAGAGTCGATTATTGGTACCTAAATATTTCCCTTGTTTGAACTTCCTTTGTGTTGTAAAACTGATTATCTCTAAATACTAAAGAGTAGTTCTTTATTAAAATACACACACGCATGCACGCACACAAGCAAGGAATACCCACTCACACACGCACCAAACACACACACACACATATATATATATATATATATATATATATATATATATATGCACACCTGCACATATTACTGTGTATATAGTATACATTCCGTATATATCATATTCTGTTTTCATTTTCGTTAATTACTTCGTTCGATCGTATTTTTCTCACAAGCAAAACCTATTAAAAACATGGATAACTTTCCTCTAAGAAACATGAGACTAACTTATGTAAACAAATAAATAATTCCTACTGTTTATGAATTTCTCTGAAATATTTTTAAACTGATCTGGGAATAAACAAAACACTGATCCTTGTTCACAGTGACATATCATTATTAAACAATTTCCCATGACAGCTACACAATCAGTAATATACGAAACAGTGTTATATTGCCCTCTCTAAAACATACCTACATACATATACACACCCACACATCAATCATAAATATTCAGAATGTAGAAATTAGTAACTATTAAGTATTTCAAATATTTTGGTGAATGGATCTGTTACAAACAATTTAGTATAGGAGATAAGGAATCTGAAACTAGAAGAGGCAGGGCTGAGGATTCTTTTGTCCAACGTGGCACGTTTTGCTGTATTATGTCATGTCATGTTATGCATTGCACCAAATTCGTTCTGAAATATCTAAACGACAAAAACTAATTTCCAAGACCAGTGGTTAAAAGGGCAACGAACAAATTTTGATTGTAGGTCTTAGTCAGTACCATTCCTTTTGAATTTCGATGACTCGCACAAAAAACTGTATTAAAGAGATATCACATGATTGTAAACTTTCAACATCAGCAACCACTAAAATGGATATCATATATGAAACTCGACAGGAAAATAATCAGCAAAAATATGAGTAAAGAAGCACCAATCAATACGGGAAAGACTGATAATAGCTAGTCAGAAAACTATTTTCTTGAATAAAAGTTTTAAAGAATTATTTGATAAAATTCATTCAACGGTAGTACTGGCTGCTCAATAGATGAATACAGAATATTCCCTTATAATAAAACATTAATATTCTCAATAACATTACCATACATGTCTCAGATTGAGTCAATATTCAACTCAGTGTTCATTTTAAGGAAATAATAAGAAAATATTAATAAAATAACGGTTGAATAAATCACCTTACATCTTATAACTGATCTTAAGCTCTTTAGTCTAATGTTATGCCAAACCATTATTACTGTAGCTTCTAATGTAACATTGACTTAGTTTGGCTTTATATTTATTTAAACAACATTAGTAACATTATAACATTAAAAAATATATCATTTACAAAAAAATATTATTATGCTGTCATCCTTCATCATATTTGATTTCTGCAATGGTCACATTACCTACCAAGTCTGAGGGAAGATCTAAGGCAGGCCGTGGTGTGTTCTCATGGCTCCATTTTTTGTTTTTTATATCTGCTCTATCATCCCTAGCGTTACATAGACAAAGTTGTCCTTAGTGTGTGAGATGTATTTACAAGAAAATCTTTTGCTTATCTCTTAAAATGGGGTTTCTAGGGATTCTTTCAATGCGTTGTTTTGTTCCATTTTTTATCATTCCAAATGCACCTACTCTCATGGACACGATTCTTGTTTTCAATTTCCACTTTTTTTCTATTTCAATTTCCAGGTCTTTATATTTTGACAGTTTTTCGAATTCTTTGGTTGCTATTTTACAATCCGCTGGACAAGCCATATCAATTAATAAGCACGATTTTTCTTTCTGGTTTTCAACAATAATATCCGGACTATTTACTTCAATTTTTCTGTCTGTGTAGATGGTGTAATTACATAGAATGGTGACATCATCTATTTCTGTAACTGGTGCTGGGTGATGTACATACCAGTGTTTGTTTACATATTTTCCATAGTGTTTGCACATTGTCCAATGTAAATATTGTCCCACTCTATCGTGACGATTTTTATATTCAGTTGGGGCAAGTACAGAACAGCCTGAGATTAGATGGACTATTGTTTCTTGGTATTTATCACAGAACCTGCATTTTATATCGACATTATTATGTATAATATTTGCCTGAAATTACCTAGTGAAAAGGCGATGCGATGCAAGAATAAAGCCTTCAGTCTCAGACTTTAATCCAGATGTACGTAACCATCGATGAGTATTAACTTTATCAACATAGGATTTATTAGCACGTTCTGGATATTGGCCATACAGAGGTTTGTCTTGCCAGCGTTGTGTCATCTGTTCAAGAGCTTTATCTTTGGCTTTCATTTCATATTTTTTGCCTCAATAGTTGGTTCTTGGATTCTGTTTTGCTTTTCTACAGAATCTAAGTTTAAGATGTTGAAACTATATTCGACAACTGGGATGGCAAGGCTATTAATGGCCATAATTCTGTTCTGAGAATTCAGCTTTTAATATCAGTCGTAGCCTTCTGTTGTACTCTTTACGCACTATTTCTTTCATTTTCTATGGTGAATCTTTTCACTCTCATTTATACTTAGGTATTTATAAGCTTCTTCTGGCTCTAAATCTTTTATTGTTACAGCAGGGTCTAAGCTAATTGATGATGTTTGCTGTAGTGATCCACGTAAAACTGCAGCTTTAGCACATTTATTTAAATTGAATTTCATTCCAATGTCTTCGCTGAAGTATTTTATAATTTGCAGCATATCTTCTAGCACATTATCATTCTTAGCATACCAGATCTCGTCTTCAACATATTTTCTGCCTTTTCAATCGCAGTATAATGATTATAGTGACATCCGCATTGTACAAGCTTCCTGGCTGCTTTCTTTGCCGTGCGTAACTTTATGCTATCCTCACAATATCGACTTTTTTTTTCAAAGGCCATGTTTGCTGAATGTTAACTAAAAATGTGTTTTATATCAAAGAAAAAACTCATTTTAATACATGTATATATGTAAACATATTAAAGATGTATAAACCTTCATTCATGTGTATATGTGTTATTAGAATTTTATTCGTATGTTCACAATTATTCTCTTGTACAGAAAAATTTGACATGACGTAAAATTAACCAACCCTCTACCCAATCTTGCACACAGGTGGATGATCGAACACGCACATACATAGAAAGATAAATAGACAGATATTTACGAAATTTTACAAAATCCGTTACGAAATGGATTAAATCAGACATATTTTTAATTCATTCATTGAAGCCTTATGTTTAATGGATACTTGTATTTGAGTAGATGTTCTGCTTTTTATAATTAAGCAGTATATTTACTTACAACTACTCTCCAGAATAATCGAGAAATCTTGTTAAGAAAATATGCGTCATCCAGCAGGATTCGAACCTTCGTATCCTAGGGGAAACCGCTCAATCACGAGAAATAACGATTAAACTAAACCCGAATAATGTTTTTAAACAAACATTTCCCCGATTTTTCATAATATTCATATCTGCTCTATTTTAGTATCTTAACATAAACAATGACAAATTATTTACGAAATTTTACAAAAAACATTACGAAATTGATTAACTCCAAAATAATTTTTAGTTTATTTGCTTAAACCTTACTTTTTTAAACATCATTGAAAGATAGATATGTATGTATGCATTCATGTGCTTAGGTATATATATATATATATATATATATATATATATGAGCATGCTACATAAAAAAATTGACCATTACGAAGTATATAAATCGGCACATTTGTCAACAATGGTCATTTTTCACGAGGAAAGCAAATGCTTTTCCTAGTTAATTTTGCTTACTTATTCCTACTATGGCCTGCGATCCATTTACGATTTTCGTCTCATACTACTCTTTAGAATAAGATTAATCATTCCGTTTTTCTTTCGTGCTAAAAGTGTGATGCATGACGGGATTCCGATCATGGGAACCAGCCAAAAATATCACACCTTCTTGTTGCATACGAAGTGGTTATTTGGAATATAATAATGACACGAAGACACTGATTGCTGAGTAAGAGCAGTTGTTGTTCTTGCCCACATTTACAAGCTTATCTTATCCTCTTCTGAATGTACTCACAGCGATATCCGTTCTATAAAAGATCACACACACACACATATATTATGTTTAGTATTTGACTAGAGAAGCATATAAAGGTGCGACTGAATTTAAATCTGTGAAATATGCATACTCGGATGTATTCAAACGTGCACATATACACACATGCACAAGAGAATAGATGTAGAGAACTTGGGCATATATTCGGCTACGAAACATGACTCCATAGAATTTTAATTCAGGGTTATATATCACCTTGAACTGTTGAAAACCAAGGCTAAATAAATTAGTTTTTCTTATTTATCAATCTATAGCAGAAAGAGTAGAAATAAATTAATGTATATCCAGAAGGTATTTGCACGTAAGTTAATGAAATAAACTCGACTGGAATTCAAACTCGGCTCTCTGGTTTCTCATTCAGAATCATCACCCCATCTGCAAATAGTCTGAAGATTTCTAAGCTGAATATGGACTAATTTCATTGCTAATTTAACGTTATTAATGATAAAAAATTATCAATTTAAAAATTAACAACTTATAAATTAACCATTTAATAATATATAATTATATATATATGTGTGTGTGTGTGTGTGTGTGTGTGTGTGTGTAGGTGATGTAGAAAGCAACATCGTAGTTCAATGAAGGTTTTCCGTCATTAATGGCCATTTGGTCAGAAGCAATTATGTACTTTAAAAATTACCCTATTAAAACAACAATAAGATTATGAATACAGAGAACCGCATGCACACACAAACTAAAACACAAAGACACACACACAAGCGCGCACGCATACACACACGCACATACACACACACACACATATATATATATATATATATATATAGTGTATCGAGGCAGCAAATAATTTTCTAAACATACACTGTTAAATAGCAGAGACAATGAATGTCTATTATGTTTAATCATGAGCCGTTCTAAACGTCGTAGTTTGGCTTTAATTTCAGTTGAAAATAAAGACAAAAATTCTCCAACATTTGGATATTTTTTATTAATTTGCTTCTATGCTTTGGGCTCACATGAGCTATCTTCAGAGAGGTTATTTAGACTGTAATACAATAACATCCACCATCACCGACGATTTTTTTGTGTTGACATAAAACTCCGCTAGGCAACGTCAATAGTTACCAAAAATAACAAACGCAGTTCTCCAATTTGCAATACGGTTCTATGACGTCACACCCCGTGATAGCGCGAAATGACAACAAAACCATGTAATCAAATGCAATGTAACGTGTTATGTCCTGATTTAAAGGTGATTTTATTAATTGTTGTTTGTTTAGATTTGATGTACATGGCCTCCAATATCTGAAGGTTCCTCTTCCTATGTGTATGAGTAAGGATCACCGTATTTTTTACCAAAATCTGTCTGATATTACCTACATGTTTATGTTTTTCGGAGAGATGTTCTTTAATTATACTCGGATCAGAAAGATGACATGTAAGTCTACGGAAGAGCGTGGTTGTTGTAAAACCAATATATGTACTGTTTTTTTTTATTAGTATCAGAGATGCAAT
This sequence comes from Ascarosepion bandense, assembly GCA_037127315.1. Classification (NCBI taxonomy): domain Eukaryota; kingdom Metazoa; phylum Mollusca; class Cephalopoda; order Sepiida; family Sepiidae; genus Ascarosepion; species Ascarosepion bandense. The sequence goes on along the minus strand of JBBBDQ010001533.1, from coordinate 4,052,903 downwards.
CTCTGAATGGATATGTAAAATGGTACATTACATTGTTTTTTGTTTTTTTTTGTTTTTTTTGTAGAGAATTTCGTTTAGTGCTTGTAGCGTTATTAGAGACTATGAGGTCAATTGTTTTGAATTTTTAGAATATATAATGAGTTTAATTTGATTATGACTATCCACTGGTTTAACATTTCTACGTATTATGTTTTTGAGAGAATTTTCATCTTGTTTGTAATTATTATGTATTTAGTAGCAATAGAAGCAAATTAATAAAAAAATAAAAAATAGAAGCAAATTAATAAATAATTATCCAAATGTTGGAGAAGTTTTGTCTTTATTTTCAACTGAAATTAAAGCCAGAATACGACGTTTATAACGGCTCATGATTAAAGACATTCATTGTCTCTTATATTTAACAGTATATGTTTAGAATATATATATATATATATATATATATATATATATATATATATATATATATAACCGTAACGGAGTGCATGCTCCAGGCCCTTGATGAGTCTGACGAGGCTCACGCAGTTGCTCTGGATTTCTCCAGTGCTTTCGACAGGGTTTGACAATCTGGCCTCCTATGCAAGCTACGGTGTTACGGTATTACCGGTCGCCTGCTTGACCTAATCCAATCTTTCTTAAATAACCGCAAAATGAAGGTCGTTTTGAATGGGCATGCCTCTTCATACTACAGCACGAATGTCGGTGTCCCCCAGGGCTCTATCCTGTGCCCAACGCTCTTCCTTATTTTCATCAACGACCTCCCAGATGAGATCAAGTCCCAATTAGGCATCTAAGCAGATGACACTACAATATACTCCCGCACCAGTAAGAAACCTCTCGTGGCGGACATACATAATTTCGCTGCTGACCTTGAACGGGATCTACACTCTGTGGTGAATTGGGGCAAGAAGTGGCTTGTCAAATTCAATGCGTCTCAGACCAACCTGTTGTCTGTCACCAATCACAGGCAACCTCTCCTGCCTCCCATAAACATGGACCAAGCGAGTCTCCCTGAGAGCAACACACTACGCCTCCTCGGCCTTACCCTCTCCTCAGACCTCAAATGGAACCACTATGTTGAATCCATAGCTAAATCTACTGCTAAGAAGATTGGGTCACTATGTCGATCCAGGATGTTTTTTCCACCTGAATCCATCCTGCATATATACAAGTCAACCATCCGTCCGTGCATGGAGTACTGCTGCCATTTATGGTGAGGCGCCCCTGCCGTTCTCCTCAGTTTTCTCGACAGGCTCCAAAGGAGAGTCTGTAATGTAATAGGTACTGATCTGGCGACTCGACTGCAGCCACTTTCCCATCGTCGAAATGTGGCCTCCCTTTGTCTGTTCTATAAATACTTTCATGGCTTCTGCTCGGACGAGCTTAAGTCACTGGTGCCTCCTCAACAGGTGTTTACTCGTACAACCAGGCTGGCAGTTGGGTCCCACCCATTCACAGTCAGGTTAGCCAAATGCAGACGACAATTCTACTCCTGCAGCTTCTTCTCTCGCACTTCCCGCCTGTGGAACTCGCTCCCATATTCTTGCTTTCCTGACGGCTATAACCTCCAGAAATTTAAATGCAATGTCAATACTCATCTATTAACCACTGGACTCTAGCTCTCTCCCCACCCCCGTATATCATTCCCTTTCTCTCCACCTATGTATCTGTCATCGCACCTGCATTCTCAGCTTTCTATTGCTCCTTTCTAACTAGTTTGTGCTCATTACTCTTTTCTAATTAATCTTTTTACAGTTATGTAGCCCCCCGCTCATCAGTGGCATTTCTGCCTTGCTCGGGGTGAAATGATTATATATATATATATATATATATATATATATATATATATGTAACATGATTTTAAGTGAAGAGGATAATTCAAAAAGATGTATTTAAAATAAAATATTAAAGAGATACATTTATATAGAGAGCTGAATGGATATTATCTCTAGTAGGTACCTCTACTAATTTACGGGAAAAACAGCACAGCGTAATGCAAGACGCCACAAACTTAACTTCTACAAAGTTTAACATTGATTTTTCCACTTTTTTCTGTTGAAAACACATTAATTTGAAAATTCTTGTACAAAGCAAATAATTGTCCGATATTAATGAAATATTCAGAACTTATTCACAAATGAATGGAATTATTTTTTAATTCTATTTTTTTTAGAAAATATTAGTAAAAAATTTTTATTTGAATGTTTTACCCCTCACTTACTTAATTTAATTCAATTTCACACAGAATTTTCCGGTTTATGGAATCATTTTTTGTTGAAAGTAGGAGTCATTGGAGATTGCAAATGAACTACTTTTTTTCAAATTTGTACTATTTAACTGAAAATCTGCTCTGAATTAAAAAAATAATTAATCCAGTAAAACTATGACATTACATAATTAGAAAAGCTTTTAATTGTTTTTGTAAATAAGTAATATCAATGACATTATTGACTGAAAAAATAAATTTTTTCTGATAAATAATGAAGTTATACAAAACTGTTTTCATTTTGTTTTTTACAGTTTAATTATAATAATTTATAATAGTTTAAAATCGTGTAAAAGTCTGTATTGGGGTGATTATGGGATGTGATATTGTAATTAATTGGAAACGAAATTTACGAGACCAAAATTGCAAAGATTAATAAACCTAGTTTACGCTATTGATTTTTAAAATCTTTTTAATTTATTATATTTTTACCTCATTCTCATGTACGGTAGACTGAAATTGCCATTATCATGAAACGGTTACGCAATTTAAGAGTTTTGTCCCTTCACTTAGATTTATGAAAATTGTCAGTTTCGAGCATCCGTCAAACCTTTGATCAGATGAACACGACCAATCGTTAATAATTTGTTGTATATTATGCTATAAGTCAGTAATATTTTTTAAATCAGCTTAATTTAAGTTTCAATTTCCTAATTTTACTAAAATAAAGTGTAAGAAATCTTTTGAAATATTTTTAAAATCGATAAATTTTTGTTTGTTTACAAATTTCTTAAACTTATAATTTAAGAAATCGAAATTAAATGTAACTTCAAATCTATATAATTTCTATCTGAAATGCACCAGAAATTTTTACTTAATGGAATGTTTTTCATTTTAAAAATTTCATTTTAAAATCAGGTATCGAAAATTTATACTGAAAAGTGGAGGTACCTAAATAGCAATATTATATAGATAAAGGAAAATTTAACTCATAATCTAAAGTGGTTATAAACTATAACTTGTTACGACCGGTAAGTTTTTGTTACTCATCATCTTCAACTCGTAGAATGTATTTGGTTTAATGGAATCAATGCGCTATAATTTTTTTAGTCATTAAAAAGGGAAAACGATGAGAGACAAACAGGTTGTCAGTTGAGTGTGGCGATTGGGCAGGACGTGTCACCACAATGTCAAAATACACACATTTCCAATACGAAGCATACATATAGGCATACACATAAATGCATACATATATACGTATATACTTATGACTAAAGGTATAATTACCTTATTCCATGTATTCAAATGAATGAAGATTTTTGTGTGTATATATGAATTTTATTTGTATATTTGTGTACATTGTGTATGCATTATATATATATGTGTGTGTGTGTGTGTGTGTGTGTGTGTGTGCGTGCGTGTATGTGTGTGTGGGAGTATACGCGTGTATAAACATCAATATATAAATATTAATCAGATGTGAATGGTACAGGGATAAATATTGTATCATAGAGCAAAAATGTATATAAATAAATATACATATCATCCTATGTTGGTCACCGTGAGAATGTGGTTGTAATATATCCCATGTAAGACATATTGATTATTTTTTTAATTTACAGAGAAACATTTTTCGAACTACTCTATTACTTAAGAAAGATGACACATTTAAACCGTAATATTTTGTAATCTGATAAAGCACGTTCAACAAAATTAATCGACACAAATTTTTGTTGTCTTTAATAACATTTGCCTTAAAGCACATTTCCTAACTAAATACAATATATATATATATATATATATATATATATATATATATATATATATTCTATTTTGTTCTTTGATCATTAGAAAATTTCAGCCTAATTCATATATGTGTGTCTATGTATGTGTGTGAATGTGTGTGTGTGTGTGTGTGTTGGTGTGATATTATTGTATAATTCTGTATTCGTATTAACCGTTATATCTAATTTGGAAGTGAATATATGATCGGCTTTATATCTCTGTTTTTTCCCCCAATTATTTTTCTTCTTTTTATTCTAAACCAATAATTTATCCAAGTGCATGTGCTCATGGCTAGAAAGGGAAAATGTATACAAGTGTGTGTTACTCGTTTTTCCGACAGTGCGTGTCTCTGTAATACAATCTTTTTTTAGACTCTTCTTTATCGAGAATGATGTAAGTGTCGGCTTTCCTGTCATTAGAGGTCTTCCTTTTTAATAAAAATTTCCTGCACAAGCGCCGATATAAATTGCAAAAGAGAAAAAGCGAAGTATTCAATAGAATATTTGACAACCAAAAGAAAGTGTCTCTCTCTCTCTCTCTCTCTCTCTTCATGCATTCACACATAAAAACACACACGCACTCATACCTACATATTTGCGTGCGTATATATGTGTGTGTGCATATGGAATGCTCATCTGTGCATGAGTTGATAAGTATTTTACAACTAAAAATAATGGCTTAAAAAGTTAGATTTTACTTAATTCAGTATGACATTCACATATACTGTGTTTCAATTAATTAAGCAATTTTATATATGTATGTGTATATTAGTGTGATACGTTAGAAACTGGAGTCATATGATTATATATTTTTAGATAGATAGATAGATAGATAGATAGATAGATAGATAGATAGATAGATAGATAGATTAGAATTAAATAAATACACTGTATCGATTCGTTAACGACTTTTATATGACTTTTGCAAATATCTTTAACTTGGATCTACACAAATCATGTGGACCTGATGGTATCCCTGTAGTAGTCATTAAGAATTGTTCCTCGGAACTGAATTCTGCTCTCTCTCTCTCTCTCTCTCTCTCTCTCTCTCTCTCTTTCTCTCTCTCTCTCTCTCTCTCTCATAATAAATGCCTTACTGTCTGTTGCTTTACTACATGCTGAACTTCCTCATCTATTGTTTCAATTTGAACCGTTCGCCCTTTCCAATTATGGGCTTCTTAACCTTCTACCTTCTTTTAGGTGAAATTTCTAGTGGCCTTAATCAAAGCATCCCACGTCACATGGCCTTTTTTCAGACAAGTAATATGGCTGTCACTTCTCCACGTAAATTCCTGACGAACTGACAATAATTGCGTGAACAAACTTTAGATAAAAATGGAGAAATTTTGGATGTGCCTTTAGATATATCGAAAGCTTTGGCATACACATCTTTTTGGAAAAGTTACGGTGTTTTCAAACATATGTTTGAACTGATCCATCTTTCTTGCCAAATAGTGAAATGAAAGTTATCCTTAGCTAACACTCTTCTAGATTCTTTCGACCAATGTAAGTGTCCTTCAGGGTTTTAGACATGGAACTACTTTGTTTTTAATTCTCAATAATGGTCTACCACCGTCAGCATCAGTACTAAACTTTGTATCTAAGCTGATGCCACAACCGTTTACCCTTGTCTCAATAGTATGTCTGATAAGTTCGACAAAGTCAAATTTAGGTGGGTACAAATTATGACGTATTAAGTTGAAAGCCTTCAAAACAAAACTACTAGACAGTTTTTCTCTCCAGAATCTATCTTAAATATCTATACGTATACCATTCCTCTATGCTTAAAATATTGCTGCAACAATTAGTCGAGGCTCCGGGTATTTATCTCAAATTTCTTGATAAAATCCAAAGAAAATCCAGAAATAGCATTAGTCCAGTTGTTGTGTCTCAGCCTTATTCACTTCCCAACAGCCGTAAATTTGCATCCCCGAGCCTTTGCTATCAACCATCTCAGGGTAACTTTTCGGATTCGCTCTTCGTTATGAATTTTACAAGACTTTTGCAATTAAATGGCAGAATTAGAGTAGCAACGAGGTCCCATCAATATACAATTGAGATGGCTAACTGCACGTGTAAGTTCCATGCTAACAGTTCCTTTTCTAGCACTTCTCGCTTGTGTAACTCTCTTCTGGCTGTATTCATTCCAGTCAATTTTGTCGGAAACAATTTAAATGCAATTTTACTCGCTCTCTACAGTCATCTGATTGCTCTTTTTTGTTCTTGCTCCTTTGTAATGGTTCTATTTTCTAATTCATCCACATTCAGTAACTTTTTTGTGTCTTAGTGGTTTTGTCTTTCTTATGGTGAAATCGATTGAAAACTATGTATTCTTAATTAGAACCATTTTAATTTCTTTCTTACCTAATAGAAAGATAATTAAAAATTAACGGAAATATTTTCCATTGCATATTCCGTGGTATGTTTAAATTATAATCCATCCTTAAGATTTGGCAACATCTTTCTGTGTTTTCCATGATTTTCCACGTTTCGTGGAAAGAAGGGAAGAAAAGCAAGTCACCGAGCACCAAATCGATAAACGTTATATGACTTGAAACCAAAGATTACGATCGCGTTGATCTCAACAACTGACACAAACACCTATATATAAAAATATCAACTTATGCTTTTATTCTTCTTCGATGATGGTTGTGTGTAGAGTGGTAGTCAAAGGGAATCACACACCTAAGCTGGTATTGTCAGGAGTTCTTTGTTCTTCTCTGTCTATCTTCTGCGTTTTTTGATCCGAGAAGTTCGCTCTTATATAAGCTGAAATTCCCCAAATTCCTCTTAATTACGTTATCTATGGATAGGCTCATATATTAATCATTTTCGTTTGTTATTGCCTTTGGGCCAGCTGCCTTTGGACGTCATCACATTCCAATTTTCCCATGTAATGAATACGAATAAGGTATTCTTTTTAAAGCATCCTTCTAAAAAAACAATTTTATTCAATATAAAATCGGATCTCTTCTTTCCAGAGATATTTCGATATCTTGAAATATTCAGCACGTTCAGACATTTATTGTTTTGTGGAACAAAGTAATCGATTGCTAGCAGAAATGAGATGGGAAAAGTACGCTCCATTTGGGAAAATTCTTTCATCGATGATCGATAACTGAGTCAGATATTGTCATAAAATTAAATCCCTGCTCGACTGATCTTAATCAGATATTTTTTTATTTGAATGAACATTAAAAAAACAATTTCTCTCTCCCACTATATCTTTCTTCCTCTCTCTCTCTCTCCCTCTCTCTCTTTTCTTTACATATATATATATATATATATATATATATATATATATATATATATATATATACAACGAATGTAGTATTCGAAGTTTTATTTGATTATATATAGTGGGTAGCAAAATAACTTAAAATATCGGATTTTTATAAATTTTACCAGAAAACTTGTTCAATTTGAATGATATTTACTTCAAATATTTTGATGAACGTTGTCTAACTAAACGTAGAGAAAAATTGAGAAACATTGTTTCATGTACTTTTATTTTTAATCTTTGAATTTGACTGTGTGCCAAAGTGTATAACACCGATACAATTAAAATGGTTAGAAAGGTATTTTAAAACTACATTCGTTTATTTTTATATGGTTTCTACTTCCACAAATTACAGACTGCCTCAATATATGTATTTACCAAGCATATTACTCAATCGGCACATAAGGATAACAAGTGTGATAAACTGCATACTGTCCTACTATCTAAATATATTAAAATGGTTAAAACACAATAATTGTCAAATTACATGGGATAGAAGATTATAAAGCCACACAAAAATTGTAAGATATACTGAAAAATTGCAAAAGATTAAAAGTTGCTTGTGTGTACAATGGATGCTCTGGTTCCACAAAATATGATACTATTCAAAATATTTAAAGGTGTGGTCGTCGGCGTAAATTAAACGAGGGTAATGAACAATATATAACCCTGAATGTGAAGAAACAACCATTTTTGACACGAAAAGAAATTTAGAACGATCTGAAAAATGCCAGAAATGTAAGTAAATAAAGATACTATCAAGTGATCATTGAATAGTACAGGACTGTATTCAAGATCACCAAGAAAGCCTCCACTATTAAAACGTAAACATGTGTAAGACCGTTTGAAGTTTGTTGAAAATATGAAGATACATCAGATGAATTTTAGAATAAAAATTATTTTGTTAGATGAAACGAAACTTGAGCTTTTCGGGAGAAACACGTGCACCAATTATGGACGAAAAAAAGGAACTGAATACAACCCAGTAAACAGCATTTCATTCCAGCAGTCAAATATGGGGTGGAGATTTAATAATTTGGGATTGTTTTTTGAATAAGGAATTAAGAGAAGAGAAAATCATTGAAGAAAGAATAGATGCAGCAAAACATAAGCAAATCTTATCAAGCAATCTATTAAAAAGTGCAAAAGCTTTGAGCCTTCACCGAGATTTTGTATTCTAGGAAGACAACGATGCTAAAACACCTCAACATTGGTTCAATGAAAATAGAATTGATGTTCATGAATGGCCTAACCAGTCGATGGATCTCAATCCAGAAGAAAATTTATGGAAAATATTGAATTTGTGAGTACACGTAAAAGATAAAAAATATCAAGGAAGTAAATAAAATATTTTAACAAAAATTGGGTGAAACTACCAAAATCGTCATGCAAGAAACTTGTTGAAAACTATAGAAAATGAAAGAATAAGCTACTAAATATTAACAAATTGTATTAAGTAGTTTTGCGTCCAGTCAAATTTTAAGATTGGCAATAAAAGTACAGAAAAACAATGTTTGTTAATTTTACTCTATGTTTAGTTAGACAATTTTCATTAAAATATTTGAAGAATCTTTCAAATTGAACAAAATATTGGTAAAATTTATAAAAAACTTATTTGTTAAATACATTTGCTACCCACTACGCAAGTTTCATTAAAAATGACAGACAAGATGTTTGTGGTAAATATTTTATATATTTTTTCATGTGATCATATAATTCAGTTTGTTATTTTCTTGTCTCTTTATGACTGAGGGGGAAGGAATTGTACATTCCTTCCCCCTCAGTCATACAGTTTCAGATTGAAAATTTCAGTTTCAGATTGAAATTTGCTATTTCAAGATCAGTAGAGGCGGTTACTTATATGACCGCTGCTGTGTGCTTGGTAGATATTTGCTTCAGAATCACCTGCTTCAATAAGTATTTTTCGGTAGGGTCAAGTGGTGAACAAGTATGATGTTGAAAGACCCGTTACTTGTCACGACTACAAGATATAACATCACAGATGAGAATATCCTATATACCAGTTTGACTGTATTCATAACAAACACATAATTTTCGTTCTTTTCTTACATAAATTATATAAAATTTGTCCGAATATTTTAATTATCAAAACGGTTTCTGCGATGCTTTCACTTATTATCAAGGATGAATTTTATATTATTTTAGGTGGATACGTATGCTTCGAGAATTATAGGATTGTTTTATTTTCTCTGCACGGTCAGCACATTGTGGCTGTGTTCAAACTTTATATTATTTCGTATTGGCTATTCCTTTTTAATAAAAATGCTTTTATTATTTTTGCTCTTTTTTCTTGTGGATCATGTTATTATATTTGCATTATCGTCCAGTATGTGACGTAGAGAGATTTGTAGGTTTCCATGAGTATTTAAATGAGACGTAATAGAGCTATTGTCAGAGAGAGGTAACGTTGTATTCTTGTTAAACATGTAGTTGTAATGTAATTGTCTGGGAACTTAGATTGATCAGGAACACAATTCTTTAAAAGATATGTAAATTCCTAAAAATAGCTTCTAATTTAGATATTGCATGTGAATTATTACACACTCAAACACACACACACACACACACTCACACACACACACACACACACATATATATATATATATATATATATATATATATATATATTTATAAGCTAACATTGTAGCTAAACTCGGAGGCGACAGTTTGTTCTATGCTAAAAAGTATTGATAAGTGGGAGCAAATATAGCCTGATGATTGTGTTTACCCTGAAACAGACTTATGAATTTTAACATAACTGACCATAACTGATCATAGACTTCTAATTGTTCCCGCCGCTTGTCGTTATTGATATTTTTCTTGATATATATATATATATGTATATATATATATATATATATATATAATTGTGAGGATTTTGCCAATGATGATAATCATTTAAAAGAATTATCTAAGTCAGTCCTTTAAAAAGTTTGGCATGTCACATTGACAAATTAATTTTGAAAATGATGTGTTCGCTGTAGATTTCGTCATTTGAATGGAAATCATTTCTTCAATTTAATCAAGAAAAGTAGTTGCATTAGAAAACCCATAACTGTGTCGATCTTAGACACACGCATTATTTAAACAAAGTCGCACATAGAGGAAGAAGAAGTGAAATGCGCCCATTAATATTAATAAAATTTCTATGACATTTGATTAAATGGAAAGACTTCGCTCAAACGCTTCGAGATATTTAGAAGTATGCTTCTTCAATGCATTGTGATTAGCTTATTGTAAATTGTATAGAGGAACACTCACGTGGACGCTATCTCTGTGTTAGAAATTGTTTACAAATTCATGTATAATTTAAATGAAAATAATAATTTAGATTTATATGTGCAAATATATTTACAAGTAAATAGAAAAAAAATCAATCAAAATTTGCAGAGAAAAATTGTCAAGGTAAGATAATCACAATATTTAAGCTAGATGTACGTCTCTAAAAAAATAATCCATAACATAATCTCGACTTGTCATGTTTTGTTCAAAATACCACAAACTATTTGACAAATTCGTGCCTTTGTCCCTGTCACCTTATCTCTCCACACTTGATATAGATAATGATATATACGGTTTTAGCATAGAAATCAATAGTGCGTGGTAACTGTCGGTTTCATTATTTAACTGAGCATAAGGCATGAAACGGACAGCCTACGTGTTCACCAGGTCTGTATATGTATACATGCTGTATTGCACCACTAAGTAATTTTCACATATAGCAGATTGCAAACAATGCATATATATATATATATATATATATATATATATATATATATATATATTATAGACTCTCCCGTGGATTTCGACGTGTGAGTGTCTAACGCAGTTAGACAACCGCACAAAGAATTGTTTAAAGTGGTGAAGGCTTGTGTAGCACCATCCACACATTTTGGAACTGCTGATAACAACCAATCGGTGCAGAAGTCTGCCACAGATCGCATGAACAACAGGTCTCAGTTATTTAACACATAACTGGAAGGAAGGAACGGATTAATACCTTTCCCAAAGGTACCAGTGCGTAAGTGAATGCAAAGTGTTCGACGGGAATTGAAACTCGGCTCACCGATTTTCTCCTCCGAGCCGACATCCACTGCGCCACAACGCACATCCGTCATTGATAGATGACGGATATATATATATATATATATATATATATATATATTTAAGCTCTCACACCCCGATTGAGAACTATGGATGAATGGAAAACTTTGAAAATCAGTAGCTACTCACCTATCTAGACATCGTTTATTCAGTATTGAATTTGAATACTCTAGGATACTGGCGTGTGTTTACATTGTATATAACACGCTAAAGTCCTTCCTTAACGAGCGCCCATAGCTCACAGGTTGAATCGCCGAATGACGTCAATTCTGTCGAGTTTTAATCCTGGCTAGATCCAAACGATTGTCTAACCGTACTGATGAGCTGTGATGCAGCGAAACAGATCTGTCTGTGGATGACCATATATACATATATACCGAAATTCCCTACGTATAATAGACATTCTTTTAAAAATTATATTATGCATAGTTACAAAAAGAATTAAAATAGAATTTTCACAGATCGATTTCAGTTGTGAAATAACTACTCAACACAAACATACATTTAACATCTAACATATGGCGATTAAGACCATATAAGGATGCCAAATGCAATTATACATAACTAACAACACTTAAAACGCAAAATAAAATAGGAATTATCACAAAACTAAATTAGAATAATATTATATAATATATCTCACTTGAACAATTAAACAATGTTGAGTTATGTATAACTAACGCGAACTACATTGGATGTGTTAAATCTTAATTGGTACGGTATTTTTGGCAGAGTAGATTTTTCGAAGTGAACTTTATTTGCGCTGGTGTCAGAAAGGTTAGGACTCAGATTTAGATTTTTCACTGGAAACAGCTGTCAGTGAAGCGAAAGTGTTGGTAAGCTGATATTTAAAAATTTTAGAGAAAAATTTTAGTTTGATTTTTGTGAGTCTAGTTTCAACCGTCGAGGTGAACGTTTGTTCTAAATCAGTGTTTCTCCAATATAGGGATCTGTCTGTTTGCAGGAGTGCTGACAATATAAACCCCTAGAACATCTCATTCTAAAGATGTCACTGAGATGTTTGAAAAATATGTCAATGTTTAAATAAGAAAAAGAAGAAAAAGAAAATATACTAAATATTTTATTTAAATTTGGGTCCGGTGCATTGTTTTAGACGAAGTTGTTTGTTGCAGGCTGTTATTGTTTTAGGCTGACGGGGATGACAAATAAGACAAAGAAGAAGAAGAAGAAGCAGAAGCAGAAGAAGAAGAAGAAGAAGAAGAAGAAGAAGAAGAAGAAGAAGCAGTTTATTACCTTGATATTTTATGAAGAAGTGAAATTTGTTACCCGTGAAAGTCGAGTTGAAGTTGGTTCCCGAAAAATTGTTTGAAGCTGTTTATGTGAAAAAAGACAGAAGAAAATTGTGAAATGGATTTATGTGAAAGTAGGGAGGAATGTAATTCTCCGTCGAAAATGAAATTAAAATCCTTGTGTGAAATTTAATTGTTATCCCAAAAGATTTGATAGTTGTCGTCGCGGCCATAGTAAACTCCGCCAAATTTGTTCCAAATTAATTTATTTCGTCGTTTTCGCGGATAGCAATTCATGGTGGTAGCATTCGTTTCGTCACTATTTGTCGTTTTATCAGAATTGGTCCAGTAATCATTGATTCGTCAGACATCGTTGGGTTTAGAATTTTATTTGTCAGCTTAAACAATATAAACAATACTAATTTGCTTAAAAAAGTGATTTTAAGAAAAAATACATACTTAAATTCTTAAACCCAAATTGATATAAATTCCACTATGTTTGCTCCTTTCTTTCTTTCTTTCTTTCTTTCTTTATTTATTTATTTATTTATTTATTTATTTCCCCCGAAATATTACTTTTAACAATTATGATTTAAACCCATTTTCTTTCTACTCCCTATATTTTTAAATTTTAATTTTAACTATATATTTTACTTTTTTTCTTAATTGTTATTTTTATTTTATTTTATTTTATTTTATTTCAAATTTTAAAATTTCAATTTTTTATCTACATGCAACATTTGAATATTTAAATTTTTACGTTTCATAACTTACATCCCTTTGATTTCTTTTCCCTTCATTTTTTATTTTTAAATTTTTTTACTTTTTATTTTTAATTTAATTTTTAATTTTTATCTACATGTAACCTTAGAATAATTAAATTTTTATTCTTATTCTTCAAAAAGCAGAAACTTAACTTTATAAAATTTAGTTCTCATGAACATTTCGAGAAATTGAATTCAAATCTACTAAATATACACCAGATGACTGCTTCACGTATGAAACTCCGAGTCGTGCACTAGACGTTGAATAATATGTATATTTATTAATATATATATATATATATATATATATATATATATATATATATATTGAATACCTGAATAATAATACTATACATATGTCCACCATTATATAAGTATTTATTAATTTGCTCCAATGTATATTTATGTATATAATTTCCGTTTACATTATCTATCTATCTATCTATCTATCTATCTATCTATATATATATATATATATATATATATATATATATATATATATATTACATCTACATACAAGCCTGTTTTGCTGTATCACAGCTCATCAGTGTGGCTAGTAACATCCACTTGCTTCTGACCGGGATCTAAACTCGACCGATTTGGTGTCAGTTGGTGTTGCTACCCGCTAAGCCATAAGCGTATGGGATCAGAGAAGAGAAATTTTAACGTGTTGTAATATAATATATATATATATATATATATATATATATATATATATACACATATGTATATTAGTATGAATCTAACCAATAGCCAACGGACCTACCTTGGTTTCACCTAACGGATTGTCAGGGCAAGTTGGCTCTAGCCCTGACGATCCGTTAGGTGAAACCTAGGTACGTCCGTTGGCTCTAGGTTAGATTCATACTTATTTGTTTGCTCTGCTATTGTATTGAGCGCTTTACGTGTTAGGTTTTTTGTCTCGGGTTTTTTTTTATTCTTTCGACGAGTACTTTGATTTATGTTCAAGTACTTAGTTCGTTTCTTTTTTTGTTTCCATTTTCCCCTCCGCGTTTATACTCGGTGGGTTTTCGAGACGGGTTTAAAAATATATTATTGTTATACATATGGGGGTGCATGTATGTTTTAGCATTGTGCACGCGTGTGCTCAAGTGTATGTGTGAATATGATAGAATATTTTACTAATTTCATGAGATAAATTGTCATATAAAAATGCATATAAAATGGCGCTCATCAAGTTTTTTACAGATATATCCCCCGTAGCTGACATGCCACTAGAAGTGCTAACATCTAAAAAAAAATTCCTACTGCTGTATAAATAAAATAATTACTGCGAGATTGTAAACTATAATTAAAATATATTTCAAATTCGATTAATTAAACTTTAAATCATCTAATATTTCTCAAATACAGTTTCAGAAAATTATGTTTCATTTTATAATATTTTTTAATAGATAAATGCATTATATTGATAGATAGTTTAATAATTAAAATCAGCGATTTTTATCACTTAAAAAATTAATTCCAATAAATCTAATGTCGTTTTTATACGGAGTAAAGAATTTTGCTTATCGGAAATATTAAATTTAATCAATAAACCTGAAATTAAAACTAAAATAAGAACTTCAAACCTTTCATTTCTTCAAATTAATTTTATTCATTAGGTATGACGTTTCATTGGAGGTTTATATATATATATATATATATATATATATATATATATATATATATATGCCTGTACAAAGACATATATTTGCAAAATGACTGATCACTCTTCATTTTTTTATATGAGTGGATGTTAAATATGCTTTACAAATTTAATTGGTATATATATATATATATATATATATATATATATATATATATATATAAGAGTGCGTGCGCGTGCGCCGCGCGTGATATATTATAATAAATGTTATGATGAAATGTATACTTCTAGTCTATATCTACATGTGAATGGAAGATAGATATATTCTATTATAATTCTACACATATGTAAAATCTACTCACACGCATGCGTCTGTTGTACAAATTTGTGCATACGAACTTTATTTACATGAACACTTGAGTATAAGTTCACCATATTTTTTAAAGACATCTTTAATCCATGTCATCTTTATTTTTTTTTTTTACATATTTTCTTTTATTCTTTTAGACATTTATTCTTGCATCCTTTTATTCGAGTAATCTTTTATTCTTCTGGCAAAGATAAAAGTTAATGAAGGGACAGATAAAGTAAAAAAATCTTTAAAGAAGGTAATCATGTAAAATGATCTAAAACTAAATAATCGAACAGGTATAAAAGAATATACGATTATGTTTTCTTTTTATTTCAGATTCTTTTTTCCTTTATAATCCATATGAATTTTGCACATTCTATTCTGTCTTTTTTTTCTCAGTTTTCTGCAGCGCGCGCCATGTAATTCCGCTTTTATCGCCAGATTCAATGCAGAATTTCGCTATTTACATCAAAGGATGTTTAATGTTCCAGACATATTTTTTTTCTGAATTAGATCGATGGACAATTTTTCCTCTCCCTGCATGCATTGCGAATGACATCCTCAACATCCGACAGTCAGTTCCGGTGGAGAACAATACACGTTTCAATACACTATTAGCTCATTTGAAAATTGTGGGTAATTTGTATATGGGTCTTAAACTGCAATCATTGGGTGCAACATCCGTTATCCACCTCTAGTGATTTGCCTATATCCATCACAAATTCTGCATTTGATTTACTAGCAAGAGGACCCAGTATTGCCCGGTGTGGATATTTTATTCTATATATATGGTACAACAAATATAAATATTTTTCTGTTTACGGCTGAAAATGTAGCTGTTCCTGAAAAAATATTTTCACGCACAAAACAAAATAAACAGTGTATTAACTTCTTCTGATAATTTATGCAAGAATCGTAATAATCTCAAAATATTTTCTGGGATGTCAACCCCGAAAACAAGCACCATGTAGATCATTACCGGAAAAATATGCCAGAGTAAATAGAGGTTATCGATTTTAATAGACAGTCATTGTTTCATTGTGATTGTGCGATTGGAAATTTAAATCGCTTGTATTTAAATGGAAAATCTAATGTGATACGAGTATTCCTGAAATAAAACAATCCAGTTTTATTTAACTGTGAATCCAAATAAGATAATCAGTGAAGCCAAATAAGATAAATTTGTCAATTACACGGCAGAAAATATGTTTGATATTTTATTAGCACAAATTTATG
The DNA here is from genome assembly GCA_037127315.1 of Ascarosepion bandense. Lineage (NCBI taxonomy): Eukaryota > Metazoa > Mollusca > Cephalopoda > Sepiida > Sepiidae > Ascarosepion > Ascarosepion bandense. The sequence goes on along the minus strand of JBBBDQ010001533.1, from coordinate 4,036,300 downwards.
TATATATATATATATATATATATATATATATATATATATTAATTTATATTTGGGCAGTAAATTTTCTTTTAAAAATGTTTCCTCAAAAATGACCGACAAGGAAAACTTTTTAACTTTTAATTTTATTTTTCCGGTAATCTTACAGGTTTCTTTTTGCAGGACAAAAGGAGTGTAAAAATGGAACTCTTTGTTTTCACTTTTCTAAGTGCTTTTTTAAATGTGATATGATATCATTAAAGAACCCTTTTTTCTAAAACACAAATATGAGCATAAAATGACAACATCGGAAAATTAAAATCGTAGAAAATGGACAGTGGCGTGGTTGAAAGTGGCTGAAAGTTCAAAATTCTGAAACATTTATCCACTCATTATCTCCAGCAAACACAACAAAACGAAACAAAAAGATATTTAACAATACTGTAAAAATTAATTCAGAAATTAAAAATCTTACTTGTCTATCGTCTTTAGCAATATATATATATATATATATAACAGAAGAAATTAAGTTTTATGTTTGCTACATGTATGAGATAAACAGCTCAATAGCAAAGATAGAGTGTATTTAAATATTAATGTGTACATTGAATTTAACAGGTAGAGGCAACAGACTGTTTCATGCTAGACGCAGTTATCCAGTCTGATGATTCCGGGTACTATGAAACAGTCTTTTGCTTCAATATGTATATTTATGTATATATATTTTAAAAAAATATTAATACTGGGCGGGAAGAGAAAGTGTAACCAGAGGACAGTAAACAACGAATAGGAGACGGAAAGGAGTCCTACCATAGCTGAGAGATCATTCATAAATTTACCATTAAATTAAAATGCACAGGGAGGTAATCTTGAGGCGGTGGGAATTTGAGTTAAAATGAACCGCCAGGTAAGGACCTATATTAATGCTGGTACCAGTTTGGATTTTATCAAAGGTCTCGAGGTAAGTTTTATTGTTCGCCGTCGATATGTGGCGACAATATTATAAGCATGGACGAATGACAGACTAATAGATATGTAAGTTAAATTCGTCGTGTCATATACGTCTCAGATTGTAACTGGATCTCGTATGAAGGAAGAACACGATGAATTAAGGAATTAATGTTGTTTCTAAAATGCCTAAGAAATAGTCAGAACTCAGTTGAGTTAAACAACCGGATTTTACTATAAATCTGTTCTATCTTCATCATAAATTACTTCTTTATTATTTGGTGCAGCAATCCAACGCTCCCAGACCCAGTAGTGTCGTATTTTATGTGGTTTGGGTATATTCGGTTGAAAAGATCAATTATAATTATTTTTTTAAGCTTTTTCGTGTTTCACGGCGTTTTATAACAACATAAGATATTAATATGTTTCTCTAATTTTGGCTTAAAGTTTTAGTATAATTCAAATTTAATCTTTGCTGACATTTAATGATTTGGTGTTCATTTCAACCTTCTCAATCAATTTTTCTGTCTAAGTTATCATCACGTGCTAATAAAAGAAACAAAATTTCACAGTAATGATATCTAGTGAGTTTGAAGATTTAAACTGACCTTATACCTTGACTATTCGAGATGTCAAAAACATGTTCTGTACTAAAAACAGTGTAAATCAATGAATTTATTTGTCTAGAAAAGCTTCTAAAATCTGCTAAGGCTCTCCAGTGTCAATTGCATGTAGCTGTTGATCTAGAGTGATGTCTTGTGTGACACAATTCGGAATATGAGGTCCGTATCGTCAGTGTTAGAAATTCATCTTTGCCCGAAAACAGAATATTTCATTATCAGCAGAGGTTCCTCCAGTTTAGCCAGATCTATCTAAGTTTGTGTATATTAAAATATATTTATGTTATGTGGCTTCTCTCTGTCGTTTCTACAAACATTTTCATGGCAATTGCTCTAATGAGATTTTTCCTTAGTGCTCCGACTACATGAACTGACGCGTGCTACTAGATTAGCATAAAGGTCTCACACTTTTACCGTTGAAATCGCTAAATGTAACCGCCGCTCTTACTCTATCAGTTTTATTCGCAATTCACTTCTGTGGAACTTCCTTTCACTCACTTGTATCACTGATAGCTATAATCTTCAAAAGTTAAAATGCAACGTTAATTGCCATTTTCATTATCCTAGAAAATGGCTCATCTCTTTCATACCATTGACACTCCCTGCACTTGTTTTTTTCTCTCTTAATGTAACCACCTGCGAAGCAGTGGCTGTCCTGCCAGCTTGGGGTGAAATGAATAAAAAGTAGTGTCCGAAACTATCTCAAGCAAGTTATATATATTAACTCTTCCTAGTAATGCATTTTTGTCTCTTTATGGGATTAGTTTAGTCGATTGTATGCACTTTCCTTATTAATGCATATATATATATATATATATATATATATATATATATATATATATATATATATCTGCCTGTTTAAGTTATCATGGTATATTGCTAATTTTCGGATAAATTATTGTGCGTTAAGTTCAAAATTATCAATGTCCAAAATTCTTGTACTTATAATTGTTTCAACAATTTTACCAAAGCATAATGTAGCATATGTGTAGAATCATTATTATCGTATTATTTAGAAAGAAATAGTTTAAAATAGTATGCCAGTTGAATTTGTTACATTCATTTACACGCAAATACCCTTGGGAAAGCTATGCATCCATCTTTTCTTTCTTCAGCTATAGGTTAAATGGCAGAACAGATTGGGTTCTATCGTATAAATATACTTCCTACTGTAGATAGTAATCGCAACTTACTGCGGGAAAATCGTCTGTCCCATCTGTTGTGTCTATTTAGAGACATGACCGCTCCAGTGTGTATCACGTACAGCACTTAACTGATGGACTGAATAGAATAAGTAAGGAACAGGTGGGAAAAGTGTCTTTAATCAAACATGCTTTAATTTATTAAGCATTTCAGAGATTTTTAATAAGACAATTATTATTTTTTTAATTAAAAATTAGGCAAAGTGACAGTATGTTGATTTCATTGGCTACATCTGTTACGTGTAATAATGCTATAGATGATTATTTTTAAATGTAAGATTCATCTGCCGGTTTATATGTGTGTAACACGTATGATAAAAGCAATAGATTCTTTTTTAGTTTATGCATCATAAATGTCTATTGAAATGTATGTATGTGAAAATGAAGAATGTTTCTAGCGCATTTAATATATAAACAAATTTTTAAAAACTGTGTATGAAAAGAATCATAGTGGTTAATGTAAGAATGTCTGTTTATATGTTGGCAACATTAGTATGTGTGTGAATGACAAAACGAAATACATTTCCTTTGGAAATTCTAGCGAAATAGTGTATGCAATTATCCAGTGACGGATGATATTTTTTTTTAGAAATATAGTATGCGAGAATCATGGGTAAATGTATGGATATGTGTTTTCTTTAAGTTGGTAACGTTAGTATACTTGTGAATGATAAAGAAAATATATTTTAGTTTGAAAATGTAGCGAAATAAGGTATACAAGTATAAAGCATACATTTTTATAAATAAAAAAATAATTGAATAGATTTTGAAAGCAAGTTGTTAACAGTTGGTATCTTTCAATGAAATGATATGTATTTAAATATTAAATATCTATATATTAATACATATATTACAACTTCATAATTATGAAACACAATTAATATTCAAAAATATTCAAAAATATATACATTAAAGTATTATATTGTAATATTACAATCATAATTATATTAAACTACTAAATTATATTATTATGATATAAGAACAAAGCAATATAAAAACATTTTAAAACACTAAATTATATATCAAAGTTTTGAGTATAAAAATTTAGCAGCTGCAAACATATTATTGGTTTTAACACAGGATTGAAACCCGCCGCAGTGGCGTACTTCGGCTAATTTACCACTGAGCTATGGGCGCTCGGTAGAAGCAGGTACACTTTTAGCGTATGATGTATTATACGCCAATAGCCAGTTATTCATATTCATAGATACTTACATATACATACATATAAATATTTGGAATCGAAAATGAGTTTATTTATAAGTAATATCTAAAACAAAATCAAATAAGGAACTAATAGAGATAAATCGTAATTATAATATAGATTATTATGAAATAGAATATTTTAAAATAATATATAATATAGAATGTATTGCATATAAAGTAAACAATATTATAATGTTATCAATTATATGGAATAATATCTGGAAGTATTAGTAAATTATTTAATTATATCTGCTGGTAAAGACAAATTGGTTACATGGGGTATAGATTGTGGAAAGATACAGAAATGATGTATTTTTTAAAATTCGTGTTTATAGTTAATACTAATGTTATTAATCTGTTTTCAAAGTTTTTTCTCCTAAAAACAGTATGTACTTTTTTGATTAACTTTGTATTAGAAAAATGAAATGTTTATCCTACGTCGTTTTAATGTTATACAAGAGAGTATAAAAATTTATCCAAATGTAATTTTCCTTTGTCTTCGTATTAAGAAATCTCTGAAAATGCTTAATAAAATAAAAAATGTTAAATTAATGACACTTTTCCTACTTGTTCTTTATTTATTTTATATATATATATATATATATATATATATATATATATATATATATATATATATATAATATTAACTATAGTAATTACAATGCCAATAGTAACAGAACTAACTCTGCCAAAACTACTACTAATAAAGCTATAATTTAAATCGTCTTGAAAAACACACCGAGGACAAACTCGGAGGGAAAAGAGGGGTAAGTAAAAAAAGAAACAAACGAAGTACATGAAAAAGTCAAGTACTCATAAGAAAAAAAACCAAGACGAAGACCCTAACACTAAAGCGCTTAATACGAAGGTAGAGCAACGAAGACAGAAAGTCTAAGCAGGAGCCAACAAACCTATCTAGGTTTCACCCTACGGCTCGTCAGGGTAAATTGGCTAACAACAAAGATTTAAAGTAGCAAATATATAGGTTCTAGAGATCAAAACAAAGAAGACACCAACACACAAGAAGTGGGGGAACAAAAACAAGATAAAATTTAGTTTTTCTTGTTTGCCTAATATAGGTAAACTTATAAACGGTCTAAACAAAAATAAAATAAGAAAGTCTAATGTTAACAATAAGATAACATGCAATTGTAGAGTCAAATCCAACTGTCCCTTAAACGGTAAATGCCAGCAATCTTGTGTGGTTTATAAAGACGTATATAGGTGCCACACAAGACACCTTTATGATTAGGTTTTATAACCACTTCAGCACCTTTAAACATATAGCCATAATACATCGCTAGCGTCCTATGTATGGGAAATGAAAAAACTACGAATAAAGATCCCATTCTGAAATGCAAAATACTAAAACGGTGTTCGAAATATAAACCAGGTAGTAAATTCTGTAATTTATGCAGGGAGGAAAAAACTAGCTATTGTATTATTTGAACCTGCACAGGATTTACTTAACTCTAAATCCGAAATCCTACATAAATGCAAACATATGAAAAATTGCCTACTAAATTAGCCTATCGCTTTCACTTTTCCCCTTTTTTTATAATAATAATAAAGTGATTGTTTCCTCACCTTCTTGTGTGTTGGTGTCTTCTTTGTTTTGATCTCTAGAACCTATATATTTGCTACTTTAAATCTTTGTTGTGAGCCAATTTACCCTGACGAGCCGTAGAGTGAAACCTAGATAGGTTTGTTGGCTCCTGCTTAGATTTTCTGTCTATATATATATATATATATATATATATATATATGTGTGTGTGTGTGTGTGCGTGTGTGTGTGTGTGTGTGTGTGTATGCATGTGTGTGTGCGTAAGTGTGCGAATGTCTGTGCGTGTGTGTGTATGTGTGCGTGCGTGTGTGTGCTGGTATAAAATATATTAGAAGTGCTTCAAGATAATGTCTCCTGTGGTGAATATTATTTTTATTTAACATGGATTTTGCTATGTATTCCCCGGTCAACCATAAGAGAATACGCTAAATAATCATATTCATTTTGATAAAGAAACTCACCGATTTGTATCTTGGCCGCACAAAAACATTACAGTTGTTGAATCGTTTTGCTTATTCAAGAAAAGACATTTACAGATCATTTTTACTCTGAATATAAAGGAGATGAAACAAACATGTCCTTCGCAGCCATTTTGTATCTGTTATCATTGCGGTGTTAGAAATTTGCACCAGTAATGTACACACACTACAGTGTCACTTTCAGATCAGAAAATAAACATTTCTTGCTTCTGTAAAAGCTTTTCTCGATTTTTATGGGATAAAAAACAATCTGTCTCTCTCTTCTCTCTTGTTCGCACGCATATTTACATGAACTTGACTCATCCCAAAGTTAAATTGGTGTGCAAAGTTTGTAAAAAAACTTGTTGACACTTTAGAATACAAGTGACTATTTTGTTTGAAAATTGGGTCTGAATAGAAAATGGTTAAAATAACATGTTAAAATATTACTTTCAAAGTGTGGAGATACACGCAACTTAAGCTTAGTTTTAATAATAATAGAAATAATAATAATAATAATAATAATAATAATAATAATAATAATGTCAACGTTAAATTTCCAGACGACATAATATTGCTTTAAAAAGATATAGAAACTAAGTAAATAAAAGAGGAATTTGTGATAGAAATCAGTCGAATTATAATTAAACACGACAACATTACCTGTTGTTATTGAAGATGGTATCAGTTAGATCAAACAGATATGCAAATGAAGGTTCCTGTAAACCATATGAATATAAAAAAAATAATCATGGGTATTTCTCACACCTTGCGTAGATTCATTTCCCTATAGCGAACGCAACTGCATTATTTTTCTCCATCACTGCATGGTACATTTTCTCTTTGCATCTTCTGATACGAAACTATTGACTTGAAGTTTCTATGTGAGGCCTGGTTACAAGTCGTATTACACAATGCAATTACAAAGAACAACAGCAATAATAATAATAACAATTTACAAGTATTCACAGCAGTAAAAAGGTGCTTGAGCTATCCACTAACGGAAACAAAATAACATTGAGCAAATGAAAAAACTACAATTTTTAGGAACAATATATGAACTTAATAAGATTGAAGAAATGTAAGCTTGTTAGAAACGACGAAAAGAGCAAATAATTTCGAAACTACAATAAACAGTAGCATCGATATAATTATGCATATAATCAAGTCACTGATTAAAACCGACAGAAAAAAACTACTGTCTTATATAAGAGAACAAGAAAATAGACGTATATACATAAGGTGTTGAATCTTGTAGATGATAATGATATGAAAAGTATGAGAAAGAAATACCATTTCCTAACATTGATGAAATACCACGTCAGCAATTAAGGAACTTGCGAAATATAAAATATAAAGTAATAAAGGATTAATTATAACAGCGAAATGTTATATAAAACCTCATCCGAGAACAAATACAGAATGGGTACATTCCAAAACGATGAACTAAAATGTAAATTAAAACAAATCCATGAGAATTTCTGGTAGCAATAAAATAAAACGAGAAAAAAACATTTCAGAAAGAGACAGAGAAAAAGAGACAGACAGACAGAGAGATAAAATCAAACATCAAATGTAAGAGTTATGTAGTTCTTAACATTGCGGACGTTAATGTACAGTTTGAATTTGGATGAGTTTTACGAGGTCGTAAACATACTCGCAAATAATAATTGAGGGAAACAGCAGTTGAATAATATGTAATATCAAATATGAGAGATTAAATATCGTGTTAGGTCTAAGACTCTACTATATGACACGAGTGTTTGAAACTCAAATTGCATCGGACTAGATCGTAAAAATATTTTTGAATATGTTTAAACAATACACATATTACACAGCCCGCACAAATACAGACTGTTAAAAGAATAAACTGTATTAAAAAATTAAATTAAATTAAAACAATTTTGTAAACATTAAATATTTTTGTGAAAAAGAATTACTTAAAAGAAAATAGTATATTTAATATATATTATTCATAAAATGACTTAAATGTATTTCTAATTAAATAATGTATTAGATTTATTGTATTTATTATGTCATTCAGAAAAGTAACTGGTGTACACTTTCACAAAATGAATCTGATGATGCAAATTCTCCAAGGTTTTTTCATTTTAATGATAATAAACATTAATTATCAGAAAAGTTATTTTTTCAAAATTGAATAAGTGGGACTAACAGATATACACAAATGAATACTTTTGTACATGATTTTCAAAATAATGAACATTTTCAAACTAACTACATTAATTTGTGAATAGCTCCTGTAAGTTAAAATTCGACAATTATTTGATTTTTGCAAGAACTACTAAAAACTAAAACACTAAAATTTGCTATGCTAATTTATAGCCTACGGACTGACTAAAAAATAACAAGATAATTAACCAAAATTTCGAACGTTCTAAAAATTATGAAAAATATAATTACATAATAATAACATATATCAATATTTTTTTTTAATAATGACATAAAGATTTTGACCATGGAATTTTATTTTTATTAATTTGGGGTATTTTTAATCATGGTATGCTCTTTTTACTGAATAGTAGAGACACTTAACACACAGGCATACATACATACATACATACATACATACATACATACATACACACTCACTCACATATATATAACCTTGTACAACAGTGAGATTTTACATTGAATTCATATCTCTTAATGGGAATATTTAAACATTGGGGACACCTTTTCTACTCATTGACTCGTTTGTGCACTTTTTAAATAAATTTAACCAAAGACTTGTCCAAATACCTTGGCTTAGAAATCATTTATTTCATTATGCACAATGAAAATTCTCGACAAGGGAAAAAAATTCTTTAAATAATAAAACCCATCACATTGAAGTCAATGAGAACAAAGCAATAGTGCAAAAATATACGAGCATCGACACAAAGTTGAGCATGAACCGCCATTTTGAGCGTCATTTTGAATAAAGTAGTTGCGTGATTGTCGGCGGTAAATTCTGTGTTGATTTGGGAGCCGGTCTAAGTCGCGCACGCGAAGCGAGGCGGGAAAAGAAGCATCATTCTTACGATAACGAACGCCCATCATTCAAATCTTTTCCATCGTAAAAAATGACCGTGTGATGTTTATGTATAGCCGACACGTATGTTGTTGACACAGCATCGTTAGAAAAGAGAATCTTGAAAAAATGGTCTTTGAGTCCTGATCAGCAGGCGTAACATATCCGCCTACTGAAAACGATTCTTCACTGTTATGTTAGGTTTTAGAAGTATACAAATGAACGGTTTTTTTTTCTAAGAAATGTAGCATTTGTTTTTAGCATTCATCTGTTTTTATTTATGTTCAAAGTAAAATAACTTGATGACATTCTGTAAATTATTATGCCTAAAAATAATGAGAAAAAGCAATGCATATTACGTATTAGTATATTTCATTTATGAAATATATTTGAGTACACATCCATATTTAAAATAATACTGCCGACAATTAGTATCAATTAGATAGTCTAAAAAATTTCCAAGAATTTAAATATTTTTCTCCTCAAGTATATACACATAATCACGATTAAATACTTGAAAGCAAGACCTTTTTTGAAGGTTCCGTCACGGATTATCTTATTTGAAATTTGGAAAGAAATTGACACATTGTTGGATTTTCTTTTGTCACTTTTGATATATTTTTTACTGAAGTATTCTATGAACAATAATTTTTTAAGCTGAGGAACTTTCAGTAAATGCATTTAGGAAAAATGCACAAGCGACGCTACACAGTTATCAATTTATTTCCTGAGCATTTGTAATATGAAGCAGATTTCTGTAGGCTGTTTTAAAAAAACTTTGACATATTGTAATGGGTAACGTAACGAATAAATTGTCATGATAAACTCTTATAACTGTAAGAAATTGATTAATAACAAATTAAATGGTAATTGTTATTTTGCCTTAGGTCAGTGAATGAGGCTAGCTAAAGTAATTTGACACAAATGACGACTAGCTTTTTACAATCCCCATTTTTGGTCTTGTGCCAAATTTTCTATTGTATAGAAAAATAAATTGTAATATTTGAGTGTCATTCGAGTTATATTCGTTCACGGACGATTGCGATCTAAAATCCTTTTCTCTGTGTTGTAAGTTCTAATTTATCGTCATTGGAACTATTATACTCTTCTATGTATATACGTTTAGCACCGGATATTTTGCTGAATAGTATCTACCTCGGCGATTCAACAATTATTTAAGTTTTTTATTTAGTTTTTTTAGATTTTCTTTCGTTTTAATTTTGTATTCGTTTATAATTTTCAAATATACGCGTTTATCTATCTATCTATCTATCTATCTATCTATCTATATATATATATATATATATATATATATATATATATATATATATATATGCTAGTAAAATAGCCCGGCGTTGCTCGGGTGTAATGAAAGCTTTAAAACTAATCCATGGTCCTGGAGCTCAGACCCAGCCTAAAATATACTTGTGTGAAGTTTGGTGACAATCGGATAAAAATTGTGGATTTGTATAAAGAACATACAGACAGATAAACAAACACAAATATCTTGCCTTTTTTATATATATTCAATAAGTAGTAGGAGGATTTGAACAATTATTAAGTAAATCATCGAGCTTTACACTTCAACAGAATGCACTGGACAGACGTTTCGTCCTATATTTGGGACTCATCAGCAGTGCGCATCCACTACCAGGAATCGAAACCAGACAGTTGGGGTTGTTAAGCCGATGTTATACCAACTGTACCACGGGCCCTGGTGACGAAGAGGCAGCGAATTAAGCTCGGATTAGTTCCACCACTGAATTCGTGAGGAGCGGCGCACTTCATCGAGCTTAATTCGATGCCACTTCGTCACAGGCCCCGTGGTACAGTTGGTATAACATCAGCTTAACAACCGCAACTGTCTGAGTTCGATTCCTAGTAGTGTATGCGCACTGCTAATGAGTCCCAAATATAGGACGAAACGAATGTCCAGACTGGCAACAAGGTCCAAGATTTTTACAGTTAGATCAACCAAATGCAAGCGACAATTCTAGTCCAGCAACTTCTTTTCTCGCGTATCTCACCTGTGGAACTCCCTTTCATATACCTGCTTTCCTGACACCTACAACCTCCAAGAATTTAAATGCAGAGTCAATTCCCATCTCTTATCCACTTAACTCCAGCACTTTCCACCTCACCCCGTGTATCTTGTTCTTTTTCTTTCTCTCTTCGTAATCGTCTTAACTCCTGTGTTCACATCCTTTCTGTAGCTGGTTCGTTATTGTCTTCATTCTCCCCCTGCCTAAAACTTTAACTTCTATGTAGTCCCTGCACATCAATGGTGTGTGTGTGTGTTGATGTCATATTTTGCAATGTGAAAAAGCAAGTCACTTTTGGGTCCAGTTTGTATTTCGTCATTTTTTCTAAAAATATAATCAAGTTGAAGCTTATTCCCGCCGAATTGCTTACAGTTCGTTATTTTGATGGAGAAGAATATCGTCAAATTTTTATCGCAGATCCTTATTCGCCTAATTCATCCCAGCATTATTCCTCGTAATTTTGATTCAGCTATATATATCATAATATATTATTTTGATTTATATATTTCCGGATATTTACTGGCACCATGTACACATTATCATCACTGAACATTCATTTATTTATGGACGACCTTATTCAAGATGTTTTCCTCTTCTCCTGTGCAACCAAAACATCTTGCATTCCAATAACGTAGCAAATAGAGATTAAGACACAGGCCGGGGCCTGATCAACCTTGGCTGGGTCAACCTGGGAAGAAGGTATGATGTTTTTAAAGGACCGAAACCGTCAATGAACCAGGGTAACATCACTGATGATGTGTCCTAACCGCATCTAAATGATGTATTTTTCAAAAACAGGTATATAACAGTATACAATTGTCAATATAAGTACACTTAGAATTTAATAGTAAAATTTTGTATTTGCACCTTTCTCAATAGACAATGTCGCATGGGAATAAATAAAATCTGTCGAAATAAATACTACTGAAAATGATAGCTAAAAATCCTGGGCCGCTTTGAATAAAATGGTTATAATCTGGAAATGTGATCAACCAAACAGCCTCAAACAGATTCTTTTGGATCACTGCAGTAACTGCTTGGACAGTAGCTAAAATCCTAAAGTTTAAGCCCGATGAAACCTACATTTGAATGCTTAGCGTCATACTTAGTAACTCTTGGAGACAACAGCCACCTTATAAACAGCTCTATGAACCAATCCCTGATATATTCCTGCAATCTTACGTGAATGCTAAAAGAGGTTAATAAGGCATTGATGCCGAGCAACAAAAAAAACAACGAATGATCTACAGGTCTGGACTCCGAATCAAGGATCAAGTCATGTTAGTTGCCCAGCAAACACCTACATGATCCAGCTAAGTTATGACGCAGAACGTCACCCTAATAAATTTACAACCTTGATGCAGGACTGAGTTGTTTGGCGTGATAGGGATATGCATGTTCAAGCAAGCTATACCGAATAAAAGAAAGTAGGAGTAAATATACCGAGTGAATTTTAACACAGAATATCTAATTTTTACAAACATCTTCAATAATATATTTGGCCATATTTTAGCCTTAACTCACTAATGTAATTGTTTTTGAAGGGCTCAATATTTTCCAAGTACATAGAACGTAAATATTGCCAGATCTTATAAGAAACATATAATCAAACAAGAGGAAATAGATATTTTACAACTGTTGTATAGCTGGAGCATAACTTATAATCTTGTGAAAAATTTCAGAAAGATCAAAATGCAAAGTAAAAGCAAATTTCAGGAACTAGAAAGATAAGCACAGAAAAAAGATTTTAATAATATTAAAAAAATTGCATAAAAAGACATGAAAAAATTTAAGCGTAATACAAGTGAATTTTTTAACAAAACTTATTTAAAAAAGCTGTTGACACAAATGTAAACAGAATCAGATTTGGGGACATTAGTTTAATACATAAAACAGACGGTCTCATTTAAGTAAATATCTCAAAAGTAATCAGAAAATTGTAGAAGAGGAAGAAAATGTAAAAACAGTTTCAGTCAGTCAGTTAAGTGCCATACGTGATACACGCTTTGGGTGATCATGTCTCGAGAGAGACATGAATGACTGAGCGGAAGATTATCCCGCAGTAGGTTGCCGTTGCTTTCTGCAAATAACTGGTTGTCAGCTAAAGCTATACAACCCAATCTCTCCTGCTATTTAACCCATAACTGGAGGAAAGAGACGGATTAATACCTTTCCCATGGTTATTTGTGCACAAGTGAATGCAAGGAATTCAACTGGAATTCGAACTCGGCTCCCCGATTTGTTTTTCAGAGTCGATACCACAACTGTAATTCAATAGATGTGAAAATATATGGAAATGCTGAGTGAGATGTTCAGTCCTTCATAAGAACACTTAACTAAATACTTAAATAAATGGTATAGCAGACAATAGCCTTGTGGCAATAATACGGTCTCACATGCAGAACAACTTTTTTAACGTTCTGCCAAGTTGATTATTGCTTTCTTTTAACAAAAAGAAAAATGTTTTCAAAAAGTCTAAATTAGTAGAAATACTTATATGTTTACAAAATTTTAATTTTAATGGTCTACAATTAAAAGTGATGCGTACAATAAAAGAAAACAAAAGTCATCCAGAATATCTGAGAAACGAAATGCAAACTTCTATAAAAGTTAACAAAAGCACTAGCTATGTAAAATAATAAAATAATGATTCATTCAGGTTTGTGACATATTGTGTAAATGAAATATGCGTTTTTCTCTCCTTTATCTGCTGAATATCTTTATAAATGTGACACACGTAAAAGATATTAATTATCCTTTTCCTCAAGTAGCTGAAAATTACATTATACCTTGCTCATTAAATTAAATATTGAAGATACGCCTGAATATACTGAACAGTTAATATGAAATTTATTTTAAATGAATTAATATGCATATTAGAGTATATCGTAGTGAATTTTCAACATGACATAATTATGTCTGGTCTTTCTCTACCCTTCAATATAAAACCGACGAATTCTCAAAAAAATATAGACGAGTCCTTTTTTGCAGAATGTCTACATTTTCGTCGTTTTCAGTAACTCATTTATGGTTTAAGAGAGTAGCGTCTCCATATCAATAAAGTGAATGAAGATATGGTTTCACTTCTTCCGCAATCTCAGCTTTCATTTTCAGGTTTTGGTTTTGAGTTCCGCCTTTTATTTCTATTCTTTACGGACAAGAGATTAGCATTTCCTGTTAAAAGATATTTCTGTATTTCTATATTCATTTGCATTTCTTTCATTTACTTTATTGGCTTCCTTTTGAAATATGTAAGAGATCTACTATTCATTTTTTGGCATGATTTCTTTCAAATTTTTTTGGCGTTCACTCATGCTTTCATTATATTTATTTCCCACTCTCTTTCATTTGCTGCGTATTCTTATTATATCTCAATTCTAAATTTTTGTTTTGTCACGTTCCCTCTTTTAAATAACTAATTGGATTGTTTTCAGATCATCATTTAAAAAAGAATTGCTTCTTAATATCTTTAATTGATTCATTTTCTTTTTATTTGAATTTTTATTAAATTTCATTTTATTTAAATATTTATTCAATTTTTATGCGATTTTTCTGTGTCTTTCTTTAAGTACTATCGATATTTGTCTTGTTTTTGTTTTCTTATTCTCAAAATGTCACATTTTCTTTTATTTGTTCATTGTCTTCTTTAGTTATTTTTATACCTATAGAAGTTATCTTTCTTTTGACACAGACTTAGTCTTTTGAAAAATTTTTAATTACTTATTTTATTTCTTCTAACAGCTGTTAATATTTAACATAGTTTTTTTTATTCATTATTTCTCTATTTTTCCTCGAATATTTAGAACTATGATATTTTGTATTGATTTATTAATCTTCTTTCGATCCTTTTTTCTTCCTTCCTTTCTTTCTTTCACTACGAGAGTTAATTTTTTTATAATCATATCGCTCCAAGCAAGGCATATTGCTGCCACTGTTTTGCAGGGTGATACATAGGAGGAAAGTTATGAGAAAGAGTGACAGGTTATAGGGGGTGTCGGAAAGTGGGTAAGAGAACGATGAAAATATTGATGAGAGTGGAGTGGACGGAGAAAGAGAGGATGCAGGTTATTGAGATAGGAGATGACTATTGACTTTACATCTAAATTCTTAGAGATTGTAGATGTCGGGGAAGCAAATAAATGGAAAGGAATTCCACAGGAGGGAAGTATTAGAAAAGAAGCTGGTGGAGTAGAATTTGCAAATAGATTTCTGCTTTTATGTTGGAAGAAAATATACTTTCTGCTATTTCATCATTCAAACATCTGTAATTTTTGTTCCTACCATAAATTCCTTATTCTAACATTCAATCACACATACAAGTTCTCAAACATGCATATATATATATATATATATATATATATATATATATCCGTGTGTGTGTTGATTGAGTAAGCAGCATTTCTTTTTCATAAAGGAGATATTTACATATATATATATATATATATATATATATATATGAACATTCATTTTAATCGATAATCATATTTGAGTAGATATTCTGTATTTAATCAAAAAGTATCTTTATATATTTATTGTACCGGCCTAATTATTTAACAGGAATTTTGTTACCAGAATGTGTGTCATTCGGCAGAATTCAAACCTGCTACTCCTAATCAAAATAGGGGAAGCCACCAGTTGATTTGGCGCGTCTTAGACAGATCGACCACGAATGATTCCACAGTCTAATCGAAGTTAAATCAAGTCTTATATAAAACAATTATCGATTCTACGTAAATAACCATCTCTGCTCTGTACATTGTTACATTTTTGTAACAAAGTTTATTGTAAATAATCAAGCCGATGAAAATAAGTGCATAAAAATACTGTTTACAAACAGAACATCTACTCAAATACGAGTATCAATTGAAAATAATTTTCCAACAAATAAACTATATATATCGGTTTTTAATACCATTTCGTTAATCTTCGGGATTTTCTGTAACACACACACACACACACACACACACACACACACACACACACACACACACACACATATATATATATAAGCGTGTGTGTATGTGTGCGTGTGTGTGTGTTTTATACCAACATCCCTTCGCAATCGAGAACATTTTATAACATAATTTACTCCCCAGAAGCGTTCGAACGAAAGTCTAATGGGGACCGCTTCATAACACTCAGCGTAACAGCCCTATGAGTTTCTATTTACAGTGAAAAAAAATGCAAATTCATTCGTTCAGTTTTCTGCTTGATTTCGTATCCGAAACGTAAATGAAGCAATTACTTAAATATAATTGATTTTTATGACTTTAAATGTTATGTTAGTGGACATCCATTTTTAAGTAGACGCCATATTTTACCTAATTAAATTTTCCAACATGCTCTGGCCGTTAGAGAAAAGTACGTACTGTTTAAAAAAAAAGGATGATTTACTCAAACACGGTTAAATACTGGGTATCATGAAATCTGAAGCGTCGATATGTTCCTACACCCAGGTTCGCGACCAGCTATGACCGCCAGCAGAAGAATGCTAAACCAATGCGTGACATGCGTTCCCATGGCGTAAGTCTTCTTACTGCTTCTTAGAATCCAAGCGTAGCACACTTAATAAAATTAATAGCAAAAAAATGACCATTGTTACCATATTATGTAGTAGCATGGGGATCCAAAGACCACACAGTCCTCAACAATATCTATCTATCTATCTATCTATCTCTCTCTCTCTCTCTCTCTCTCTCTATATATATATATATATATATATATATATATATATATAAACAGATAGATAGATAGATTTAAACGATATTCAACACACACACGCATATATATATATATATATATATATATATATATATAGTTTTAAACGATATTTAACACATATACACTCACAGACACACACATATATATACATATTGAGCAATTATAGATCAGATTTAAATTAAATAAAATTATAGCAGTAAACAGTTGCATTTGAACGTGATCAATACATGTTTGAAGGCAGAAGACAATTGAACATGTATAGCGTTTAATTATTTTGGTAAAGAAGATCAGATGGTTACGCTAACTTGATTTCATCAGGCAAAAATTTAAAACATTACTAGTGTAACTGGCTGATCTTCCCTCTCTATCTATCTATCTATCTATCTATCTATCTATCTATCTATCTATCTATCTATATATGTGTGTGTGTGTGTGTGTGTGTGTGTGAGAGAGAGAGAGAGAGAGAGAGAGAGAGATGGACTGAGTTTGGTATGTGTGTGAAATTTTAGGAGTGAGATGACTAGATAGACTCCATACCTAAATCCGCTGCTAAGAAGGTCGGTTCTCTGTGAAATGCCAGTAAGTTTTTCCGTTTAAAACAATCCTGCACAGATGCAAGTCTACCATCCCCCCGTGCATTGCATACTACTGCCATATCTGGTCGGGTGCTACTGCAACGGATAATCTGTAATGTGATCGATCCCGACTCGCCTACTCAGATTCAGTCACTTTCACACCGGTGCAGTGTGGCTTCCCTTTATCTCTTCTACAAATACTTTCAAGGCTTTTGCTCCGATGAACGTAGCTCACTGGTGCCCCCTATATATGAATTTACTTGAGCCACAAGATAGCAACTAGGTCCCACCATTTTACTGTGAAACCAATAAAATGTAAACGCAACATCATCAGTATTCTCATCCTCCTCTTACACTTTTCCAGACACACCATGTAACCTGTCACTCTTTCTCATAACTTTACTCCTATGTAACACTCTGCACAACAGTGGCAGTAAAATGACTTGCTTGGGGTGACACCGTTAAAAAAAAGATTAAATGTATATCTGCAAACAGAAAATATAAATAAAGAAAAAATGGAAATATTTTAGCAGATATGTTTTCTCTTTTGTTGGTTTGAATTTGTTTTTGTTTTTTATTTCTGGTTTTCGATTATTTTTATATTCATGTATGTTGGCTTGTGGGGTGTGAATATTTCTTTAAGGAAAGGATATACTTGAATAAGTTTGTGGCTCAGATTTATATTTTGGTAAAATTCTATAGCAGCACACACAAGCCTTTTTCCGTGTAGGTGACTGACTTTCTCATTGAATAATTTACTTATTAAATATTATTGTAATTTCTTCACTTTTGTTTATTGCTTATTAAATTACAATACTTAACATCCTCATTAATTTAACTTGATTTTCAGTTGGCATGATGTATATATGTAAACGTTCGTAATTTTTTAAATTCAGAAAAAATTTTGACATTTTTTATGTGTTCATAAATAATTGTTTCAAATAAAATCCTTACATTTGCCTTGGCAAAGTCTATCAGAAGAGGTAACGTGTTACTATTTAATTTTGCCTTTATTCATATGTGTGTGTGTGTGTGTGTGTGTGTGTGTGTGTGTGTGTGTGTGTGTGTGTGTGTGTGTTTGCGTTCGCGAGCGTGTGTGTATTGGGGTTTTTTGCACGTTTGTGTATATGTGTGTATGAGGTTGATAGAATAACTAATTTATCAAGTGCACTATTTCTCATTATATTCAGATCAGCAATACTTCTCTTATTTGGAAATTTAATTTTCATTATCTTGGTTTTCTTTCATTTGATTTTGTAAGAAACCATCTTAAATTATATACAGTTTGTTTTCTTTTCATTTTTGTTTGCATTCTAATGCAACTTTTCAAACGAATCCTTTCAGAATTTTATATTAAAATGTTTTTTTATTTGCTTTTGTTTCTCATTGGTTTCTTTCTTTCTGCTCTTACTTTGTCATATTTCCTCTTTCTGAATCAAAAACTGAATTTTTTATTATTTTTCATTATTTTCATTCATTTCTTTCGAACAAAGGTTGTGGCTATCTTCCTAAAGCTAATTCCTCGTTTTCAATTGTAACTTCTACTCACGTTTTGCTTCTTCGCTGTCATTTTGACCCTTTTCTTTATCTACTTCATAGAGACTTCTCCTACCCTTGAGATCTATTCAAGAGTTACTAGACTGGGTCCTGTGTAACCAGGTGTAGGCCAGCTGCACTTGAAGTAAATGACAAAGAATAGCAAGACAGCCACATAAAGGAAGGAATGTAAACACAATTCCATTGTGAAAAGCCATGAATATAAGAAACAGCATCAGAAACGTCTCATATCATGTTTCCAAAACTATTGTCTTCAAATGGAAAGAAACCATACATGCCTCTCTCTGTCCCACGATCTCCATTGGCGTCTATATTAAATCTGAAACCATATCTCGTGCTCTAAGCGGACTCTAATTTTCCTTTCCCACTATTTCTCTTCCCAGTGGCGCACAGCGGTCGACTGTGGAATGTGGATCGGGTATACTTTTCTTGTCGTCGTATTGTTTTGAAAGCTAAATTGTGATCCAGTCATGCCAAATACGTTTTTCTTATTCTTGGGTTTTGTCGTTTTCGTATTATTACATGTTTCACGAAGCATCATCCACCCTACTGTTTCTCCTTTCTACAACAATGTATTTTCAATGTTGACCTTCTGAAAAAAGCGTTTCTATTTGAACCTATCATTTTCTTTTGTCTTTACGGCATCCTGTGGGTAAAAAAGAAGAGAGTGATAGCTTACATCTATTTCTTTTATTATGTTTGATCACTTCCATCTATTGTTCCATAGTTTTCTTGGAAGAGAATTGGGTAATTTCACAGTGCTTATAAAAGCAGTAAATATATAAAATATTTTGGTCATATCTGGGATTCAAATGTTAAAAATACTGCTATGTTTATTTTAAAACAGCTTTTTACATATATCATAAAGCATTCCCGCATCTATGTTCAATATAAAACTGTCTGCTTCGGCTAGAGTAAAAACTTGTCTATTACATATATTATCAAATTCTGATCGCTGTAGATTTTCCGTGTATGCTTAGACAAATACAGAATGCAATAGGACTTTTCAAATCGTTTTATTAAATTTTATTTTCTCTAGTTTGAACTAACAATGCTTTTATTGATATTGTCTATATGCATGTATATTTTCGGAATTATATTCACAAATTAATCTTATTACTTCAAATATACCTCAAATGTTGACCTGAAAGTAAATTAAATGATTTTAAATTTCAATCTTTCTAAGGTTAAAACCCGCTTGGAAGAAATAAACTTTAATTCTTAATAAAAGAATAGTAACATAATTTAAAGCATCTGATATATCCAAGTTTAAGAAATTCTCGTTGTGTCCTAGAAAATTGATGAATCTTGAAAACATCTAATTTTGGTGATTTTGGTGTAACATAAGGTAAAACAACGTTCAGCAATTTAGACAATCGATTATATTAAATTATTTTCTAACTCAAGATATTTTATGGTAATTTGACACTACTTTTGATATTCCTCCTCTTCCATGTGCCATATATATATATATATATATATATATATATATATATATATATAGTGGCGAATAGTTTAATGTCTGCCTATGAAGGTGTGATGCTAGAGCTGTAAAATCTAATTTTAGCTCTACTTATTGATAACTGGATTGTTTCTTTCCAGATAAACTTATATCTGACTTTTCAGAGAAGATTTTTCAAACAAAGAAATTATTAACAACGGTCAGAACATTAATCTAAAACAGTACTCAATATATTTAAATAATTCCTATGTATGTGATTGCACCATGCTTAATAAAAATACCAAAGGTTTCTGTTTTATACTATATAACAACGAATGTATCTATCTGCAATCCAATTCCAGCCAATTGTTTGACATTACTAGTTTACGTTTCTACTGTCGTCTCCCCGACACTTTCTTCCCTCTGTGCATTTTCTTATTTCTTCTATTTTGTTAAGCCCAGACGTAGCGTGTATCTATTTATATTTCATCTCCTATCAATATTTGGGTTTATTTCTTTCTGAGCCGTTATCATCGGCTCTATCCTCTTAGCTCTTCCTTTCTCTTCTGTGTCCTTCCTTGCTTTCTATTTCCCCTTTGTCAACTTTATTTATTTATTTTTCTCTGTTTCTTTTATTTTCTGTATCACGCTCTTTATTTCCTCGGTATTTCTTTTTCGTTTTATTACCCATTTCTTTCAATTCCCTCTTTTGCTTTCCCATCTTTTCCATCCTCTTTACCTCGTATGAAATATTTTCCAAAAATAAAGGGCAAGTGTGATTTTTTTCATTTTCTTTTAAAAAAAAGTTTATTACCATCATTATTATCTACATGATGAGACATTGCTTTTCGATGTCGAAACAAAATGCACAAATGCACATTTTGTTGTAAAATATAATTTGTAAACTATATATATATATATATATATATATATATATATATATATATATATATATATATATATACATTTGAAGGGGGTATGGGATTTAGTAATTTTAGCAATTGTGCGGTTCCTTGTTTTACTCAGGGAAAATGATAGGTCTTCGCATTCAATTAAGTGACATATGTACGGATAATGTGAAGGTCGTTACGCTCTACCATTGCGAGAATTGTAGCAATACATGTTTCTTTCAGTGAGTGTAAGTTTCTCGTTGCAACATAACACGAGTTTGATGGTTAACATAGCGGTTTATCAACTGATTATGTATCCTTTAAGGTATACATTTAATTCTTTACGTAACATTTGTAATTTCCCTTACACAAAAACGTTTTGATGATATTTTTTAAAGAATGTATTGATGGTATTTTTACTACAAAAATATTTTTTTATTCTTTCATAGTGTTTCCACCTAGTTTTGGAGTTAACTATTTGTTTATAGATGGGACCATAACAGGTGCTATCACCACAGGTCAAAGTAGACCTGGCAATAACAGCAATTTAGAGTTGGTTCTACGCTTCTTAAAACCTCCCTTGCTGCTGGATGAAAATTATTGCTATACCAGGACATGATCACACCAGCGATAGCAGTCACTGAACATCAAATACGTTAATACTTACCTCTGAAAATACTTTATACTGTTCCCTATCACATAGAATCATGTAAGTTTGAAGATGAAATTGGTTGTTGATAGCTTTTCATGTTATCAGTTGTCAGTATAAAATATATCAGCGCTTTGTAATTTATTAATAATTTAGCAGAGAAAAGAATTACTTATTTTATATTTATTATAAAGAATATCAAATAGAAGCTTTGAATAATATAATCATTGAAACTTTATTTTTCAGAAAAATTAATAAAAAGAAAAATATCTTACCGACAAAAATAATTCTTCAATTTCACATGTAGTCTTATTGATAGTTACGCATTTTCATATAAAATATATTTAAAATAAATTCGCATATTTCATCAAATGAGAAAACAAATCGCTTGCTAACGTCCCGTTAAATTTCCTATTAGTCACACTTACACGCATGTCGAGATCTTTTCTCACCCTATCGGTGGTTTTACTACTTTAAAGAACAAAATGAATTGCCGACACGGTTTTCCATCTTCGGCTGATAAGGCTTCGCCTGGAAATGAATCCATTCACATTGATTATGTGAACGGAAATCGACAAAATTAAAATACTTCCAACCTGAATGTATAATTAAGGAGCGCGTACAAACCGGTAAAAATGTGGAGGAGGGAGAAATGGAAAGCGAATTTAAGTGAAATGAAATAAATTAAATTTTCTTCAATTTGGTAAGTTTCGGAAAGCTGAGTGCAGTTTGAAAAAGTATTCGTCATACAAGAATTCGTACAATCATCATGATGAAAGGAAAAGTTTTACTGCGTTTGAGGCAAGGTGAAGTTTGCAGACGAGTAATTAATGCTTTGAGATATTTAATAGATTGGGAGAAAAA
The DNA here is from genome assembly GCA_037127315.1 of Ascarosepion bandense. Taxonomy (NCBI): domain Eukaryota; kingdom Metazoa; phylum Mollusca; class Cephalopoda; order Sepiida; family Sepiidae; genus Ascarosepion; species Ascarosepion bandense. The sequence goes on along the minus strand of JBBBDQ010001533.1, from coordinate 4,013,553 downwards.
GAAAATAGTCATGATAGACGCACAACAGGATAGATAGATAGCTAAACGGGTCTATTAAATAATGCTACCAGTTTTTATCTATGTATATTAAACTTTCTTTATCAAAATCTATAAAGAGTTTGATGCAAGTATAATGCAATTGGAAAAGATTTGCTTAAATTTTCAATCTTTATTGGAAACATCACCCTTTCATAACGATTTGAATGCCAAGCACAACAGTCGCTGATATATGAACAATGGATCTAACTTACAGTGCGCCCTCTTTAGAAATCGATATCATTTTGTTTCAACTTGGAAACCAAAGAAATACGGAGCATAAAAAATATTTCTGAACTTTAATGACACAGAATATTATGCAACAATGAAGGATGTAAAGCAAGTTTATTCACCTTCATTAGAGCAACAGATGGTGCGCAATTCTTTTTCCCTGTTTTGTTGTTTCGTACAGAGCGGGAAGGTCTCTAACTAATTCTCGCAATTATGCATCACTGTGCCCAATACCTTGTAACTGTTCCGTACTTCATTCCTTTTACTGGTCCAACCATCCAAATACAGTCCTCAATTTGACACTATTTATATTATTCGGAATATTGTCCTCATCTTTATTGTCAGTTGTACGACGTTTCGACTATTGTACGCTCCGGCTTTCTTCAGGTGGTAGAAATTTCACACCGAACCCTTTATTACGATCACTGGGATATAATAATCTCATTCCTTTGTGCGAAACCTCTTTGGTAGCCATGACTTACTTGTTCACCCAGTGGATATAGACGGGGGTTAGTTCCACTGACTTGACCCAAAGAGTTGTGAGTTCCAGGCTACAGCAGTAGTGAACAAGGAACATAGAGTCAATTTGAATTTTTTATGTTAATCTCATAATATAAGATAAAAGAAATAATACTTCATTTGATTCTTTGTTTGGTTCAATAAGTTTTCATAAAAAATGTTGATGATTTACCATACTGTTAATCGAAATTGATATTTTCTGCCTATTAAAAAACATAATATCCTTGTACAGATAAAACTCTGAATAGCACATATGCATTTGTTGTTATTTCAATAGTTTTACTGATTTTTAGTTTTTCAATTCTCGCAGTCTTTTTGCAATGTTCTTCAAAACCATTTCCAGCAATGTTAATCGTAGTTGACATAATTTTACTATTTTCTCATATTGCATATCATTTGCTCAATTTCAAGTTACAAACAACTATCACATTGACTGACACTACTTAACCTATATTATTATATTTTATTTTATGCAAAGTTGCTAGCATTTACAAGAAAAATCATAGATGTAATTGTAAATGTTAATCAATGAAACTTACTTCTTCATCCTCTAAAATGATTTGAGTTCGTAATTATTTCTCTTTAAGTGTTACACGACGCCACTGACACGCATTCAAATTATAATTTTTTTCACATCTATACATTTATAGATAATTACTATATTCTCAGAGGTAATTTTCGAATGCTTCTGGTTTTGTTTGGATTTTTTAGCTTTCTACTTGAAATGTATTTGGGTCACTTTCATGATCACTCAAGTAATTCTGTTAAAGATAATCTCCAGAGAAATAAATAATTCTCACAAGCAACCTATTGATTATTATGATCATCAACGAAGAGTTAAAATTTAAGCTTGAATCATTTTGTTAATAAACAAAAAAAAATGCCATTCTGTCTTGATTGGCATTGTTTACATCGAGAGGATCTCAAAACGAACAATTATGTCGAATATTACGCGAAAACAGGCAGTTTAGCTAGTTAGAATATGTATAAAAGATACTGCTTAGACTCATCGTCTCAGTCTTCCATCTTTCTTTTGCTCATTTCTTGGTAACGCAATCAGATTCCCCTGTAGTATAAAGAAAACTACTCATTACACTAAACTTCTAATGTCCGTCCCACGCCCGGCATTATTTGAATTAATGTTTGACTGATTCTCAAACATAGCTATATAACTTACTTTGAATTGCTATTTAAAACATAGCAAGATATATAATTGATTTATATATTTTCCCAATGTATTATTCAAGATTTCAGAAAAGCAAAGAAAAGCATAATTCAGATGGAATTTGAACCCGATATTGTTACTTTCACATTCGGCAGCGAAAATCACTACACTACATATTTAATAAACAAACACTTCACTATGCAGGAATAGTTCAGGCCTAAAAGATAAATATCTTTGTTAGAATTTTTTTTTTATAAGCGTTTCACCCCGAGCAAGGCATGTCACTGCCACTACTGCGCAGGGGGCTACGTAGAGTGGAGGAAGGATGATTAAATATAGGAAATGTCAGAGGGTGGGTGACAGGCGGGTAAGGATACCGAGAATGAGGGTTGGGTAGATGAGAGTGTTCTGAGAATAATTGGGAGTTAGTGTGATAGGAGGTGTTTATTGACCCTACATTTAAACACCTGGAGATTGTTACTGTCGCGAAAGCAGAGTTGTGGAAGGGAGTTTCACAGGCGGGAAGCGCGAGAAAATAAGCTGTTGGAGTAGAATTTACGGTTACATCTTATTTGTTTAACTGTAAAAGGGTGGGACCTAGTTGCTAATCTAGTATCTCGTGTAAATTCGTGCTTAGGCGGCACCAGTGATCTAAGCTCATCGGAGCAGTAGCTATGAAAATACTTGTAGAAGAGGCACAGGGAAGCCACATCACGCCGGTGAGAGAGCGGCTGCAGCCGGACTGACAAGTCAGTATCAACCACGTTACAGATCCTCCTTTGTATTTTGTCAAGAAGCCCAAGGAGAGCAGCAGGGGCACCCGACCAGATATGGCAGCAATATTCAATAAACGGGCGGATGGTAGATTTGTATATGTGCAGAATAGATTCAGGTGGGAAAAACTTCTGGGCCCGGCACAGGGAGCCGACTTTCATAGCAGCAGATTTGGCAATGGATTCGATATAGTCATTCCATTTGAAGTCCGCCGAAAGTGTAAGGCCAAGGAGGCGTAGTATTTTACTCTCTGGGAGGCTAGCCTGTCCCATGCTAATGGGAGGTAGATACGATTGTCTATGGTGGTTAGTTGATAACAGCTTCGTTTTAGAGGCATTGAAATTTACCAGCCATTTCCTACCCCAGGCCACTACGGATTGGAGGTCCCTTTCAAGTACGGCAGCGAGGTTCACTTTGTCGTCCACACCTTGTTTTTGATCGATTCGAGAGTAGATTGTTGTGTCATCGGCATACATTAACTTGGGATCTAATGGTGTCGGGGAGATCATTAATGTAGATCAGAAAGAGCGTGAGACCTAGGATAGAACCTTGAGGCACGCCCGCGTTCGTCTGGTAGTTTTGGGAGGCATGCCCATTTAATAGCACCTTCAATGTGCGGTTAGAGAGGAAAGACTGGATGAGGTCAAATAGATGTCCAGTTATTCCATAGCTCCGCAGTTTGCACAAGAGGCCCGCATGCCAGACCCTGTCGAATGCTTTGGAGATATCCAAGGCAACGGTTCGGGCTTCACCATTCTTGTCGAGTGCCCGGTATATGTACTCGGTAATGGTCGTTAGCAGTAGACCTGGTGAAGCGAAACCCGTACTGTTTGTCAGAGAGAAGCCCGTTGGCCATGAGATGCTGAATCACCTCGGCGTTGGTAATGGCTTCGAAAACTTTGCCAAAGATTGGAAGGAGACTAATAGGACGGTTATCAATTAAAAATATGCCTTTATCTGTATCTAAGTATGTGTCTTAATAACATAATCATAAATGGGAATTTATAAAAAGGGACAAGTACGGAAAAGCCAACAGTATACCAACGTATGTTTTTACACTGATCAATAAGAAGCTGTAAATTAATTTTACTTCAGTATGGAACAATCATTTTGGAGGAAGAGGAAATAATCCAACGATGGGAAGAATATATAAAATATCTTTTCCACAACAGGAGGGAGCAACCAATAATACGCAAAGATAAGGACGGACCGGAAATACTGAAGTATGAAGTGGAATCTGCAGTATCCAAACTGAATAGAAACAAAGCAGCATGACCAGACGGCATAGTCATAGAGCTGCTGATAGCCCTGGAAGAATTTGGTAGAGAGAAAATTACTGAAATAATAAATGAAACTTATAATAGTGGGGTTATCCCAGATGACCTCAGCAAGTCTATCTTCATAACACTACCTAAGAAGCCAGGAGCAAACGAGCGCGAACTCTCCACAGAACCATGATTTTAATGAGACTGCTAACAAAACTGATCGTCCGAATCCTGATGAATAGAGCGAGAAGCAGAATCAGGCCAGGGATAGAACAAGAGTAGTGTGGTTTCCTTGAAGACAGGGTTAACAAGGAATGCCATATTTATGATTAGGATGATTTCTGAAAGCGAAATACAAATGAAGAAGGACTTATACCTGTGCTTTATTGGTTATGCGAAGGTGTTTGACAAAATACGCCACAAAAAACAGAACAGATGGAGATGCTCGGCAGCCTGGACATATTTGGGAAAGACTTGAGAGCAATCAAGAATCTTTACTGGCAGCAAACCGCTTGCATACGGACTGGTAATGAATTATGTAGATATAGAAAGATAGAAAGGGGCGTAAGACAGGGATGTGTCTTTTCACCTGATCTGTTCAACTTGTACAGCGAGAATATTTTGAGGAACCTAGAAGTTATGCATTGATTCGTAATCGGAGGCCACAATTTAAGCAACCTAAGGTACGCAGATGATACAGTGTTGATAGCAGACGCAGAAAAGAAACTGCAAGACCTCCTACAAAAAGTAGCTGACGAAAGTAACAAGAAAGGACTAGAAATAAACTGCACGAAAACCGAATGCATGAACATCAGTAAAAAGGGCAGCCCAAAGTGCCAAATACAGTTCAGGGATACAAGAATCAAGCAGGTACAAAAATTTAAATACATGGGAAGCGTTATAACAGAAGAAGGAAAGTGCGACACAGAGATCCGCCGGCCGATTGGCATGGCGAAGGAAGCATTCCAGAAGTTGAGTAACGTATTAAGAAACAGGACAATTTCGCTAGAAACAAGGAAGAATCTACTGAATTGCTACGTGTTTTCCGTCCGTCAATATGACACTGAATGCTGGACAATATTATCAAAGATGAAGGAAATACTTTAAGCAACTGACATGTGGTTCTACAGAAGGATGCTGCTAATATCATGGATCGAGCATGTGAGCAATGGTGTGGTCTTGGAAAGGATGGAAACAAAATGGAAATTAATACTGAGTATCAGAAAGAGAAGTTCCTGGGACACGCACTGAGGTAGGAATGCTTGGAAAAGAGACAGGGGAAAGCAACGAATAACATATTTGAAGGACCTAATCAGGTGGATGACGGAACGAGGATTGCATTTTGTAACAGAAGGCGTGCTCAGAGCCACCAGAGATAGGGAAACGTGGAAAGCAATGATCGTCTACGTCCTGAAAGTGACAGGGCACATAGTAGAAGAAGAGGATCAATTCTGAAAGGCAACAAAAATATTTGCTATATATGGAAACAAAGAGACATTTCAATACTGTGCAATTGTATATTTAACGCATATCCGACGAAGTTTCAAAGTTATTTAATTGTTTTGTATTAAATTCGGACAAGATTTCAAAGCAATCTAATTGTCCATTGTTGAGAATATGGGTAAGATTCCAATGCTATATAAGTGTTTACAGTTTAAATGAAAAACAATTGTGTAATTTGCCCAATACTTTCAGTTTTCAATATCAATATGCAATAATGAAACAGATAAGTGAAATAACACAAGAACAGATCTAAACATTAATTTATTTTGTTGGGGAGCACCCCTTTCTGCACATAAGAATGGACTAGCCTGATGTGAAAGATTCTAACAAATTCACGCAGAGAGAAAAATACGGTTTCAAGTTAGTCGGCAGCAACAAATAGGCGACGAGTATTTCGAACAAATTCACGCGAATAGAAAAAATACGTTTTCAAGTCAGTCGCCAACAACAAATTGGCGACGAAGGGTTCGAACAAATTTACGTAGAGAAAAAAATCGTTTTTTACTTCAGTCGCGAATAACAAATTGGCGACAAAGAACCCAAACTCACGTATAACCCCAAGGAACAACAAATTAGCGTCGAGGATCTCGAAACTCACATACAGGGAGTCGCCAACAACAAATTGGCGAAGTAGATTTGTACACAAGTTGCGCGACAAATTTGCTACAAACTTAACTTTCACGTATAGCCTTAATCACCTTAACAAAGTTCGCTACAATGATTCGAACAACAAATCAACCACAAACAATTTGGCGACACTATCACAGGGAGATAGAAAAATACTGTCGAAATTAATTGCTAGAAAGCAATAGCTAAAAACCCAAACCCATCACGGAATCGAAACAGCAAATCATGGAGGACTTTCAGAAAGGAATACTAGAAATCATTAAGAAGAGTAGGAGAAAGACAATATACATTCGAAGAGAGATATATGGAAATGCAAAAATGACAAACGGAAATACGAAACAAAATGATGAAAAACAAATAGAAATACAAAATGCAAATGAGGAAAGACAATCACAATTAGAAGAACTATTATTGAAATTAACAAGTACAGCCCTAGAAAGGAACACAGAAAAGGAGGAGACGTTTTCGCAAGATACTGTATGAAACGCTATCGAAACTTTTAAAAAATCAATTGAGGAAGACAAGAATTTTGCAGAATATTACAGGCGATATGAAGATATTTTTAATATCGACTGCCAGCACTGGAGTGAAAAGAAAAAATTAAGACTTTTACTCAGAAAATTAGGTACGGACGAACACACTAAGTTCATAGATTATATTCTTCCAAAAAAGACGAACGATTTAACGTTCGACGGGGCAGTAACAGGCCTCACGGAACTGTTTAGCCAAAATTCTACTTGTTCCATAAAAGGTGAAAATGACATTCTCAGAAAAGATGAAAAATATGACTATTTAACATTCTCAGCTATCGTCAACAAACAATGTGACAACTTTAAATTGGCAGAGCTCATCCCAAACAATTTCAAATGTTTCATATTTATCCAAGGACTAGTTGCTGCTAAAGACAGCGAAATGTGAAGACGAATGCTGACCAAACTTCAAAATGAGCCAGGTCTAACACGAAAAAAACTCTCAGAGCATTGCCAGAAATGCCTCAGTATAAAGAAAGATAGCAAAGACATCGAAGAATCAGGATTCACGCACGTTCGTGTGGTAAAAAAAAAGTTACGTTTTTTACCCCCCACCAAAAATAAAAAAACAAAAAAATGTTTATATTGACAAAGAAAAAACATACAAAACAACTAATGACAAGAAGCCATAAAAAACAAGCCACCCCTTCTGTATATTACAGATGTGGTGGATGGCATTGGTTTAAAGATTGTCTTTTCAAGTACAAAAATTACCGGGCGTGTGGTAAGATGGGCTACAATGTAGCGGTATGCAGAAAAACTCCTAGTTGGGTAAGATCGACTAGAGTGGAGGATGAAAACAGGGAAAACACGAGAAAATATGTTGAACTAGAAATATTCAATAAGAAGATCAAAATGCAATTGGATTCGGGGTCAGATTTAACAATAATAAATTTACAGACATGACGAAAGTTGAACAAGTCGAACATGTTATACACTAAAAAATATGCTAAATCAGTAACAGGAAAAAGGGTAAAATTTGAAGGCGAATTTATCGTGAATGTAACATTTCAAGGAAAGACCAAAAAGTTAAAAATATATGCGACGAAAAATACACATAACCTGGTAGAAATGGACTGGATGCAAAAATTTAATATATGGGATTTATCCATTAACTCGTGTCGTAAAAAATAAAAAGCGTGATGACAGAAACTTCAGAATTGAAAAAAAGATTTATTCTTAAGCAGTAACAAATTCACAACAAAAATTGCATAAAAGAAGAATATGCAACCTGTATTTATTACACCGATAGTTACGTGAAAAGTGTTCTTACCAGGCGAAGAAGTAAGACACACCAACCAACAAAGAAGGAGTGGAGAGTCAAGCCCGTTCTCCTCAAAAAACATTGCCGCGATAAAAAAAAAGAAATATCTTTGTAGCCGTTGAGAATATTAGATCCCAAACGAAAAAAATGTCCACTCTTCCAAAAAAAAAGAAGCTAGGGAGCGGGTGTTGGAGAGCACCCTTTTTTGCATATAAAAACGGACTCGCCTGATGTGTACATATAATCCTGCCTATACAGAGTACAGCAGGAGTTGAGTAGCTAGAGAGTTAGTAAGGAGTCTGTTGGCCCGTAAGTTGGCGCATAGTAAGTTGGAGTGTTTTGGATATAGACTCATTTCTCAGACATACTTCTTCATTACAAGACTGTATATATTGTTTTCTACCAACAGTATTCCTAGTATTCTTGAATTGACTAACCCGTATTCCAGTTTGTATATTTTGTAACATTTTCTATCTCCATATATATGTTTGTTATTTATTATATTGTGTGGTTTCTCAACATGAATCCACAACGTATTTCATCCACAATTCTGATCCCGATGTACAGCAAATAATTTGAAAGTTAGAATAAAAATAAATATTTCTAGAGAACAACACACACTCCTTCTACTTGACCTCACTCTCTCAACCGACCTGAAATAGAACGACTATATTGAATCTATAGCTGCATCTACTGGTAAGATCTTTGGTCCTGTCGGGTTAGAAAGTTTTACCTGTCAGAATCCAACTTGCACATTTATAAATCTACTATTCATCCTTGCATTTAATACTTTTGCCATATCTGGTCGGGTGATCCTGCTTTACACCTTGAGGTTCTCGGCAATATCCAAAGGAAGATCTTCAATGTAATCGATTCTAATTTGGCAGTCCGGCATATATCCCCTTTCCATGTACGTTATGTGACTTTCGTCTGTATTTTCTTTCATGTCTACTACTATGATATGGTACTCCAACGACATGTAATTACGCGTTCTACTAGTTTGGCATCAAGTTCCCATACTCTTACCGTCGAAATAGTTAAATGTAACCCTCTTTAATACTTCAACAGTTTCTTGTCTCGCACTTCCTGTTTGTGGAACTCTCTTCCGTTTGTTTGTTTCCCTGATAGCTACAATCGCAAAAGTTTAAATGCTAGGTTTAAATAATTTTTTCTCACTGTAATCCGCTGCGCACAAGTTGTGTTTCTGCTTTGCTTTGAATAAAATGATTATAAGAAAGATATATTATCACTTAAACTTTGTTCCTAATGGATACGCATATTCGAGTAGTTGCTTCGTTTATTTATTAAAAAGTATATTAATTTATACATAATTCGAACCTGCGTTTCAGTTTGGAGGCGAATACGTCGTTACAACCGACTTATTCCGGACCAAATCACGCATGTACCAAAAGGCTGTATTAGACGTTGCCTGATCAATGGCGCATTATTTGATTGAGTCTAGGTTGGATCTAAGGAATACAGTTATTTCTGCAACGGCGAACACAAGTTCGAATCTTGCTGGAGAATGTATATTATTATCTAGTAAGAGTGATCGAATATTCAGACCGGTAGACTAAAATAAATATACAGTTTAATAAAGAAACAGAGCGTCTACCCAAGTATAGGTAACCATTTAAAAAACGTTTTAATGATTATATATATATATTTTTCTAAACATATACTGTTAAATATAAGATACAATGAATGAGCCGTTCTAAACATCGTATTTTTGCTTTAATTTCAGTGTGAATATTAAGACAAACATTCTCAAACATTTGGATAATTTTATATTAAGTTGGTTCTAAGCTTTCATTTTCTCTTATATTTAACAGTATATGTTTAGAAAATTATCTAGCGCCTCGATACGCTATATATATATATATATATATATATATATATATATATATATATATATGTGTGTGTGTGTGTGTGTGTGTGTGTGTGTGTGTGTGTACTACCGGCCATAATTATTAAGCCACCCCAGTTTTTTAAAAGTAATTATGTATTTCATATTATTTTCATGTTGCCAAGTGAATAATTTTACATGAAAATAGAATGTTTTTTTATTATTACTTTGCAAAATTTTACGAAGCAAGGAAGCAAAGATGAACTCGTTTAAATCAGCCTAAATTTTCTTCATATTTTCATTGATAAAACTGCAATATAGGTAATTATTAAATATTTATAAATTCATTTGATGCACATATTATTGTGCAGTAATAACAAAAGAAACATTTTATTTTCATTTACAATTATTCACTTGGCAATGAATACTAAAAATAGTATAAAATACATCATTTTTTAAATCACTCAGGTTGCCTAATATTTATAGTCGGTATCATATCTCTCTCTCTCTCTCTCTCTCTCTCTATATATATATATATATATATATATATATATATCATATCTAAATGATCATCCAACATCATTGAATTAATCCTTTTTTAATTTATATATATATATATATATATATATATATATATATATATATATATATATGTATATATCGATTGCATACCCATATACCAAGAAAAACTCCAGTTCTGCAAAAGAGACTATACTGAATAAGACTGTATCAGGACAAGGACAAAGTAAAGTAAACAGGCACATATAGAAATTATATCATTTAGTCGGCAGAAGCAAAATTATATCTATTTTGTCTACGATGAAATAGAAAAAATGGGACATTTATAAACCACACCATATATATATATATATATATATATATATATATATATATGTTAGAAGAATTTTACAAGTTAGAAACTCTTAATTCATGCTGGTTTGTTAAAACAAATTGATTGTATCCAGATTAGATTGAGAAAGGAGGCTGCAGCTCATCCGGAATTTTTAATTGTGTGAATATTGCAAGAATGATAAGGAAAATGTCTTGGAATATATTAAAAAAAAACCTAATGCATTAACAATACTTCATATATGACGTTCTTTGTCTTTCAAAATGATAATGACACGGAGCCCAGATTGCATCTTTTGAAAATTACGTCAGATATGCAAAGGAATGTTATCGACTTAAATCTCATATAAAATTTCTGGAGAGAACCAAAGTCCAGTTTTCTTGCATGAACGCCATAGAATTCAATAGAGTATGAAAAACTTGCAAAAGAAGAATGGGCCAAGACTCGTTAGGTTAAATGACTAAATTTTAACAAAAGCAATATTAAACGGTTTAAGGCTGTTACTCATTAAATCGGCTAATGACATCGGGATGAGTTATAATTAGTTTGAGCATACAATTTGTTTTGTCAATAAAATATATTGTTTTTAATTATGCGTTATCGATTAATGGATATCAGCTCGAAATGATAAATCGGAGAGTCATGTTTGAATTTCGGTTGAAGTCATTGTATTCACTTACGTTCAAACGCCATTGGGAAATGTATTAATCCGTCTCTTTACCTTCCAGCTATGAGTTAAATAGCAGGACAGATTGGGGTTTATAGCCTTTTTCGGCAACCAATCTACCGCAGAGAAATTACAAAGTACTGCGGGAAAATCTTCTGCCCCGTCAGTCATATTTGTTTCTAGACATGATCTCTCAAGTGTTTACCACGTATGGCACTTAAATGTCTGATATTTTACATTGTTAAAAAAGTATGCTTTGTTAAACCTCACTTGAAATCAATTTTTAAAACAAATGTTTATAGTATCTTTAATTTTTTTGTTATCTGTTAAATGGGTGATGTAGAAATCGAAAGAGATAATATTTGTGCCAATCTTATCGTAGAAAACCTTTCAATTTCATAACATGTGTTTTGTGTGTCATCTTTTATATATAGGTTCATATTTCCCGACGATTATTCGATCGTTTGTTAAAAGTGTGTATTCCATGAATGATATTGAAATGTAAAAGTTATTTTCACAAATTCTTTTTTCGTGATTATTTTGCTTGATTTGATGCCAGACACGGAGTCTCCCAAATAGGCACACATACAGATATTTATGTACTCACTTTTATAAATTCTTAGGTGACAATAATATTTGTGTTAGAAGTGCGCGAGAAAGTGAGTGTTATGCATATTTAATCTGAAATATACTTGAGATAAACGAGACGCAATGATTAATGGTTCTGAATTGACGAGAAATTCGACAGCGTTCAACGTGATTAATAACATGATTATCTACAACGGCTGTCATCACATGAAACGGATGAGAAGACACTGACACAACCACACACATGCGTACGCACAGACACACTCACACCCATAACCCTATATATATATATATATATATATATATATATATGTGTGTGTGTGTGTGTGTGTGTGTGTGTGTGTGTGTTAGACGAATTTTTCAAGATAGAAACTCATAATTCACCCTGGTTGTTAAAACGAATTGATTGTATCCAGATTAGATTGAGTACGTCATGTCTCTACGGAGAGATCTTTCCTAAGATTAGATTCTCTAGGACTAAAGTTATGTTTCTGCTCTTCTTTTTACTGTATTATTGTCTGGAATCTTAAGTTGAATTGGAGTTAATAATCAATTTTTTGTTTGTAAAAATTACTTTTATATTGTCTTTTTCTTTACATATTGTCTCGTATTCAGTGATTGCAATTTCAATCACTTCCCTCTCTGAATTACTATTTGAAATATTATTCTTGATTCAAAACTTTTGTGGCATTGATTTCTGTATTGCAATGTGCACTGTCACAGTCAAATTATGCAGAATCATTCCATGAAGCATTTATTATATTTCATGTAGTTAATTAAGTCTTTGCAAAATTACTCTATTCAATTAACGCTTAATTAATCCGGTTGACACAGCAAATACTAATAATATTACATTAGTTTGTATATTTTCAGCAGTGGAATTCGATTAGGATATTGAGACAGTTCTATCACTAAATAAATTTGCCAGTTTTCTCTAAAATCTTAAACAATTACGAATAGCGAAATACGAAATATAATAATTTATGCACACTAATAGTCAGGCAGTTAGGTGCCATACGTTATACACGCTTTGGATGATCATGTCTCTAAAGAGACACGACTGACTGGGCAGAATATTATCCCGCAGTAGGTTGCCATTGCTTTCTGCGGTAGACTGGTTGCCGACTAAGGCTATAGAACCCAATCTGTTCTGTTATTTAACCCATAGCTGAAGGGAGGCGATGGATTAATACGCTTCCAAGGGTATTTGTGCGTAAGTGAATGCAATGAATTTAACTGGAATTCGAACTCGGCTCCCCGATTTCTAGTTCCGAGTCGATATCCACTGCACCACAACGCACATCCTGCACCACAACGCATGAATATAACGCTCATATACGAAAGAAGACACTCTCCCTGTGGTATTCGTGGAGACTGCCAGATGGAACTACGGACGATCAGGCTGACCTGTCAAAAGCCGGCATTTTGAAAACTTTGGTAAATATTGCTATCAGTGGAGATGGATATCAAACTAGTGATGATTTGTTTGCTTTGACATTAGAAAAAATTCAAGAGATTCTTAACTCAAGATAGAACTGTTTCCAAAATCTACTTCCCGGGGATGTGGACAGTAGTTAAAAATTGAATTCATGAAATAAATTGAGGAAATGACTTCAAACTGACCCACACTTCCGGTTATCCAATTGGGCATTCAGTCATAGATAGACGGAGAGATCATTAGATATACAGGTAGCCATATATGAACAGAGAAGGCAGTCTGATAAAGTCGTATTTAAAAATAGGTTGAATTTTAGTTAAGTATTTTCAACAATAATGAAAAATCAAAAAACTGCTCAAATGTAGAAATATTGATTTTTTTTTATTCTTGTATATGTATATTATATTTTACCAGTTTTCTAAGATATGTTTGGATATAAGACCACATTTTGTATTGTTTCTTTTAAAGAAAATATATCTACGTATTTTTATATGTATGTGTCTCTCGCAGAAATGGAAAGCGCGAGCCTCTTTAGATGTGAGTTGGAATTAAGTGCTCAGTGCTAAAAAGATGATTACAACAGTAATCAATTAGATCACTAACAAAAGCAGACCCGCATGGTATGTGATAAACCATTAAAACGTGAAACTCATAGTCATTATGTAGTGTTGCAACGGTTACAGTGACTAAGACAGCACCGGATAAAACATGAATTATATATTTATATGTATTATTACTATAATAATAGGATGTGCGTTGTGGTGCAGTGGATATCGGCACGAAACGAGAAATCGGAGAGTCGAGTTCGAATTCCAGGTGAATTAGTTGCATTCATTTACGTGGGAAATAGATTAATCAGTCTCTTCTCCTTCTAGCTATAGGTTAAATGGCAGGATAGATTGCATTCTATAACTTTGAGTGGGAATCAGTATAACGCAGAAAGTAATAACAACCTACTGTGGAAAATATTCTTCCCTATCAGACATGTCAGTTTTTAGACATGATCGCCCAAGCGCGTACTAGTCAGTTAATTGCCATACGTAGCCATTAACTGACTAACTATAATATTAATAATTATTTTAATTAGTAACGCATATTAAATATTTATAACCACTTGAAGACACTGGCAAATGTGACAGTAAATAATTAATATACGTTGTTTCTTTTGTTTAATAATGACTTTTAAATATGTATGTCGTTCTTGCAGTTAATGTTTTATTACTGTTGTTATTTTTTATTAGAATACTAAATGAATTGACAGACGACTTTATTTGAATTTAGAAAAAAACCTTGTTCGAAGAAGCTTCGCTTTATATATATATTGAATTTTAGTTTCAGATTGAAAGAAATCCATTACAAAGATTACTTGCGAGACAACTTTATATAAAAAAAATTTATCTTTCTTTAAAATACAATTGAATCAATTGCGTTAGTATGATATATATAATACATCTAGATGTGAGAATGTGTATATAATTATATAGTAGCAACTTGACTGCAGCTACTAACGATAGTTGCCTTGATATTGCCGCTAACATTTGTACTGACAATTGTTCAGCTCGTATAGGCCTTTTTTAAGTGTGTGTTTTAATTCAACATCTTTCAGTCTTTGTTGTAATATTTATACTCGAATAAATGTGCAAGAACGTGAGTAATTAATTAGTGTTTGAGAATTTAAGCATGTAAAACAACGAACCTACAACACTAGTTAAAGTTTTACGTAATAATTGAAAAATTAATTTTTGCAAATTAATACTAGAACTTTTATAAACGAGAAATCGACCCCAAACAACTTAATCTGTTAAACTCATGAGGTTAATACATATTTACCCAATTTTAAAATATCTATTGTAAGAATGGAAAGCATAGCTGATCATTCTCTGTAGTGAGCCTCAAATGTTGCGTAGCAGACAAGTATTTATTGTCCGAAATTTCAAAGGCTAATGCACGTTTTCAATGACGTTGCTGATTGGTTAATAAATACGAATATAGAAATACAAACATGGAGCGCAGAAAATGAGTTAACTTCTCTGTAAGACGATTTTTTACAAAAAAAACTTAATTTCGAATATATGTATTTAAATCTATTGCATTCTGAAAATTAGGTGAGGTTTTACTTTAAATTAATTTCAGAAAAGTCTATATGACTCTTTTGTTTTCGAGCCATGCTGAAAATACATACAATACTGAAAAGGTGGGACAATATATATAGGATGTATCAAAAATAATTTAACGAAATTTGTGTGCGGGTTCATGACACCAAAACCATATAAAAGTCTATCGTTGTACCTCAACACAGAAACTCGTAACAAATGTTCAGAATGTCTTCCGTTTCCGTATGTATCCATCGGATCATTGATAAGCGGACCCATTCTAAAAATCACACACGGTGTTGAATGATTTCTCAGGCTCCATAACACGTTGATAAAACGTCTCTGTGTTATTGATGCCTGCTGCCCAACCGATTGATTTAGGTGGCTCCACAAATAAAAATCCAAAGGATTGAGTATGGTAAATCATGCAAACCATGGAATTGGTCTTCATTTACCTATCCATCATTCATGTTAGATGTCAGCCAGTCACAATGGGAATCAAATTTGCTGGAGTCCCATTATGCATGAATCTTATTCGACTTCGTAAAAGCAAGTCTGAAAATGTATTCGAAATAAAGTCACTATAGAAAGCTCCTGTATAACGATTTGGTAGAGAATATATAACAGTAAACCATATAAAAAATATCGGAGATCACACTGACCCCACTAATTATCGCCCTATCAGCCTCATACCGATCTTTGGCAAAGTGTTTGAAGCCATCATCAATGCCGAGGTAGTACAACATCTCACAGCCCACAGACTCTTCTCTGACAAATAGTATGATTTCCGCGTTACTAGGTCGACTGCTGATATGCTCATGATCATCACTGAGTATCTACATCGTGCTCGCGAAAAGAACGGTGAAGCCTGAACTGTTGCCCTAGACATCTGCAAAGCGGTTGACAGAAACTGGCATACTGGCCTTTTATGTAAGCTGCTGGTCTACGGTATAACTGGACAGTTGTTTGACCTAATCCAGTCATTTTTTTAAATCGCAAAATGAAGGTAGTATTAAACGGACATGCCACCCAATACTATCACACGAACGCGGGTGTCTCTCAAGGCTCTATTCTCGGTCCCACGACCTTCCTTATCTACATTAACTATCTCTCCGATGTAATAAAATCCCAAGTAGGCATATGCCCTGAGGACACTACGGTTTACTCTCCCCTTGATTAAAAATCTGCCGAGGATGACAAAGCAAACCTCTCAGTCGAGCTAGAAAAGGACTTCCAATCCGTGGTGGACTGGGATAAGAAATGGCTCGTGAATGCATCGAAAACAAAGCTGCTATCTAGTAACTCTATTAACCACCACAGACAATCGCTCATACCCCCACAACTGCATGGATTAGGCTAGTCTCCCTGGAAATAAAACACTGCGCCTCCTCGGATTAACTCTCACAACAGACTTCAAGTGAAATGATTATCTAGAATTCATAGCTAAATCCGCTCCTAAGAAGGTCAGTACTCTGCTAAGAGCCAGGAATTTTTTCCCGTCTGAAACAATTCTGCACATACAAAAATCTACCATCCCTCTGTGCATTAAATACTGCTGACATATTTGGTTGGGTGCTACTGTTATCAACCTTGGGGTCCTTGACAAAATCCACTGGAGGATCTGTACTGTGATCGATCCCGACTTGGCAACTTGGATCACTTTCTCACCGGCGCAATGTGGCTTCCGTGTGTCTATTCTACAAATATTTTCAGGGTTTCTACTCAGATGAACTTAGCTCACTGGTACCCACTATATATGAATTTACTTGAGTACTGGTACCTGCTATATATGAATTTACTCGAGCCTGTAGAATTCCCTTCCATTTACTTGCTTTCCCAACAGCTACAATCTTGAAGAATTCAAATGTAATGTCAACTGTTCTCTTCTATCTCACTAACTTGCATCCTCTCTCTCATGCTCCTTTCTTCGTCCACTCCACTCTCATTAATGTTCCCATCCTTCTCTTACCCTCTTTCTGACACTCCCTGTAACCTGTTACTCTTTCTCACAACTTTACTCCTATGTAACCCCTCTGCTCAACAGTGGCAGTAAAATGCCTTGATTGTGGAGACACGATTTTAAACAAATAATCGTAAACTAATGCTGGTGTCTACATGGTATTGTACCATGGAGATTACAATCTGTCTAAAAATGCTAATTGTTTAAATTTGTTACTCAATCTCCAAATATTCCAAATATTGTCTCATCCGTGAGCAAGCTTTTAGCGACAAAAAACGGATGGGCAGGGTGCATGTTGCAAATATTACGGATACAGGAGCTACTCTGAAAGTATGTTCCATGCGGTACTATCATATGTACGATATGCTTGGTCTGCTTGACGTGTGCTGAAACCTGGATCATCTCCGACATTCCGTAGAATGTGGTCCTTGTGATCAGGTATACAGCTCATCTAGTTCCATAGTTTGTGGTGCAACGGATCCTGTCAGCACCGCATCGATAAACAGCAAGAAACGTTAGACGAGTCGGCTGTCTTCAGTATGGTGACAAAATCTTATACAGCGTCCATTACCATTCACGCGGCCGTAAGTAAAAATCATATCTTCCTCCTCTATTTATTATATTTCCATAAATATCCTACCATTGTTAAACGAAAAACTTCTCGGCTAACTCGTTAAACATATACAGACTAGTCACAAATGTATACGAATGATAAATATTACAGAGCAACGCACCACTGTTTACCGTAAACCTTCTTTAAATTTAATGACAAAATAATGAATGATTTGCGGACATATGTTTACATGACATTTTGTCCTTTTTTGATGTAAAGAACACGCCTCTAAAGTTTTTGAAAATATATTTGATACACCCTGTATATACTTTTAATGTGATGTATCGTGTGTATGATATCTTGAGGTAACCCAACCCACTCTAGGCTCGTTTTGGATACATAGTTTTTCCTTTTACGATAACGGTTACAACCCAAGGCTATAGAACCTAATCTATCCTGCTATTTACCCACTGCTGTGTGGGAAGCTATTTTTTAATTCAGGTTTATTATAGTGAATACTCCGTATTTTAAATTGACACCAAATTGAAATTTAATGAAGAATTGCGTCAAAGTGGAATCTTAGTAAATAAAAATATCGACCACCGGTCTGGATCAAATTTATTCCTCTTTTTTATCTAGTTTGCCTGACTACTCCGTTGCATATGTATTAAAATAAAATAGAACCATTAATTATTTAGATACATTTTAGTTTTTGTTTTGGATGCAAAGTATATGAATATAACACTGTTGTTAGAATAATGAGTGTGCAAGTTCAATGCATGATACTAATTAAAAATCAAGTACAGAATGAAATGAATACATACTAGCTCTATGATTAAATATTTTTCTTACAACGTCGTTTTCAATGCAATTTAATTTGGGATAAGTATTCTACGGACAATACAAATTTCAAATGAAATTTACGTCATAACAAGCAGACAATCTTCTTGACTTATTTGCGTGTTTTTGAACGTATATTTTGTTGGACATTGAGTGCGTGAAAGAAATCTACATATACAGTCAAAAAAACTAGATTTAGATACATAAAAACCTGTTTACTCATGTGTCTAACGAAAGATGCAAACAACATAGTGCGGATTCTATGTGAAAATCATAAAACTTAACGTTCGTATCTGCAAGAGAGAATCTTCCTCTTTTTCATTAAAGTGTGGGAAAATATACGTTTTCTTTTTATGATTATCAGTACATAGTTGGCATTTATAAAAGCCAATGTAAACTCTGTCAGAGATTAAAGGATAACAATAAAACTTCAAAGCAATAAATCATCATATTTGTCTATATTTCATAGATGAAATGCTGTAATTATTTAAAGTATTTACATTGTTTGGTCTGTTGTCCTAATCTTTTTCTGTTGTTGTTTCAGCGTGATTTTTTCATAATCCCAACATTTCTGATTATAATAATCAAAGAATATAATTTTTCGATTAATATTAAATTTATGAAAGTAGATTTTTCTTAATAGTGCTCAATATTTTAAAAATAGAGCATTAATATTATTTTTTAAAAAAGCAGAAAAATACTTAGCTGCAAATCTTTATATCTATCCGTTTCTCGACTTCTAAGTTTCTTGGTAACATCCATTTTTCAAGAGTGCATTGATTTATATATTTCTGATATTTTTTGCATTCTGGTTCTCTAATCTGCGCGAATGCTAATAAGTTTTTTATTTGATTATGCGTTCGTTTATGAATGTCATGCTTTTCCTATTATAAAAGTTATTTTCCAATTATAAAAATTCTTCCAATAATTTTTAGGTGTTTTATCATGTTTAATTAGTATTTCATTAACGGATTAAACTTATGTTAAAAAGTAGACATCGACCCATAATCTCATTTTTTTATTTGATAATAATTTGTTAAATATTTCTATTTTCATGCGTTAAATTCATCTAGTCACGTATGTTTTAAATACATTAACTGTAAACTGTAAAGGGTAAACATTTAATACCTGGACTTTATGAATTTAAGCACAGTAATTTATATCAGCAGGGTGACTTTACTTTGTCAGGAATGGGTAGGTACAAGATATGCGCTAACAGTTTTGTAATAGCATCTCTTGCTTGTTGAACTCTTTTCCTGTTTTTTTGATTTCCAGTCAAGTTTGATTTTCAAAAATTTAAATGCAATATCATTCAATATATTTGTCTTCTTAATTCCTGTATTTATATTGTTCTCTTTCCTTAATTATGTTTTCTTCTTCTCATATGATAAGTCCTATGCTTTTTCTTTTCTCGCGTGTGGAACTCTCTGCCGGTTTTTTGCTTCCCAGTCAAGTTTGATCTTCAAAAGTTTAAATGCAATGCCAGTAGTTTTCTACTGTCTGCTTAATTCTTTTTATTTTATTTTCCTCTCTCCTTAATAGGAATTTTTTATATACATATTTCTTAAGGCTTGGTAACTTCTAGCATCCTAGTGGCTATATCACCTTGCTTGGAATGAAATGATTAAAATACGACAACGCCATTAGATTTAATCCTGTTAAATTTTCAATATATTTGTTAGGTAGAAGAAAAATATCGCACATTTGTAATGAAGGCTATAAGTTTATAAAATTCTTATACTCGAAAAAAATGTGCTTTACAAACAATAAAGAGATTACCTCTTCTCATATATATATATTGAGTTATAATATGTATAAATGTCTTTTAATCAGTCTTTCTCTTTCTCTCACTCCCACTACAGACACACAGACACACACACACACAGACACACACACACACACACACACACACACAAGTATTGTTGGAATAATATTCCTTGTTTCAAGAAACACTATATTTTAAAAAGTGCTCAATACAAAACTAGAGGTAATAATATTTTTATTCATAAATTATAACATGGGTAAGTTACAATATCACTACAAAAGTACCTATTCTGTTTTGACACTTTTGTTTCTTGTCAAGTGATGTGATAGTTCTTAAATGAATGGTTTAAGAGTCTGAAAACCAGCATGTCCCCTTTAATCAGGGAGGTATTACATATATATATATATATATATATATATATATATATATATATATATATATATATATAGCTGCCTACACTTATTCGAGGATACCCGTTTACCAGACTCCTGCTCAGGCACACTTACGGTTGTTCAACACCCACAGAGACCATCTTTTTTTTGTACTGCAACTATGTTGAGTGAATCTTAGTTACAATTCCTGGGAGAGAAGTTATCTAATCTGAACAACTGTATGAACAAGGCCATGACGTTCAAACCCTCGGTCACGATGAATTGTGACTTCGAGTTAGATCAACCATCGACGACTCTTCCAAAAGTGATGTCTACCCAGTTTTACTCACAAGCTTTGGATCAACCTGTAGTATCGTTTTCAGACACTTTCCATGTATATATATATATATATATATATATATATATATATATATATATATGTTTATATATATATATATATATATATCTATATATATATATATATATATAAGTAGTGTGATATATATGAAGATTTATCTCATATCCTTGTACCCAGTCCAATCGCCAAATATAAGGACTAAAATGACTCACTGTGGGTCTGACAGGTGTTGATTAATTTGATTAATCACCTACCTTTTTGATAGGATGAGGTAACCAAACATCATTCTGTATAGTAATACAATTAAATGGTAAATGACAATAATTACTCCTTTGGCTTTTTTATTGATATATGCCAAACGAGTTTAATTAATATATTTTCATATCTTCAAAATTCGCACCTTGTCTTCATTCTGTCGTAAGTACATTGCTATAAATATTTTCCACTTAGTATCGGTTATATTTAATCTCTTCCAAATGCAAAGTTTTCTCTTCTTGGACTATACAAGCGTTTATGCTGAAGGTGGAAAGTAATAAAAAATATAAAATATTTTCTATTCGATATTAACTTTACTTAGCAATTTATTAAGGGAATTATTCAAGAATGAAAAAAACATCACGGAAAATTATAATTTAAATATTTAGCGCAGTTTGATAAAAAATTAAAAAAAATGTTAGTTCAAAGGTTCAATATCTAAAACTTCCCAAAATCACTCGAGCTATGAACTGGTAAAATACAACACATTATCAGTTAATTATTTTCTAAAAGATGTTGTTGTACTCAATCAATCGATTATCCAGTAGATAATCATAGTTAAAATATTTCTAATATAGCCACCACCATGACGTTTTTTTATGAAAAATGAACTTTGAGGTGGTTAGTTTTAGCCCATTAAGCTTGCCCAGCGATCACTTTTTTCTCTAAAGCGCACTTACGTATGATAAACAAACATAATTCTAAAAAATAGCTCAGTAGGTTTTTTTGGCATACATTGCTTGCTGAATTTTATTATCAAATTTCAAAATATGTAGTTCTATAAGACAGCTTTTAAATTCATTAGCAGATCCCCGACGTTAATAGACTAAGCAGCTATTTATTAATTTTTTATCTGTCGGTCTCACTCTCTCTCTTTCTTTCTCTATCTATCTATCTATCTATACACATAATGAATGTCTATGCACGAGTTTACCTGTGAAATAATGCCTTTACATTTACATATCCAACTATTTTCAAATACGCAGAACCAAAATTGTGTTTTATTTTTACGCTTAGAATGTAGATATGATGTTTTTCTGTGTCAAATATTTGCTATGATATTCGGAGAAATTAAACTTTCCTTTTAATTGCTTGTTTATGAAATAATAGTCGCGTAATGACCACTTACTGCCGTTTAAATTAGAGACTTATATTTTTATTTATTTTTTGGAAAACTGATTATCCAATAAAGTAGCATGCAATTGCCAGCATGAATAAATTTAATTTTTTATATTTCGATATCTTTCGCAATGTTCGCTGCCTGTCGCGGTGTATAAACAAGATGGTTCTCAAATAATATTTTGCTTAGATCTTCAACTGGGAATTATTGTTCAGCGAGATATTTCCAGTAAGTAATTTCACAACTCATATTTAACACGTTCGAGCAGTGACTAACTTCTGCATTATATTCCAAAATAATTTCACCTTTAAAATGCAATTGTCTTTAAAGGAAAAGAAAGTTAATAAGCTCAAAAGATTTAGTAAGTTCATGAAGTTTTCAATATTTACATCAAGAAATTATGAATAGTATGATGAAATCTATGCTAGCATCAAACCAGTTACTCATATTTTTGGGTATAGTTTGGGAAGGAAGTTCTCGCCTTGTGCCATTTAACGCGGAAAGTGAAAGAATATTTACACATGTACATTATTTAATCTCTACCCACTGCTTGCCTACACTGAGTGTCTGTGTGTGGATAAGGTAGCCGTGTAAGTGGGACACAGAAAACTCTAAGGGACACGTCATCCAAAAAATTGATGGTTCACACTTTGGACAGATCTTGAGAAATGGATCAAGCTGAAATAATAATAATAATAATAATAATAATAATAATAATAATAATAATAAGCCATAACAACACGCCACTACCTGCCTTAGGTCTCCCCGTAGACTTGGTTGGTAGTGAGACCAAAGCAGAAATCGAAATATGATGAAAAATGACATAGTAATAATAAAATCTTAGTACTGCCTGGATAGATTATCGTAAGGCATTGGATAATGGGCCACATTCCTGGATTTTAAAGACTTTAAATATATACAAGATATCACCGGTCATCATCAATGTCATCAAACAATACATGTCGATATGGAAAACAACCCTTTACTTCAATCATATAAATGGAACCTATAAGTCTGGTAAAATAAACATAAAAAGAGGTATATTTCAAGGTGATCCTTTGTCTCCCTTACTATTCTGCATATCATTAATTGCACTAAACAGTCAACTTAACAAGATAGAATGTGGTTGTAAAATAGCCCAAAAGAAAATAAGCCATCTATTTTACATGGATGACTTAAAGTTGTATGCTAAGAATGATAACGAGCTGAAAGGTTTTCTGCAAATTGTAAAATGCTTCAGCGAAGACATTGGAATGAAATTCAATTTGAATCAATGTGCTAAAGGTACACTTTTACGTGGATCACTACAGCAAACATCCTCAATTAGCTTCTACCCTGCTGTAATAATAAAAGAATTAAAGCCAGAAGAATCTTATAAATATTTAGGTTTAAATGAGAGTGACAAAATTCACCATAAGCCTGAAAGAAATAATGTGTAAAGAGTTATAGAGAAGGCTACGACTGACATTAAAAACTGAATTGAATTCTCAGAACAGAATTATGGCCATTAATAGCTTTGCAATCCCAGTTGTCCAATATAGTTTCGAACATCTTAAACTGAACTCTAAACGACATCAGGCGAATGGATTCTAAAACAAGAAAACTTCATACTAAGCATACTATGCATCATGCAAAGGCTGATGTAGACCGTCTATACATACCCCGTAAAGAAGGTGGATGTGGTCTTATTCAGCTAGAATTGTCATACAAAACAACAACTATTGGCTTACTAACATACACAGAAACAACAAAGGACTGGATGATGCAATTAGTCAAGCAACATGAAGAAAGAAAGAAAAAGTATTTAAAAATAAACGAAGGTAGTAAATACAAACAAGATTTACATTTAGTAGATTCTGTAGAAAAGCAAAACAAAATCCAGGAACCAACTATTGTGGCAAAAAAATATGAAAATGAAAGCCAAAGATAAAGCTCTTGAACAGATGAAACAACGCTTGCAAGACAAACCTCTGCATGGGCAATATCCAGAACATGCCGATAAATCCAATGTTGAAAAAGTTAATACTCATCGATGGTGACGTGCATCTGGATTAAAGTCTGAGACTGAAGCCTTTATTCTTGCAGCGCAAGAGGAATGTCTTTTCACTAGAAACCTTCAGGCAAATATTATGCATAATAATATGGATCAAAAATGCAAGTTCTGTGATAAACACCAAAAAACAATAGACCATCTAATCTCAGATTGTTCTGTACTTGCCCAAAATGAATATAAAAATCTTCACAATAGAGTGGGGCAATATTTACATTGGACAATGTGCAAACACTATGGAAAATCTGTAAACAAACATTGGTATTAACATCACCCAGCACCGGTTACAGAAATAAAAGATGTTACTATACTATGGGATTATACCATCTACACAGACAGACAAATTGAAGCAAATAGGCCGGACACTATTGTTAAAAACCAGAAAGAAAAATCCTGTCTATTAATTGATATGGCTTGTCCAGCGGATTGTAACATAGCAACCAAGGAACTGGAAAACTGTCAAAATATGAAGACCTGGAAATTGAAATAGAAAAAAATGTGGAATTTGAAAAATGTATCGTACCAGTGATAGTAGGTGCACTTGGAATGATAAAAAATGGAACAAAACAACACATTGAAAGAATCCCTGGAACCCCAGCTATATATATATATATATATATATATATATATATATATATATATATATATATATATTATTATTATTATTATTATAAATTAGAGTTTAGAACATGTACAAATTTTTATCCACTACAAAGTGTACATATTGTTCTGACATTGAAATGACAATGTCTCCTCAGGTGGTGGAAAAATGAATATTGAACGAATTGTGTGTACGATGTAGATTGGGTTAGTGATAAGGAGATAAGTCTTGTAAATTGTCCGTTGGAAGTTTGAAAAGAGGGAATAGGTGGCGGATAGAGTTGTTTGATGAACTTGTCGGGAATTTTGTAAACAGATTGAAAATTAAGATATTTTATAACTTTTTATGGCGTAGTGGCTGTACTTTTCTTTTCTTCGGGTTCAGTGAAGGGGAGAGTTAGGAAGTGTAAGCGTGGGGAAGAATAGGATTAGATGCGATGAAGTATGGTTAGTAGTTATCATTTCTAGGAGTTATCTTTCTTATTTAATTGTTCAACTATTAACTATTTTTTTATTTAAACTCAGTTTTTATAATTAATATAATTTTGTGAATTTAATCTTAATTTTTAATTTAGGAAAGCACGTTTTTCTATAAAACTTTGAAATAGATCACAGTTGGTGTTATGGAATAGGTAAAATTCGATGTAAGAATGTTGTTGATATTATAAAGGTTTATCGTCTCTAAGGGGTCCTAACTTTGGCTTTTTTAGTATTTTTAGCATCATTGTATATTTAGTTCTGTAATGTGTTTGCAGTTTACCGTGGTTTCATGCCTCTGGTTTAAAAGCTTGATGCTATTTATGTATTTTATTATTTCAATTTTTTCTTGAAGACAAAAGAAATATGCTTCCTTTATTGATTTAGATGTTCTTGATTGTTTGAAGATTTTCCATTTAACTTTAGGTGTTTTATTTTCATTTTTTACTTTCCAAAATTATTTAGAAAGAGACGTCATGTTTTGTTTTTCTTTGTTATTGAAGGATGAGAGGTGATTGTAAAAGCGGTTTTTAAATATGTTCATTGTGTTTCTGATATAAATTTTCTCATCTTTGGGATTCTCCATGGATGAAATGTACCAGATATAGATCAGGGATTTCGGTAAAAAATTATCAGGAATGGCGCATTTGTTTGGGTTTCTAAAATTATACAGATTATTATTATGAGACAGACTGGTATGAGTGTTTTGGTTGTATGCATTTAATATTTTACTATTATGTAGTTTAATTATTTTTTGAGATTGTTGGAGCAGCTATATCTATATCTATATCTATAGTTTATATATATATATATATATATATATATATATATATATAGATTGGTGTGACTGTGTAACCCTGGGTTTTACGCTCTTGCAATCGTCAGACAATCTGACGATCGCAAGAGCGTGAAATCCAGGGTTACTAACTCACACCTATCTATATGAATATGTCTGCTCTATTACTGATAGTGAGCGCTTTTAAATAAGTACCACGCATATATAATATATAAATAATATAATATATATAACAAATTGCATATATATACATATATATATATATTGATATTTATAATTATTTACATATACTTTTCACACACACACACACACACACACACATATATATATATATATATATATATATATATATATATATATATATTGGTCATTCAGTAAAATTAATTAGAGCAGTCTAGCTATTGGGCGCGTATAATGTTAATATATGCGCTAAAAAGTCTGCCTTCTTCAACCAAACGCCCATAGCCCAAAGGTAGAATCGCCGACTGACGCCAATTCGGTCGGGTTCCAATCCTGGGTTAAAAACCAGTCGGAGTCTAACCGTACAGATGAGCTGTGATACAGCGAAAGAGATCTGTCTGCAGATGACAATATATATATATATATATATATATATATATATATATATATAGAGAGAGAGAGAGAGAGAGAGAGAGTGAGAGGGGTGAAATGGTTATATAAAAGCAATATATTTAAAAGCAATGTTTCTTTCAAAGATATTTGAAAATTTGATCAGTTTTATGTAGTTTTTATAGTAATATTATATTCAAATAAATTGCTCAATATATAACAACAATTCACCTTGAAAATGTTTAAAGAATTGGCTGAAAGCAGTCGGAACAATATACACTACGGACAGTTATCCCCTGCAAAAAGAAAAATGTAAAGTATTGAAAAAACTAGATAAAAAATCATCAGATTTCTCTTGTCTGTCATATCCAGCGGAACATATACAGCGTGCCCGTGAATTAATATGGACAAATTAATGTATAGTATAAATAGTGTTTTTATATGAGAAATTAATATATTTCAATGAAGTATTTTATCGTTAGGCATATATATAATGTATATATATCACGCGCTGAAGCTATCAGTTTCTACAGATCGAACTGGAAGCTAGAACCGGCCTTGGCGATGGTGTCCCTGTTTATATTGATCATAGTGTTGTTGTCTCTACTGTGCATCCCCTTTCCAAAATGCCCCACACAAAAGATTCGAGAGGATTGCAGTTTGGTGATGAGGGTGGGATAAGTAGTTTGACCAGTGGTATTATTAGCAAGTGGCGCTTATTGAGCACATAACATTTATAATTCAAGTCCTCCTTGACAATACACTCGACAATTTGCCTATTAGTGCCATTTTCATTGGAGACATTTCTCATGATTTTGTTTGGGTTCTCATTGAAAATCACAAGCGTCTATATGACACCAGAGCGCTTCTTGTGAGTCTTTTCTTCTAGCCTGAAATTTTCCTTGTCGTCTGAAGCCGCATATGCCTTTTGCAATGTCGTAGACCATGGTTTTATGATACTTAAATTAGATAGTACCTATTTTTAACTAACAAATTTCATAACATAATGAAAGAAGTCACAAACTTGATGAAAAAATGTTTTATCGTCAAAAGTTTTTATGTTGTTATTACGACGAAAGACGAAGGTATTTTTTTATTTTATTAAATTTTTTAACTTTTTTATCACGTTCAAAATTTTGATTAAAATTTGCTTTTCTGTGTTTTTCTTTATTTTTTTTTTCTTTGATAACAGAAGACCAAATATCCCAAATCTGTCGCTAATAATAAACACATTTCTACGGAAAGTCTTGCAAAAATTCAATATTTATCAGGTTTTAATGAGATTTTCAGGATTTATTTATAAATGAATAAGAATATTATTGCAAAACTTTGTTTTAAGTAATTTTGATAAGATTATATTTTTGCAGCTGTTACCACCACTTAAATAATTTTTTTGAGATTTCTTGTCATTAAATGTGTGTTTATAAGTTAAAGACATATTA